>JAJHSJ010000012.1:22036243-22501505 GCA_021015155.1 Magnolia officinalis | reverse complement strand
TATTAACTGGTCGCAGAACTTCTGAAAACTACTATATTGTAAGTGACTCTAGCTCATCTAATTTATCGTGTTACATGGTCCATACCGATGAGACCGAGTTATGGCATAAACGCCTTGGACATGTACATTACTGTAACTTATATAGATTGAGCAAAAGAGAGTTAGTAAGAGGCTTACCCAAAATACAGAAAATAGATAAAATATGTAGCGAATGCCAGATTGGCAAGCAAACTAAGAGCTCTCACAAAAAGGTGGACTCCAATGCCACATCTAAACTGCTCGAACTCCACCATATGGATCTTATTGGACCAACTAGAACGGAGAGTCGAGGTGGCAAGAAGTACATACTGGTAATTGTTGATGACTTTACCAGATATACTTGGGTAATCTTCTTAAGAGACAAATCAGAAACTCTCAATGAAGTTAAAAGGGTACTTAGATGTATCTAAACTGAAAAAGAGTCTCAAGTTTGTAAGATCCGTATCGATCATTGATCAGAATTTAATAATAGCGGTTTTGAGAAGTTTTGCAGTGATCAGGGAATATCACATGAATTCTCTACACCCAAAATACCACAACAAAATGGTATAATAGAAAGGAAAAATAGAGTGCTTCAAGAAATGATAAACGTAATGTTAAATAATATGAAGCTCCCTAAAAATCTTTGGGTCGAAGCCGTAAATACTGCATGTTATATAATTAACCGTGTTTATACTAAAAAATCAAACGGTAAAACGGCTTATGAAATATGGTTTGATAAGAAGCCTACTGTCAAATATTTTCGAGTTTTTGGCAGCAAGTGCTACATTCTACGTGACCGAGAAAATCTGGGTAAGTTTAACACCAAAAATGATGAAGGGGTATTTTTAGGGTATGCTCTGAATAATCGAGTATATCGGGTTCTTAATAAGAGAACCGATGTAATTCAAGAATCTATTAATGTGGTTATTGATGATCACTTGAATACATCTGTCTCAAGTTCAGATAATGATGAAGTACTTCTAATTGATAAACCAGATTCTTCATCAAGTCAAAATAACTTTGAACAGATGTGTGTAACTACGTGTGCTTTACATCCCAGATATAATCGGCTAACGTAAAAGAAGCTCTTACTGACAAAAACTGGATAGTTGCGATGCAAGAAGAGCTTAATCAATTTGTTAGAAATGATGTTTGGTACTTAGTTCCTAGGCCAAAAGATAAACATATTATCGGAACTAAGTAGATTTTCAAAAATAAGTCTGATGAACTTGGTAATATAATTAGAAACAAGGCTAGACTAGTTGTATAAGGGTACACTCAAATTGAAGCCATCGATTATGATGAGACCTTTGCCCCAGTAGCTCATTTGAATCAATCAAACTATTTATATCCATTGCTTGCTTTATAAAGTTCAAAATTTATCAAATGGATGTAAAGAGTGCTTTTTTAAATGGCGATTTGCATGAAGAAGTGTATGTTGAACAACTAACGGATTTTGAAGACCCTAAGAATACTGATCATGTCTATCGCCTAAAAAAGGTTCTCTACGGTTTAAAACAAGCTCCCAGGGCATGGTATGAAAAATTGACTAAGTTTTTACTAAGTCATAACTTTATAATGGGAAGTGTTGATAAGACTTTGTTTGTAAAGAAACATAATGATCACATTTTAATAGTAAAAATTTATGTTGATGATATTATTTATGGATCTACCTATGCTAACATGACTGTTGAGTTTGCAGATCTTATGAAATCTAAGTTCGAAATGAGCATGGTTGGGGAATTGAATTATTTCTTAGGGTTGCAAGTTAGACAACAACCTGATGGTTTCTTTATTTCTCAAACCAAATATGCTCTAAACTTGGTTAAAAAGTTCAGATTTGAGAATGGGAAAAATTTTGATACTCCTATGAATACGACTCTAAAACTCTTAAAGGACTCTACAGTAAGAAAGTGGATCCTAAACTATATCGTAGCATGATTGGAAGTTTACTCTATTTAACCGCAAGTAGACCTGATATTGCATTGAGCATAGGAATTTGTGCTAGATATCACTCTGACCCTAAAGAGTCACATTTAACTGCTATTAAGTGGATTATACGATATGTCGCAAGTCCAGCTAATCTGGGTCTTTGGTATCCACATGATACTAGTGTTCAATTAGATGGTTACTCTGATGCTGATTGGATTGGTAACGTTGATGATAGGAAATCAACCAGTGGTGGTTGTTTCTATGTAGGGAACTGTTTAGTTTCTTAGCAAAGTAAGAAACAAAGTTCTGTATCGCTCTCAACTGCTGAGGCTGAATACATTGCAGCAAGAAATGCATGTACTCAGCTTGTATGGATGAAAAGAATGTTAAGCGATTATGAAATTGCACAGGATTCTATAGTTTTATATTGTGATAATTCTAGTGCAATTAATATATCTAAAAATCCAATCCAACATTCACGAACCAAGCACATTGGCATTAGATATCACTACATTCGTGAGTTAATGGAAGAAAAGACAATTAATTTGGAATACATTCCGACTGAGACTCAACTTGCTGACATTTTCACGAAATTGCTCGACAAAAGCAGGTTTTCTAAATTGAAATTTGATCTTGGTATGTGCAATTTGAATTGAAAATTTATGTATTTCTGTATCATATTGTATATAATTGTGAGTTTAATTGTTTAAAATTTTAAATTATGAGAAAATTTCATATTTTGGTGTGTACACGACCAGTCGAGTACATACTCGACCAGTCATGGCACGACCGGTTGAGCATGTACTCGACTAGTCGTGTAGCACGGGTTTGATACTTATTTGGGGGAAAAACCCTTTTTCTTCATTTGGGATTTTTCTCCAACGGGTTCTAGCTCGACCGGTCGAACCCATCTCCATTGTTCTTCAAGGTTAGTGCTTTATTTCCATTTTCCTTATAGATTCAAGTTCATATCACTTCTTTTCAATCTTTGGAGTGATTTATTTCTTGTTTTATTGAGGTTTTTGGGGTTTTCTTCTCCAAAATCTGATTTTGAGAAAACTCACTCTACTTATTTTGCAACCTTTTGATTCCTTGATTTCCTAGTTGCAAATGGAAGGTAGAGGCAAAAAGAAAAGTTCTCATAGTCCTTCAACATCTAGATCAACACCTATCACAAGGCGCCCCCTTCGGTCACCTAAAGATGATCCCTCCTATGTGCAGGATTTAAGGTTGTACAATGTTATAGTTGAACAACCTGTTCATGTTGAACATCTTACTCCATTTGAAATCCTTCCTCTTCTCCAATTTCTAGGATGGGATAATATTCTACATTGGGGTGGGCCGGCATACCGGTCTATTGCACAAGATATGTATGCATGTATTTCTGATTTTTCAACTGAAAATTTAATTTTTATTATAGCAACTAGAGAAGGTCCATTTGAAGTAGACTGACATCTGATTTCTGGCCTACTGGACATACCTGTCAATGATGAAGGTATTCCAATTAGCACTCTAGTAGCTAAACCATCTGAATCAGAAAAACATATGCTTACTAGAGCATTGTGTAATATAGATGCGCAATGGAGTCAAAATGGGAATGTGCTCGCTTCAAAGTATTTGTTATACAGATACAGGGTCCTTCACAGGATATTTATTTCAAATCTTTATCCACGTTCTGGTAATAAAACTGAACTCACCTCTTTCATGGTTCGGATTCTGCATTCCATCATCTCTGGTACATCTATATGTCTTCCTCCTTTAATCGTCATTCCATCATACAATTCCATCTCCATCCTGGACACAGTGATATCCCTTTTGCATATCTTATGACTGTGTTGGCGACCCATATGTTAGTGGCTATGCCTGTTGGAGAGGCTCCTATTCAACACCTAATCTTCAACAACTCAAATATAAACAAGATGAATTTGAGGTTGGCCGCAAGCCAAGTCAATGTAGGTGCTGGTGGAAATGATGCCGCAAATGAAGAAGAAGGTAGTGATTTACCTCTAGATGACATTAACATGGATGATATCTTTGATGAGATCGAATCAGATTCTGAGGCTGACCCTGATTATCAGCATTCTGATTTCGCTGATACGTTGAATACTCTTGAGGAACAGGTGACTCAGATATGTGTAATCTAGGATTCGTAATTTGCTTATATGCGTAAATATATGAGGCGCATTAATAAGGGTTTATATCAGATTGATCCATTTATTCCTGCTCCCTCTTTAGGATCTGATTAGTATTTTCTAATCTTGGTTTGTAATAACTTTAATGATACTTGGATTTCTTTTGTCTTATGAGGTTATACTTGACTTAACTTGGTAGTACTTGGTTGAACTTGGTTAATTATGTTTGAATATGACTTGCTTATGGATTTAATATGTTGACTATCTTGATCATTTATTCCTCAATACTCTTCTTATTCTTCCTTCTTTATCTAATTCCACTTCTATTTCTTGGTTCCTTCCTTTGTCATTTTGTGACAAAAAGGGGGAGAATTTTGGCATGCTTAATATATGGTATATTGGTATATGTCATGTGGATTGTATATGGATGTGGATTATGGATGAATTAATTGTGAATGATTCTATTTTGGTGAAGGAGAGTTAAGTAAGGGCGAGTATTGTTGGTGGAATTGATGCTAATTGATAACTGGTGCATGATTCTTTGTGCGTATAATGCTTATGTTTGTATAGAGTGTGTTTTGTCACAAATTTGACAAAGGGGGAGATTGTAAGTGTTATGGTTTCTAGCTCCTATAGTTGTCAAATTTTGTAGTGCCAAAACATCTCTTGGAATCTGTCTTGTGTAACTCATCTACATAATGAAGTCTGTGCATCTCTCAAGGACAAGGGTCTTTAGTTCAAAAACTTTAAAGGCAAGATTACTTGTTCATGTTCATATACAACATCAATTGTGAATTCAAGCTTTCAAGCTTCAAGAGTTCAAGATTTTCAAAGCTTCGTACAAGTCATGACAACGTTCTTAGATTTTGATACTCAATTCAAGCTTCAATGTTAGTCAATTTCAAGCTTCAAGAGAGTCAAGTTCAAGCTTCATCTTATGACAAGATCTCAAGCTTCGTGAACTTCAAAGAACAACTATCAACTGAAGAAAAAGAAGTTTCAATGTTCATACATCATGTATAAGGTATGAATGACCCTAGATTGACCATAGGGTAGGTCATTTTGAATACATAATTCAATTAGATCATTTTATAAGTGAATAGACTGTTCTTGACTAGTCTTGGACTCTATTCGACTAGTCTTAGCACTGGCACGACCAGTCCAAGAAATTCCTCGACCAGTCCTAAGTTTGTTACAAAATTTTGAAATTTTTTGTTAAGCGTTGACCAGTCCTAGAGACTGCTTGACCGGTCGTGTGAACAGTGCTCGACTCGTTCTCGACCAGTCCTGCAGCCTCGACTCAAAGTCTTGCAACTAAATGTGGTTCCACATGACCAGTCGTGGAGTTCCCTCGACCGGTCGTGCAGGGCCTACGACCAGTCGTGGAACGACTTTCTCTTATCGCGCCCAAATTTCAAAAATCTATTGGTCCTACAACCAGTCGTGGTGTCCTCAGGACCAGTTGTGAACGCGATTTCTTCACTTATAAATAGAGCACAAATTTCAGAGTTTTTCATTTAATTCAAGCTAAATCAATACGCCACTCTGAGAGAAAAGTTAGTGATCTTTTTAAGCTATATTGTGCTCATTTAATATTCTCTTTTATTAGCTTTCTTTGCATTTGATTTTGAACTTCCGCATTCTAATTTTATTTGAAAGAGGAATCGAAGTATTCCCATTTCTTGGAATCAAAATCAAATCAAGCTAGTCCAAGGTGCTTTAAATCTAAAATCAATTTAGAACCTAAAACCATTTCATAAGTGAGTTTGGACATTGAACTTCTACGTTGAACTTCTACTCCGATTTGGTTCTTCCGGGCTTTATCAAAAAGAGAATATCCAGGTATTTTACATTATTGTAAATTTCTGTATTTTAGTTTCATTGAGATTGTGTCAGAAAAATCTCTCTGTTTTGGTTTGTCTGAGGTGATCCAGAAAACTCTGAGTGTGGGGTTTTTGAATTGTGTAAGTCCACTTGAAAGACACAATTGTGAGGGTTTTAGGTGAACCTGAAAAAACCTATTTTCATAGTGAACGCTAATATCCACAGTGTGAGGATATTAGGAGTGGAGTAGTTATGTGGCTGTTTTTCTAAACAGTTGGTGTACACACAAACGAACCACTATAATTTTTGGTCTTGTGGATTGATTGTTTATTTCTTTCTGTGGATGATTGTAATTTCCCTTTTTGTATTGTGGAGAATGTTGTAATTTCTTTTATGCAAGTGTGGAGAATGTTGTAATAGCGTAGATTTCTTTCCTTACTATATATTTCTTTATTCCTCTGTATCAGTTTGAGTTTTTGATACACAAACTGTTCTAGTAAGGTTGTCCTGCCATAAACCCTTAGTTTTAATGGTGTAAGGTTGTCCTTAGAATAACATCTGTATCAACCTCTCAATACTCGTTTATTTGAGGTTGTCTTTAAATTCAGCATTGTGGGAATGTCTATTGCTATCTGCATTTAATTTATTTAAATTTTCCTGTTATTTTTTTTTTAAAATTTTAGCATAGTCCTATTCACCCCCCCTCTAGGACATATAGCTTGGCCTTTTCAAGAATTCACTAAAAAAGGATGAAAAGACTGGAAAAGAATGTGAAAATGTAGACCGTCGATATAAAATCTAAAACTGAAAAAAGAAGGAAAATGTGATAAATTCGAAATTAGTACTTGATTTCTCAATTTATCTTAATATGGTGAACATGGCTGACATTATGAAAAGATGGTATTTTTGTGGAAAGTAAGTGGAATTCATTAAGCACATTGGAAACTTGATATCTGGACTTATGCCCTTAAGTGATTGATAAAGAACCTACTTGATTAATTGCTCGTGTGATTCGACTCTAGGTTTTCAAAGTTTCATTCTCGCCTCTTTAGATTGTACTCATTTATACTTGACTGCACAAAAGATTGTTTTCTGAAAGTGATTTGAACATTGAGAATTGAGGATTGCTTTACACATGCTTTCTTAGGACTAGCAAAATACTAGATGGGGGGTGTGTTGAGTGTCAAATATTGCATATTTCTCCCTAGTTATTCCTTAGTTTTATAAACTTGATAGTGCTTAATCAATCTAATTATACATGTTTTCATGTGCGAGGTAAAATTGATGTCAAAAGGAAGATTTATGCTTAAAATATTACTTAATGAAGATTTGGAGATTTGGAAGTCATTAATGAAGAATTCACATGCCAAAGATCCAAGGAAACCAAGTGAGGAATGAAGAGAATCGAAGTTTGAAGTGAAGAAAAGGAATCCTGAAAAAAAATATTCCTGAAAATTGTCCTGAAAAAACATATTCTGGAATTCTGAGTTTAAAACAGAACTGTCTCGAAACACCTTCATTCCAACCGAAAATCAATTTCGATCCGACCGAAATCGAGCAAAACAGTCTGGCAAAAGCAAAATTTTCAGCCTTAATTCGGTCCGACCAAAATCTCGCAGAATTGTCCAGCGATAGTGGGATTTTCAGTTTAATTCGGTCCGACCGAAGCATAACTTTTTACGTAAATTTGAGGCAGTTTCAAAGTCGGTCTAAGCAAATACTAGAAATATGGGTCTCTTAATTATTTCTAAGTACGAATTAGGGTTGGAAGAGTGGAGCAAAGTATTGGAGACCTTAAAGGAGTCTTTCCTTCTTCCTCAATCTTCTTCTTCTAGTTAGTTTTTATGTTTTCTTTAAGAGTTTTGGTTTCATCATGTCTTTAGTTAGCTAATCTCTTAGCTAGGGCTGAGAGGTGAAGCTTGTGGCGTGTTGTGATGTTTATCTTGCTTTGATTCTTGTTTATGTTGAACTTCATTGATTTCTAGTTTGAATTTAAGGAATATTTTCAGTTTTCTATGGTTTGTTGTGACTCAAATTGCAATAGACGCTGCGATAGCTTTGAATATCTTCTTTTCTATTTTAAGAATGTGAGATTAGTGAAATTCGTGATTCACCCTTGTCTCCTGGGCATGGTGGATGGATGAATTCCCTTCCAATCATCGTAATACTCCTTCATGTGTGAACTAATTCAATGAGAAGTTCGGATTATGTTTTAATTGCTTATTTTCCAACTAGATAGGATAAGACTTCGATTCCAGTTGTGTTTATTGAATCAAGTGAGGTAGTATCCTGATAGCTACAAGTGGATCCTTGGCGCTCTAGTTCCCTTTTGATTATTGATAATTCATTCACAATTATTCTAAACTATTCTAGATTTCAATTTAGATCCTCTTCTAGTTCTAGTTCTAGTTATTTTCAAAATACGTACAAGTTTAGTCCTTGTGGATTCGACCTCGGTCTCACCTAGTTATTACTACATCGCGACCTTATACTTATGGTTGTGAACAGTAAGAGAAAATGGTCTTTAGTGTATCGATCTTTAAATGATTTATATTTGACATGTAATATTTAGATTTTCTTTTGTATGGACCATGACATTGTCTAGGTTATGTTTTTGTCATGTAATTGGCAAAGGGAGAGATTATTAGTACACTGATTTATGCATCTTATTTATCAATTACGTGTGTTCATGTGTCATATAGTCAGTTGAGCCTTGAAAGTTGAAGATCGAAGACAAGAGGACATGAGCATCAAGGAGCAAAGAGTAGGTAAATGAGGTGTCTTTGTGACCTTAATCCTTTACTCAAAACAACCCTTGAAACTTTAGATGATCCTTAACATTATACGTAAACCTTGTTGATCATCCATTAGCCTTAGAAGCTTAATTAAAACATGATAAGTTATGCTAAAAGAGGTGCAAAGTTGCTGTGAAATCGTATACCCAAAATAAAAGTTTTTCGAGTGCAGTTCTCGAGGGGTCTTTGATGGCATCGAAGACCACTTGATGGAATCGAGTGAGTAACTCAGATTTTTCCAATAGATATGATTTTTTATCTGAGTTCCTCGATGGCATCGAGGACCCATCGAAGGGTACCCTTGATGACATTGAAGATCACTCAATGACATCGGGTAAGTAATATGTAGACTGTCCAGTAACATTTTGTCACGCCCTAAACTCGGAAAACGGGCTCACAAAATTTTCGATCACTGAATCCGGTGCCAATAGCCTTCGTAGTACCTTATTCTCGGCTCCTATCGCCCATACGCCAGATTCCGATCGTGGGATCCTACAAGGAAGATTTTCAGTATGATTTTTTTTTTTTGTAATGGAGCATAACGACAAGTATACCCAAATCATAAAGGCAACATCATCATCACATATCCACTAATATAATCATTTGAATACAATGCTGAGAGGGAAATACATATATCGAAATCAAAGCTCCAGAGGACAGCTGCACGCTCCAAGCTCAACACTGCTGCAACCTAACGCCACCTGCATGCATCTATCGTGCATAAGCTTACAAAAGCTTAGAGGGTGGTGAAAGTGTGTGTAAGGTAAGTGCCAAGTATATAATAAAGCCCATAAATCATACATCATTGAGATAAGCAGAAATACTGACAAGATCATGAATCATACGATATCAGAGTAAGCAGAAATATACTGGTAAGTCCATGAATCATTCAATAACAGAATACGCAATGCGGATCGGTTATGCAGATGTGGAAGCCAAATATCAGGTGCCGATGATGCAATGCAATATGCAAATCCTGCTAAGTCCATCTACACCATATAAGTGCAAAACATAGTAACCCAAAATGCTAAGTACTGCGGATGCTATGCGGTACGAATGAAATGACCATGTTGGAATGTGAAGTCGGGATGATAGTACGTAGTGTCGCAGGCTACAGTGTCCACCACAAGGGACTTCTATCCTAACCAGTCCCATACCTAAATTTAGATAGTCCAACTTAATGTGGTAAACTCCTGATCTCAGGTTAGTCGTGCGCCCAATCGAAATCTTGGCCGTGCGAAGGTACACATAACAAATAGTTACGCACCACCAGCCCGAGTGGATAGTGAATGAATGAATGAATGGATATGCAATTCCTGCTCAATAAGTCCACATATCAGTACGATTGCTCTCTAGGAAATCACCGGGGTCTATTACACTCGACACCGACAGCCTCCTCCCTAGCTGCACAGCCCAGCGAGCGGAATAGACCTCACTATCCGCCTGACTAGTAGTCTACCAATACCTACCTGGTTCGTCGATAGCGGACCCATTTACGAGCTGGTCATACTCAGCCGAGCTTATAGCCCCCTCACTTGGGCGGATAAGGCCACACTCCCTCCTAACCGACCACGATACAGTGGGAGACGCGGCCTACTGATATTCGACACTCGGGCACTCATGTTCCACTCGGTCTAGATGTTGGGGCTACTCTTGGCCTCGGAGGTTCTGAGATTTTCACCCTAGGACATCTTAAGTGCCCACAGTGCTAGACCAAGTATTTTCGGTGTCCCATTTAGCCATCCACGACATGCCTCTAGAGGTCACGACCTTGATGTCGTTAGGGCGTACAATGATCAAGTCACATATATGCGAGATGCATGAGTCACACTATCCAGTCATGCAGTAATCCTGTGTGTACGACGTGATAATGTGGGCACTCCGTCTCATAAGGAGTCCTATAAATAGTCTGGCCAATGGTGTATGCAATGATCAGTCACTACTCATATCAAGCATACATATGATGCGTATGACATGAGTCATGGAATTATACTAAGCATGTCATAAAGTAATGAACTATCCTTACAATGCAGATGGGCCTAGACGGCCTATACTCAACAAGTATGGGCCTATCAATGGGCCCTAAGGAGAGTCATAATGCAAACATTTAACCAACATTATTCTTACAATGTGGACGTCAAACCAACATTGTTCCCTAGGCATGGCCCGCCATAAATATCAACACATAAACCATAGTGGAATCACATTACAATGGGCCTTATGTACATCTCATTGGGCCTCGACCCATGGGCCTCAGATACATCAAATGGGCCACATTAATGGGCCTTATGTACATTGCAATGGGCCATATCCCATGGGCCTTGAATACATCACAATAGGCCTCAACTCACGGGCCCTAATACATCACAATGGGCTTTAACCCATGAGCCCTAATACATTACAATGGGCTTTAACCCATGGGCCCTAATACATCACAATGGGCCTTAACCCATGGGCCTCAAATAAATCACAATGGACCTCTACCCACGGGCCCTAATACATCACAATGGGTCTCAATAACGGGCCTCATACACATCAATGTGGGCATCAATAACGGGCCTTGAATACATCACAATGGGCCTCAACCCACGGGCCTTTATACATCACAATGGGCCTCAACCCATGGGCTCTAAATATATCACAATGGGCCTCAACCCATGGGCCTTAATACATCACAATGGGTCTTAACCCATGGGCCCCAAATACATTACATGGGCCTCATCACATGGGCCCCAAATACATCAAATGGGTCACATCACATGGGCCTAGGTGGGTCTCACGGATGGGCCACAAAATACATCGAGGTGGGCCTCATAGATGGCCACAAAACACATCAAAGTGGGCCTCATAACATGGGCCTCCTATATATTAAGGTGGGCCCCACTGAACGGGCCACAAATACACCATGATGGGTCTAGTCACATGGGCCTCATATATACTCAGGTGGGCCTCAACAACGGGCCACAATACATCAAGATGGGCCTCCTCACATGGGTCATATGTGCATCAAATTGCCCACACCAATGGGCCCCATGCGTATCAAATGGGCCACACCAAATATAAGTGGTGATAATGATTTCCACCATTAAAATTCCTAAGGCCCACCATAACATATGTTTCCCATCCAACATGTTCATAAATTAACGTAATGATAGATGAAGTGGAACAAATATCAACTTAATAGGAAACACCCATGGCCCTTAGAAATTTTGAACGATGGACGTCATTGTCCACTACCTTAAATGGTGGGGTCCACTTGAACTTTAGATCTGACTTATTTTTAGTCTCAAGCCTGTTAAGACAAGCTTGCCAAATGGTTGAACGGTTTGGATGCAACACATGCATCAAGGGCGGGGTCCGCATGAACTATGGATCTGACTCATTCTTTAGCTCACGCCATGAGATGAGCTTTCAAAATGGATGGACAGCTTGGATGCAACACAATCATCATGGTGGGTTCCATGAAGGCCCACCATCACATTATATTACATAATATACACAACACACACACACACGCACACACATCAGCCCCACACGTGGGGTGGGTCCCACTGTCCAGGTGTGGACGGTGAGGATAAAACATAGAAATCGTGGGTGGGGTCCACTAGCCGTCCAGCAACAGCTGGACGACATTAATAAAACACATACATCTGTGGGTTCCACCGTCCGCCTGGATGGTGGTGAATAAAACACGTACATCACTGTGGGTACCACGTGGGGCCCATCACTACCAAAAAATCGACTAAAGGCTACGGACTTTGTAAGTCTTTAGCTACGGATATACACCGTAGCTATTTTGCTACGGATTTAATCCGTAGCTAAAGCCTACTTAATCTGTAGCTAAAGACTGCCTTCCACCAGGATCTTATTAGATATGAATGGTGCTTAAGGGGCTCCATGGGGCCCATTGAAATATGTGTATTTTATCTAAGCCGTTCATAAATTCTGATATATAATTTCAGTGGATGAGCTCAAAAGTAGATTGAAGGTCTAATTGGACCACACCATAAGAAATGATAGAAAATAAATTTCTATCGTTAATATTTCATGTGGTCCTCTTATATTTTAGATCTGACTCATTTTTTGGATCAGCCCTTAAAATGATTTTTAAAATGAATGGACGGATTAGATAAATAATATACATCACGGTGGGCCCCACAAGACTTAAAACTAGGCACTTAAAAGTGCCGTCCGTCATCGCCCCCCCACCCCCCCAAAACCAGACCCCTCGTACGACCCAAATCCCTCAAATCCCTCACGAGCGCCCGCCCCTCTCCCTAAACCCAAACCCTCTCTCCCTCCCGCGCCTGCGCCTCTCCCAAAACCCAAACCCTCTCTCTCTCCCGCGCCTGCGCCTTTCCCAAAACCTAAACCCTCTCTCTCTCCCGCGCCTGCACCTCTCCAAAAACCCAAACCCTCTCTCTCGTGCGCCCGCCTCTCTGTTTCTCAACCTCTCTCTCTCTCTCTCTCTCTCTCTCTCTCTCTCTCTCGATCTCGAATATGCAGACGGTGTCACCGTTAGGGTTTTCCAGTCATCCCTCTGTATCTGTCTCTCGCCGGAATACACAGACGGCCGCCAGATTTTTCCAGTCATCCCTCTCGGCGTCGATCTCTGACGCATCAACCTCAGTCATCCCTCTGTATCTGTCTCTCGCCGGAATACGCAGACGGCCGCCAGATTTTTCCAGTCATCCCTCTCGGCGTCGATCTCTGACGCATCAACCACTACAGAGGTTGTTCCGGCCAATATACGAGGAGTTTCCCATCCCTCCTCCTTTCCTATTACGTATCCAGCTCCACTGCAGAAACGAGGTATCATCTCCACTTTCAACCTTTAAAAAAATAAAATAAAAATTCAAGTGAGATCATGATGACAAGTGGGTTAGTGCGAAGAAAGAAAAAAGAAAAAAAAAAAACCAGAGAGAGAGAGAGAGAGTGAGAGAGAGTTTTCTTTAAAAGAAGGGTATCCTTTTGGTCATTCACAGACTCTCTCTCTTGAAACTTGTATGTGTTCTTTTATTATTTTATATTTTGAGTTTTGTTTGCTTTTTTTTATGAATTTTTGTTTTCCTCTGTTTGTTTAGAAAGGAAGGTTACATTTATATATGATTCTTTTTTGAATTTTATGGAATTTTATCTACCACATTAAAAGATCACTTGGGGATTAGACATTTTTGGCTCTTTTTTTTTTTTTTTTTAATTTTTTAATTTTTTTTTAAAATGGGATTTTTCATTTCTTTGAAAAATAAATAAAAATACCCATTTTCCTGCTTGACACATTCAGTCATATATGCTGATGGTACTGTATTTTGTTGTTGTTTTTTCATGAAATGGCATCTTAATGTAGGACACATTTGGGTTATTTTCTCTTCAAAGACTGAACTAAAATATCCATTTGCTTGCATCCATTGCATGTATGTATGTATGCATGAATCTGTGGATTTGGCACTTTAGGTGGTGTTGGACACATTTGGGTTATTTCTCCCTTCAAAGACTCGACCAATCCCTTTTGTTACATACATGCATGCATGTGTTATAGTTGTGGCATTGTATTCTTTTTCCTTTTCATACAGTGATGTCCTAATGAAGGATATTTTGGGTTATTTCTTCCTTGAATGACTGAAGCAAATGCATTTAGCCAGCCCGCATGTATGCATGTATGCATGTTTGTATTGGTATCTTTTGCTTTTTCATACAATGGTGTTCTAATCTAGAATATTTTTGGGTTATTTCTACCTTGGGAAAGGCATTTTGTATGCTCTTTCACAGAGGGTTGCCCTTAATTTAGATAAGTCTGAAGAATCATGGATCTTCTTTTGGAGGGGCCTCTTTTTTCAACACCAATTTCATCTTCTTATATTTCACAAGATTTATAGATGTATGAAATTGTTATAGTTCTCTGATTTCAGATGAAAATGATGATCCATACGCTGAGTTTTGGCATGCATCACGGCGGGGCCCAACCTAATGTGTATATTAAAAATTTTCAATTATGGGAGGCAGAAGAATTGACAAATATCCATTGTGTGGCTTCTGAAGGTGTGTGGAAATTCCTTGTGTGGCCCAACCTAACGTTGAAGCATATCTAAGAGTAAGCCCAATAAAAGATAGAATTAGTAATTATAATTGTTGAAGCATATCTAAGAGTAAGCCCAATGAAAGATAAGCCTAGTTTAATGTTTTTACCTTGTGCTAAAAAAACTGGAGATAGCTTGGTTAGGGAACTTAGATTATGGTTGAATGGCCTGAAAGATTCAAATGAACTTGGATCTAAGTGGTGAGGAGGAGTATGATTATATGAAGACTTGTTCACTTCAACAAGGACTGGGGCTTAAGAAAGGGATCTGTAAAGCCCACCCAAAATAAGCTTGCTTGGGACAAGATGGCGGTGGTGATATATAAAAGTGGGCACTGCCATAGAGATGTTCTTTTCGTTGTTCATGGTTAGAGTAAAAACTTGTTTTTTGCTGATATTGTGTGAATGACAAAAAAGAGGAATAACTTATTGTAGTAAAAAAATACTTGTGCCATTTGAGTTTGAGAGACAGACCGTTGATTGATATTTTCTTAGTGCACTCCAAAAATGTTTGTCATCTTACCTTTAAGGAAAAAAAAAAGTGGTTTGTTGTTATTCGTTATGGAGTGTGGTTTCAATATTTCGACTCTGTTGATTAAATGTTTATTATTTTCTCCATTTCGCTGCATGCTCTTGCTTCATCTTTTCCTCTTGTTTTTTTCCCTACTTTGTGATTTTGACCATATCAATAAGGTCTTGTTTCTAATTCTGCTTTTGCTTCCTGTACTTTGAACATATGATCAGCGAACTGAGGAAAAGTATTTGTTTCTTTCAGTTTTGGTACTACACAGGGAAAGCCCAATTTTGTTCCATTTAATGAGGAATTGATGAAATTGACTTGAGGTATTTCGTATGTCCTATGCTTTCAGAAACAGGTAAATGAGATTTGAGACTCTTGTTTCAGTTTTAGAAAATTTCTTGCTTCAATTTGTTGATGGTGTGCTTCCCATAGATTTGGATCTCACAGTTGTTCTTTGGCTGTTTCATCAATCAAAGATATGTTATCTCAGAAAAGATTTTGTAAAATAGTTTTTTTCTATATGAGTCTGTTTTAATTAATTTATTGAAAAGATGAATTCCAATCTTTTCTATATGGGTTTCGTAAGGACCATGCAAACACAGTTGGTTTTGAGAAAGGCGCATCGGTGATATTGGATGATTCATGGTTCTCTAAGGACATCTTTTTGGATTGTCTGTGCAAGGTAGAATTCTTGCTGTTGAACATATAGAAATGCTGGGAAGGTTCATACTAAGGCTGATTGAAGAGGAGATTTGGGAGAAAAGTGCAAGCATTGCTCACATGTGCAAGATCCAGGTTAATGATGATTGCCTTGGTTGGCAGACTGTACCAATCATCTATATCCAGCATGCACATGTGGCATACCTGATGAGTGAACCTATCTTGTGACGCCTGGTGAATGGACAGGATCTCTTACATGTGTACAGTGAATCTCCTCTTTCATATGCTTATCTTCAGCTGTATAGTTTTGCATACCAGTTTTAATCATTCGAAAAATCATAATCAAATCTGAAATCATACAGGTAGCGAGCCAATCAAGTTTTATGCATAAATTACTGTAGCTAAGCTTGCGTTTGGCTGCACCAAATACCATGAAGATGAAAAATATCATGAAATTTCATGATATTTTTCATCTAATTAGACTGATTAACCATGAAATTTCATGATATTTAGTGCAACTAAAAGCACCCTACTCTGGAAATATTGAAAATGGTTCAAAAGACGGGCGGATAAGATTCATTGACTTGGTTGAGTGCTTTAAAGCTTGCCCAGTTATCAAAACAGCTATTTTTCTTTTCTAATGCACAATTAGATTTCATTTAATTTCAGGAGTCTTTTCATTGGTCCTAGAAGCCCATGTCGTGGACGGTGATCTTTTGTCCTGGGTGTGTATAATGATGCCCTCTCTCGCTCTGTGTTCCATCTTCTTGTTTTTGAGTGTCTTAATGGCTAGGATTGATTTTTATGGACACTATGTAAGTGAACCTTGCAAGGGGCTCATGGCTTCTACATGCCAATCTGCCACACATTTGTGAGAACCAAGCTGCTCAACAATAGGGTCCCATTGTCTAAATGCAGTGGCCCAAAAGCCTTTCTGTTTTAGAAAGACAGATTAACTGAAGGATTTCTAAAGATTTTGCTGCTGCATTGTTGTTTAAAAGACTGATGTAATTTTTTGCTGATTTAATTGGATATTGGCGATGTGCAGCTAATTCACAAGAAGATACTAATTAAAGACTGTAAAGGAAGGCATAAAACAGCAAGACAACAACTCGGAAATTTATGGCAAGATGCAAGCAGTGTTCATAGAAATGGACAAAAGTCCCGCTGTAAGTTTTCTGCTCATGAAAGAACTAGTACTAATAATACACCTGAATGCTTCTGATTTCTGCATATTTAAGAAAATTACAGAAATTCTTACCTGTCATTACCAAGTACTTTGGGATTAGAATGGCTAGTTTTGTGGTTTGGCAAGAAGAAAGAGAGTATGCATAAATTCATCACTAGGTTTCTCTACCATCAATGAACACACCCAATCTCTGGGTAGAATAGATCTGATTGCTCAATGGGGATGAAATAGCCACTTGTGAGAAACAAGTTTTTATTGGAAAATGGAAGGGTCATATACTTGTAGAAGGTTCAATCAATATCAATGCATGATTTCATAAACATTGAAATAATTCCTAGTTATAAAGGTTGCCTAGAGCGTAATATAAATCATTAATTCACAAAAAATTATAAGCTTGCATCAGTCAAACGTACTTACAGTGGATGTTCTGGTATTGGAGTGAATGTCAGGACAGTTGGATGCTAATGAAAGGTGCCTTTTGTGGTCTGAAAGATCTTGTTTGTTACTTTTAGTTGAACTTGTGGAGCTTGTCCTATCAAGAAAGTTGGTTAAAAAAAACACTAGTAAATTTATGCTTTTACAAGTCAATTATTTTATGTTCTTTTGAATATTTTACAAAATTTCTGGTTGCAACCATGGTGTCTCTGAAGTTGCAAAATCTTAAATATATTGCTATTGTAGGTACCCTGGCCCAATGCTTAAGAATGTCTGATCAACTGGTGGGCCAAAGCTCAAGCTTGTCCCATCAACTGGTGAGCCATACATGTACATTGAGTGTGGATTTTACCCAAGTTCAGAGATCAAATCATACACAGTCAACTAAAGTTCTGCATTCAGCTTTATAAAAATTTAGACTATATTTAAATTTGAATTTGTTTATGGATTCTTTTCTAGCAAGAAGATATTTTTCTATTGGTTGGCATCCCATTGGTAAAGAACTCCTTCTAGTGCCATGGCATACAATTCAATGGTTGTTTTTCCTTTTGGATCAGCTGTGAATGAATCTGTGACATGTGTTTGATGCCCTTGCATCATAACCACTGAGGCTTCAAGCTCAAAAAATACTTTTTATTTGTTTGCAATTTATGTATATTATCAAGGTTCATTACCTTTGATTCTCGAAAGCCTTATTTTGTATTTATAAACATTTTCTAATACACCCAAATGTTGGTTAGCATCTTTTGTTATGTTGCAATTTCATGTTTGCATCATTAGGCAATAGCAATTTGAAGCCATTTAAAACAATGTACTGAATGCAGATGAGAAATTTGTGCAACTGTTTGACATATGGGTCTTTGAATAGTTGTGCATCATTGGTTTTTATGGTTAGCCTGATTTTTAAGGCATCACATTTTCATGTTAGAGTGACCTATGATGGAACTTCTCTAAGTCCCATTTTTCCTTTAAAGGACTGATAAGCTTTATCCTAAGATGATTTGAACTTTTTTTCTTCCAAAAAAAAAAAAAAAAAAAACTAATGGGTGTTTTCTCTTGAATATAACATCCAATGAATGTATCAGTCACCGCTGTTAAATGCCTTTGCAAAAGGATTCACTAGCTGCTGAAACTAGACCTAACTGCTCACTTTTGTTGCATTTCCATACCTACCATCTTTGCCTTGCCTTTTGATTTCTCTCATTTTGAGTATTGAGGGGCAGGAATGGAATTGATGGTTCTAATGCTCTATGGTTTTCAGCTACAGGTAACTAACCATGCGTTTTATTCCCAATGGATGCATTAGAAGCTGAAGTTGGACATGTCAATGCCCCTGAAAATCTTTCCTGTAAGAAAATGCATCACATTATTACACAAGATAACAATAGCAGGAGTTGGCTTGCAAACAAAATTGAAAATTTCCAAAAACGAAGAACATAAACAAGATCTATGAGAATTAGAAACATAAAGCTCCACGATCAACAAATATGTGGGAGTAACATTAAACATACTAGTAGACATAGCACATACAATGCATGTGGAGCAAGGTATTCAGAAATGGTAACAGCCGGCTGTATGACAGATACCACGCAGGCCACCTTTAAAGGAAATAGAATGTATCAACCCTATATCAGTCCTTTGAAGGCCCTTTTTACAGGTCGGGTGTTACAGCACCTAATGATAAAAAGAGAGTGCAGGGGTAATAAATAGAGGGAGTGGAGTGTAAGAAAAGTGGGAATAGGTGGAGGGGCAGTTTTAAAATAGTAATAGTTCAAACTGCCAAGACCACCAGGTTGGATATATCCACTTCAAATAGCTCACCATAAACATCTATTTCTTGAATTTTGTGCCGTTAATTGTTTTTATTTCAACTGTTCATTCAACATGCATCCACCAAACGGAAGTTAAATCAATGCAATCCTCTGTTTAAGAGATTCAAATGGACCCACGATTTGTATGGTTTATTTTGAGTTCATTACGTGCCACTTGCACAAATTTATTAATGCCATTGTATCAACTATCATACTTTGCTGGATCATCAAAGCTTTTCTCATTGTAAAGAGAAAGGAAGCATCTTCTAACAGCCAAATAGATTCTACAAATTACCCGCATGCCCATCGTTTCAGCCAAATAACAAGTATTTTTTTATTTTTTCCCCTGATTTTTTCCTGAATACTGAATATATTATTCTTCAGTTGGATGTTTAAGAGATTTACTGCAGTCATCATTCACAGAGATTGTTACTTCTGTTCTTGACAAGAAGGGAACAGAAGAGGCTGTTAAGTTCATTAATATGTTGCAGCCGTTACTGATGGAGATTCTCTTTTAGAAGGATTATAGAAGTATTCCTTTTTCCATGCTCTAAGACTGCTGATATAGTCAAGGTAATTCTAGGATGCACATGTGTAATCATGCACTCAATCTTTTGTTACTTTTCTTTTTTAAAAAACAAAAACAAAAAACAAAATAAAAGAGGAATTTTTCATGCCGATTCCTTATTTTGGAGCTAATTTCTTCAATCTCCATTCGATAAATGGTTGTCATGGCTTTTCGTGGAATGCATGTGTCATATCATTATTCAGGATTGTCCCAGCTATTAGGCATTGGCTTTTGAATGCGTCTGTTTCTTGTGCTTGTGGTGGTGAGCATCTTCTTTGTTGCATCTCATATAAGACGAGTGGACTGTGACATTCTGTTTGAAGCTCAACTTTAGGGAACTATTCAGGATCACCTACAAATATTCAACATTGAGACAAAGGCAAAAATGAAATCACATCAGATGCCTGAGCAGGTGATAATGTCATCCACTTTAAACTTTATTAGCTCACTTTTCTATTTGTTTCATAGGTTGTTTCATTTCTCAATTAGTTTCCATGCTATATTGTTATATTCACAGGCTGTGTTTTGGAAGTGGATTACACCAAAGATGTTGGGGTTGGTCACACAAACATCAGTGTATCATTGTTCAATAGAAGGTAATATTGCATTTTTCTTTTCGTACAAAGGTTCTTTTGAACTACATTCAGTTTCTCTTGACTTTTCTTTTCTTTTTTGTTGTCTCATGAAACTGTAAGGAGCATAATGTCATGGTTATTTGCTTTTTTGATGACTTGATTCATTAGTTCTTTAAGGAATAGTCAGAAGTGTTGTATTTGCAATACCTTCAGCTAACTTCTTATGGAAGGATAATTTTTATTCTGGTTGTCATATTTCTAAATTTCTCTGATCACCATTCTTGATAAACACTACTAACATCACCACTTAGAATTTTTGAATATCCAAAGTCACCGAGGTAATTCACAAATCTGTGCATCATTAATTATCTCATGTCTAATGTATGAATATTGTGGGCTTGGCAAAGGTCATAAACAGAATCCTCATAATGCATTCCCTTTTTCTTTAATGATGAATACCACGAAAGTGGTGATATTTCTTATTTTACAACTTGTTATTTTTCTTTAATGATGAATACCACCAAAGACTAGTGCAGCCACAACGAAGTATGAAATTTTTATTTCAATGTGTTATGGTAGAAAGGGTTGGGGCTTAACTTGAACCAGGGAATTAGAATCTGGAAGCAAGCAACAAGTCGTATTGATTTTCATAACACTTACTGATCTTAAAAGGCATGTGCTAGCATTTATTTCACATATGGCATCTCTCTCTCTCTCTCTCTCTCTCTCTCTCTCTCTCTCTCTCTCTCTCTCTCTCTTCTCTTACACACACACCACAACACATCTTATTTCCATTGTCCCTTCACGTGCAGGTTGTAAGTTCCGATGGAAAGAAAGTGAAGCGATTACATGCATTGCCAGATATTGACATCGAAGATGCAAAGGTATTTCTATGATGGCTTCTTGATCATTTTCACAGCAATCTGATACATGACTGCCATCCCAAAAAAGCTATAAACTTCTTAATGTGTATGTTCATCTGACTCTATGCTCTGTTTCCCTCTGTCAAAAATCTCCTAGGAATAGGTAGTTGGGATCTGGTGGAAAACCTCCATATTCAAACATTCGTAGGAGGTCCGAAAATTGCCCATGTATGTCCCCTGCTTAGCAGCGGAAGAATAAGAAGAAAACCCATGTAAATGCTGTTACAGCCTGCAAATGATTTACAGGTAAAAAAGGCATTGGAAGGGACCCCTTAGCCTGTAAATGATTTACATGTAATTTAAAACTTAGCCTATTTACAGGCTTTCAAATGACCCCTTAAGACACTGGATACATGCATTGGTGTTGGGCTCAAATCAGATAATGTGGTATGCATGTTCATTCTTTGAACGGATCATCAGGTGAGCTCTTTGTGCAGGCCACTTTTCCTTGGAACAAATGCTTTAAAATATTTGGTGAATGGCCTGCATCCTATGTATATGTATAGCCCCAACTGATCAACAGATGGTTGGTATTCTGGGTAGAACACGCGGAATATGTATGTGATGTCCACTTAAACCACTATTTGAATATGGAGGTTTTTCTGGTAATGTAGCCGACTGGACTAGGACTGCTGGTTGTTCTAAATGGTTGTATCAACTAAGCTTTAATAAAGTGCTCTATCTTTCCAATGAGAATGAGGGTGGAAGCTTTATCTGATTGGTAACCTTCAAATAGATAGTGAAAAGGAATATTTCACACCTAATTCAATGGGAGAATATTACCAGAACCTACCATTTTCTGAATCATAGGGAAATTAACCCTTTTGCAGCAACAATTTCAGAAAATTTTGAGAATAGTCTATTATTGACTCCTCTTTTGTGATGATGTCACACGTATCATTTGCATGTTTTATCATTAATATTTCATATCTTGTAAATGTAGGCTTGATTAAGTAACTTTAGAAACGTGGATTTATATGTCGAATGTTTAATTCCTATTTATATGATTATTCATTCAATATATTAATTGATTTCCATTTCCCTTCTTAGTCCTTTCAGTTATGGTCTTCTCTCATTTTGTGGGCTGCAGGTCAGGCATTTTTGAAGAAACTAAAAAACTTACTCATTCTCAGATTACATTGTGGAATATGCATCCATTATTCAAAGAAAGGGCGACATTCCAAGCACTCACACTTTCTCTCCTTGCTAGCTAAATTAGTGAGTCTTCTTTCCTTCATACTATATGATACATTGATGAAGTGGCCTGGCCATTTGGACAGGCCCATGTTTATATATTATTTCAAAATTGATGAAGCAGATCCGGATGTTGAGCGGGGGTCCCTGGAAGGTGGGAACCGCTGTTATGACCGTGATGAGGCTGTCCATTTCCTATGGACGACATTGGAGGGGCCTGGCCATTTGGACAGGCCGTGTTTATGTATTTGCTCGAGATTAATGGAGCAGACCCGGATGTGCGTTAGAGCTATCCGGAAGAGCGGGGGTCCCTGGAAGGTGGGAACCGTTGTTATGACCGTGATGAGGCTGTCCATTTCCAATGGACGACATTGGAGGGGTCTGGCCATTTGGACAGGCCATGTTTATGTATTTGCTCGAGATTAATGGAGCAGACCCGGATGTGTGTCGGAGCTATCCGGAAGAGCGGGGGTCCCTGGAAGGTGGGAACCGTTGTTATGACCATGATGAAGCTGTCCATTTCCTATGGACGGCATTGGAGGGGCCTGGCCATTTGGACAGGCCGTGTTTATGTATTTGCTCGAGATTAATGGAGCAGACCCGGATGTGCGTCGGAGCTATCCGGAAGAGCGGGGGTCCCTGGAAGGTGGGAACGGCTGTTATGGCCATGATGAAGCTGTCCATTTCCTATGGACGGCATTGGAAGGGCCTGGCCATTCGGACAGGCCGTGTTTATATTTGTATTATATTTGTATTTGTAGGGACCACACCCGAACCCATTCTCAAATCCTATAACCTATAACCAAAACCTATAACCTATAACCTAAATCAAAACCCCTAACCTAAACCAAAACCTAAACCTATAACCTAAACTCAATTCCCTAAAGCTAAACCTACACCTAATCTTAATCTCAACTCCCTAACCTAAACCTAAACCTTAACTTGAAAACCCAAACTTAAACCCAATCTTGAACCTGAACCCGATTTCCTAAACCTAAACCATAACCCATTCTCAAATCCAAAAATCTATAACCTAAACCTAAACTAAAACCAAAACCTATAACCTCTACCCGAACACATTCTCAAATCCAAAAATCTAAACCTTAACCAAAACCTATAACCTAAACTTGAACCTATTCTCAAATCCAATAACCTAAACCTTAAACTAAACTAAAACCAATAACCTAAACCAAAACCTATAACCTAAACTCAAATCCCTAAAACCTTAACCTATAACCAAAACTCAAATCCCTAAACCCGAACCCATTCTCAAATCCCATAACCTATAACCTAAACCAAAGCCAAAACCTATAACCTAACCTAAACCTAAACTATAACCCATTCTCAAATCCCAAAAAACCTATAACCTAAACCTAAACCTAAACCTAAACCTAAACCTTAACCTAAACCTTAACCAAAACCTGTAACCTAAACCCGAGCCCATTCTCAAATCCCAAAACCTATAACCTAAACCTTAACCAAAACTTATAGCCTAAACCCGAACCCATTCTCAAATCCCAAAACCTATAACCTATAACCTAAACCAAAACCTATAACCTAAACCAAAACCAAAACCAAAACCTACAACCTAAACCCGAACCCATTCTCAAATCCAATAACCTAAACCTTAACCTAAACCAAAACCAATAACCTAAACCAAAACCTATAACCTAAACTCAATTCCCTAGAACTAAACCTTAACCTACAAACTAACCTAAACCTAACTCCCTAACCTAAACCTAAACCTAAACTTTAAAACCCAAACTTAAACCCGATCCCGAACCCGAACCCGAACCCGGTTTCCTCAACCTTCACCTTAACCTATTCTCAATTACCTGAAGCTTAACCTACAACCTAACCTAAACATAAACCTAAACTTGAAAACCGAAACGTAAACCCGATGCCGAACCCGAACCCAATTTCCTCAACTTAAACCTTAACCTATTCTCAATTCCCTAAAGCTTAACCTACAACCTAACCTAAACCAAACTCCCTAGCTTAAACCTAAACCTAAAGTTGAAAACCCAAACTTATACCTGGTCCCGAACCCGAACCCAGTTTCCTCAACCTAAACCTTAACCTATTCTCAATTCCCTAAACCTTAACCTACAACCTAACCTAAACCTAAACCTAAACTTGAAAACCCAAACTTAAACCCGATCCCAAATCCAAAACCGATTTCCTAAACCTAAACCTTAACCTACAAACTAACCTCAACCTAACTACCTAACCTAAACCTAAACCTAAACTTGAAAACCCAAACTTAAATCCAATCCCGAACCCAAACCCGATTTCCTAAACCTAAACCTCAACCTATTCTCAAATCCCTAAACCAAAACCTACACCTAATCCTAAATCTCAACTCCCTAACCTAAACCTAAACCTAAACTTGAAAACCCAAACTTAAACCCGATGCCGAACCTGAACCCAATTTCCTCAACCTAAACCTTACCTATTCTCAATTCCCTAAACCTTAACCTACAACCTAACCTAAACCTAAACCTAAACTTGAAAACCCAAACTTAAACCCGATCCCGAACCCGAAACCGATTTTCTAAACCTAAACCTTAACCTACAAACTAACCTAAACCTAACTACCTAACCTAAACCTAAACCTAAACCTAAACCTAAACTTGAAAATCCAAACTTAAACCCGATCCCAAACCCGAACCCGAACCCAGTTTCCTCAACCTAAACCTTAACCTATTCTCAATTCTCTAAACCTTAACCTACAACCTAACCTAAACCTAACTCCCTAACCTAAACATAAACCTAAACTTGAAAACCCAAACTTAAACCCGAACCCGGTTTCCTAAACCTAAACCTTAACCTATTCGCAATTCCCTAAACCTTAACCTACAACCTAACATAAACCTAACTCCCTAACCTAAACCTAAACCTAAACTTGAAAACCCAAAATTAAACCCGATCCCGAACCCGAACCCGGTTTCCTAAACCTAAACCTTCACCTATTCTCAATTCCCATAACCTTAACCTACAACCTAACCTAAACCTAACTACCTAACCTAAACCTAAACCTAAACTTGAAAACCCAAACTTAAACCCGATGCCGAACCCGAACCCACTTTTCTCAACCTAAACCTTAACCTATTCTCAATTCCCTAAACCTTAACCTACAACATAACCTAAACCTAACTCCCTAATCGAAACCGAAACGTAAACTTGAAAACCCAAACTTAAACCCGGTCCTAAACCCAAACCCAGTTTCCTCAACCTAAACCTTAACCAATTCTCAATTCCCTAAACCTTTACCTACAACCGAACCTAAACCTAATTCCCTAACCTAAACCTAAACTTAAACTTGAAAACTAAAAGTTAAACCCGATCTCGAACCCGAACCCAGTTTCCTAAACTTAAACCTTAACTTATTCTCTATTACCTAAACCTTAACCTACAACCTAACCTCAACCTAACTACCTAACCTAAACCTAAACCTAAACTTGAAAACCCAAACTTAAATCCAATCCCGAACCCAAACCCGATTTCCTAAACCTAAACCTCAACCTATTCTCAAATCCCTAAACCAAAACCTACACCTAATCCTAAATCTCAACTCCCTAACCTAAACCTAAACCTAAACCTGAAAACCCAAACTTAAACCCGATGCCGAACCCGAACCCAATTTCCTCAACCTAAACCTTAACCTATTCTCGATTCCCTAAACCTTAACCTACAACCTAACCTAAACTTAAACCTAAACTTGAAAACCCAAACTTAAACCCGATCCCGAACCCGAAACCGGTTTCCTAAACCTAAACCTTAACCTACAAACTAACCTAAACCTAACTACCTAACCTAAACCTAAACCTAAACCTAAACTTGAAAACCCAAACTTAAACCCGATCCCAAATCCGAACCCGAACCCAGTTTCCTCAACCTAAACCTTAACCTATTCTCAATTCTCTAAACCTTAACCTACAACCTAACCTAAACCTAACTCCCTAACCTAAACCTAAACCTAAACTTGAAAACCCAAACTTAAACTATTCACTCCCCAAGTGTAGGGTTGTGATGTAGTAATAAACTCGGTAAGACCGCGGTCGAATCCACAGGGACTGAAATCTGTACGTGTTCTGAAACTAACTAGAACTAGAAATAGGATAAGATGAAATCTAAATTGAGTGTTTTCAAGAGAATAATGGTGAATAATTAACTAAAACTTAAGGAATTCAGAGGAAAGAAACTAGGGATTCAGAGGATCCACTTGTAGAGATCAGGGAGATCTTATACCTGTTCAAAACTCAACTAGACTTAGAAGCCTATATTCATCCAGTTGAATAGTGAAACCATGAAAATCAAACCGAACGTCCTTTGATATGGTTTCCAGGAGATGAAAGGTATATGAATTAGAATGGATTCCATCACCAAACCATGCCCAAGAGACAAAGCAAACAACAGAATTAAACTAATTACAACCACTCAGATGATTATGAAGGTTAGGAAGGGTACCGACATCCAACCATGCCCAGGAGACGATGGTGAACAACAGGGCTTCCTGACGTCATAAACATAAAAAGGGAAAGGAAATACCCCAAGCCATCGCAGACCCATTGTAATTTCAGTCACAACAGACCATAAAAGACTAAAAACATTCCCAGAATAAAATTAAATCAAAATCAAATTCGGTTTACTAATTAAAATTAAAGTGAAAGCATAGAATCCCCCATCATACTACAAGCTTCACCTCTTGGCCCTAGCCGAGAGGTTTAGCCCATAAACACGTTTAGGCTAATCTCTTAAACAAATAAATAATAAAAAAAAAAAAAACAAAACATAAAAATAAAAATTAAAAAATTTGGAACTCCCTGTCTCTCTCTCTCTTCACGTTCCTGCCTCCACGTCCAAGCCCTCATCTCTCTCTCCTTTTTTCTTTTATAGCAAACAAGGTGGTGGAGAGGTCGGCTGGCTCCAGTCCTTCCTGGAGTCGGAGAACCGACTCTCTTTATGCAGTCCAACAGTTCGGTTTACAGCAAAAGACCTCCCCTTGCGTAAATTCTGTTATACAGTCAAGAAGACCGTCCCAGAGAACGCCAATTTTCCTTGCTCCTGTCCAAAAGAACACCGTCCCTTGGGACCTTTTGGGATGGTATACATGATGAACGGATCAGATCGGTTATCTGATCACTGTTGAGATCCCGCAATGGTCCGCAAAAATCGAGCAGCATCCGGCTGCGAAAACAGGGCTGCGCTGATGCAGTCGGTGGATGCACGAGTGAATTCTAATGGGAAATCCACTCCGTCCATTAGAATCGTACTGAAAAACCGTCCAGAGAAGTCCGGTTTTGGATCGAGTTAAGTGTGTCCCATTGAATTTTTGATTCTACCGTCCATTTGCGTTTGAACGGCTGAGATCCCCAAGAACTTCACTTCTTCAAATTCTGTCAGCTAGGCATAGGTTGTGGCTGCCTAGCTGAACGAATGAACGGTCTGGATTGTCCGTTTGGACAATGGATGGGGCCCACAATAGAAACCGATGGACGGCTTGTGCGGACGCTGTTTCAAGAAAATGGAACTTCCGTTCCTGTGAAGAAGGCTCGGTCAAACCGAGTCAAACCGATTTGAATGGTCCGGTGCGGCGCTCTTGCACATGTGTTCTATGCACATGTTGTTCGAGTGGGGCCCACTGTGATGCGGTTGAGAAATCTGATCCATCCAATCAGTTATTCTCTGTATTTAAGGCGTTGAATCCAAATTTGAGGCAATTCCAGATATCAGGTGGGCCCCAAATTGGAGATTAATGGGCTGATCTGTCCGTTGGCCCACTTCTCGAGATATCCAATGGTTGAAATTTGACGTGTACGGTTAATTTGTAATCCTCAGGCCATATATAAGGTTTCAAGCTGAACAGATGGTGGAAACCTTGTGATCTTGCATTCTGGACCAATCTCATGCCACTTGAGCTTAAATTTCTCGATTTTCGCAGATCTCTGGCGTGTAAATTCGTCGATCTTGGTTCCCTGAAGTCCGTCCCTTGCTCTGGTGAATTCTGAGCGTTAAATCTCGTCTTTTAGCATCTTATTTCGATCTAGGCTCGTAGATACGCTCTGCATCACAAATACGATTAAACAGGCCATTAAACAGTATCATATTCGTAAGTCCAGGCAATAATCGGGGTCTGATATGCAATATTTGACCCTTAACACAACCCCCAAACAGCATTTTGCTAGTCCCGAGCAAAATATGCGAAAAATAAGTTGAGAATTACAGGACAATTTTTATAAACTCAAGTGATTTTGTAAAATAATTTGGATACGAGAATTCTAAGATTCATGAATGTTGAGTATTACTTTCTCCTGGACTCAAGCACACGGTAAACTTCATAATCAAGTGCAAAGTATTAATCCATCAATTAGAAAAATTCTAAACATTGAGTTCCATATGTGTATAATGTAATCTCGGCTTATCAATATTAAAATTCAATTCGTTATTTCATGATATCATTGGTAACCAACAAAAGTACTCAGGACAACCACCTAAACTAAAACTTTGCCTCACAGATCATTCTTTCATTTTCTAGTTTTTTTTTTTTTTTTTTTTTTTTTTTTTTTTTTTTTTTTTTTTTTTTTTTTTTTTATCAAGATGGTAATCCAATTTTCACTTATAGGGAGCAAACCTATGGTGAAACTAGTTGCCCAACTCTTTCCAACTGTTAATCATGGAAAATCAAATCCACACCTATAGGGAGCAAACCCATGGTGAAGATTAATTACCCAACCTTTTCAATTCTTTTTTCTTTTTTTTTTTTTTATACCCTGATGACCAAATCTTTTAGGCTAATTTCTTTCATGCTCAGTGATTACCAAATTAATCCTTTAGTTTCAAACTGAAATCTTAATGTGTATGCGAGATGTGGTATGTGAAATCATGACTCAATCAATGTTTACAACTTCTAATCATAGATTAACAATTCAAACTTAACCGTGAAATCTAATAGACACTGAATCCAAGAGTCATAAAGCGCCAACATTACTTATCTTGTAATTCTAACTCCAAGATGGCCATCAAAATCACTTCGAAGTCACAAGAATTTCCAGAAAAATTTTAAAAATTTTAAAAAATTTTCACAATTTTTGCTCAAGACTAAGAAAAACACTGATTAGGTTACCTAATCTCCCACCCCCAACCTAAAATCTACATTGTCCTTAATGTAAAAGAGATAAGTATGTCATGCATATGGGACAACGAAAGTAAAAGAGAAGTGATGGGAAGATAGTACCTGGATAACGAATCGAGAGACTTTTCCACAAGGAACTCATCGTGACAGCAAGTCAGCGTAGGAGAGAAACCAACAAAAGTAAAAAAAAAAATAACGAAAACAAAATCCTACCTACACCACTTTCGCAGGTGCTCTCGATTGCATTTAGCGTATGCAACAAGCCTTTAAACCCCTAGGTTGCCCCTAGTGGACGAGTTGTAGTCTCGTGAGGGTTTACAGCAATGTTACCCACAAACATTGAACTAACTACTCATGCTGCAAGGTTCATCTTCTGGCCATTATCTTGATAAGTTTCTCAGTAAGTTCCTCAACAAGATCATCCAAAAGCCCTTTTTGCAAAAGGCTTGGGTGCCCTGAAGCATGACTTTCCAGAGAGACTTATGTACCTCATAAGAAATTTTCCATTGCCTTGCTTGAGGTAACCAGAGTATGTACGATTCACCTGTGTCAGAAAAAGTTTTGAAGTTAGTATCCCATGGTGAATCAGAGACTACAAGTAGATCAAATTGAGAAAAATTTTCAAGAAGTGGTGTAGTCTCAACATATTCTGATGTAGTAGACTTCGGTTCAATTTTCAGCTCCTCCTCCCTTAATGGTAAATAGTGAGGATCTGGGGAGGGAGGGGCTTCAGAGTAAAGGTTCTCTCGGTCAGTGATAACTACCGAGATGTTGTCTTACAAGGCATCCACTTTGTCTTTAGACATGGAATCGTTTGACTTTGCAAAGTGTGCCCAGCAATTATCAAAAGAGTCAGAAATTTCAACTGAGAGTGACTTATTTTCCTCATTGAAGTCTGTAATGAGATGCTCAAGGACTCCCTCGCCCTTAAAAGTATGTGAAGATATGCTTTCTTGCTCCAGCCCTGTACAGACATATTGAAGATCAATAGGGGAAGCATCGATAGGATCACTTTGTTCATTGAAACTACTCGAGTGAGGCGTTGAACTGTCCAACGTGTACAGCTCAGGTGGTGGTCTCAATTGAGTGGTTTCAAATTCCAGAGTCGTAGCGAGCAGCTCGTCCTTCTCCTGAATCATATTATCATTCAATTCAAGAGAGTGGTCCAAACATGTCTCACAGAAGTTGGAAGGGTCGGTTCTAATGAGCTCATCTTCCACTTTTAAATTAGACATGTTAGGTGAGTGGAGTAGCTCAGTATGACCGATCACTTCGTGTGCTTCTTGAGCATTGACCTGGACCATACTTGAGATTGATTCCAGGAGAATTTGGGTTGTGCTCTCATGAATCTCATCCCAGTACTTCTCAGCTTCCAATTCAGTGCAGTACACACTTGAGATGGGATCGCTTTCCTTACATTCTAAATTCGGTTGAGGTTCGAATAAACTAACCTCAACCTCATCATTGAGATCCTGTGTATCATGTGAGGAAAGTGTGTCATCATCACTGTATTTGAAAGACAACCATGTTTCTTCCCCATTCTTTTGAACAGTCATTGAGATCGACTCATCGGGAAAGTGAACCATATGCTCATTAGCACAATTCAACTCTTCATTCCAAATTCCAGAATTCTCTAAAAGCAAGTTAGGATTGCATTGTATTTCTGGATTGGGTTGCAACTGGGGTGAACTAGCCTTGTTCCTCTTATTGAGGTGCGATTCAATTGCCTCTAATGATTTCATCATTTTCGCAACATGCTGGTTGAATTGTTCTAGATTAAAACATGAATCCTCTTGGATCGCTTCTGGTTGGTTCTCAAAAGTAGGGGATCCAAGAGAATTATCATATAACATGTTGTTGGTTCATCTTTCCGACATTGATGGTTCCACTGATTAGAGTCATACGGATCATGTGTGGGAGAATCTGATGGTTGGTAATACATATTATCACTCATAATATAATCACGCATTGTTTTCTTTTCTCAGATGAGTGATAATAATTCTCACTCTCATAGTTATGATAACCCCAACATTCACGTACTGTCTTGTTAATCCGTGGGGTGTAATTGTTCTTCTGCATATGATCACGTAAGGACTTCTTAACCGGTGGATCTTTATATTCCGGTCGGTTCTCGATGATAGTTTCAGAATAGTTTTGAGACATTGGTTGATTTCTATCATAATCATCATCCCAATATAGGTTATTCTTCTCAGCATACTGACGTTCCCACTCGTGCATATACATGGTGAAACCCTAACTCTGAGTTTACTCCTAAAATAAAATAAAAATCCTACAGCAGCATGGAAAGTAAAATGAGGGGAAGTTAGAACGAAGTTACCAGATTAGAAATTCCTATGTTAAGATCCTGCAAAACAAAACAAAAGAAATTAGTTCCTAAAAATAAAAATTTTAAAGTTAGAAAATTCTAAGATAGAAAATAAAAAATTAGTTTCTAAAAAGGAAACCTAGAATAAAAAAATTTCTAAAACTAAAATCCTAATTCTAGAAAAAGAAAAAGTGGAAAATTAGGAAGGGATTACCAATTTAGAAGTTTCTATCTAAGAATCCTATAAAAGAGGAAACAGGTTAGTTCTAGAAATCAAATAAAAATCTAAAACAAAAGTTAGTAAAATCCTAATCTTAATCTAATTCCAAAACCAACTAATTTCAAATTACGTAGCCGTCAATCCCCGGCAATGGCGCCAAAAACTTGTTCACTCCCCAAGTGTAGGGTTGTGATGTAGTAATAAACTCGGTAAGACCGAGGTCGAATCCACAGGGACTGAAATCTGTACGTATTCTGAAACTAACTAGAACTAGAAATAGGATAAGATGAAATCTAAATTGAGTGTTTTCAAGAGAATAATGGTGAATAATTAACTAAAACTTAAGGAATTCAGAGGAAAGAAACTAGGGATTCAGAGGATCCACTTGTAGAGATCAGGGAGATCTTATGCCTGTTCAAAACTCAACTAGACTTAGAAGCCTATCTTCATCCAGTTGAATAGTGAAACCATGAAAATCAAACCGAACATCCTTTGATATGGTTTCCAAGAGATGAAAGGTATATGAATTAGAATGGATTCCATCACCAAACCATGCCCAGGAGACAAAGCAAACAACAGAATTAAACTAATTACAACCACTCAGATGATTATGAAGGTTAGGAAGGGTACCGACATCTAACCATGCCCAGGAGACGATGGTGAACAACAGGGCTTCCTGACGTCATAAACATAAAAAGGGAAAGGAAATACCCCAAGCCATCGTAGACCCATTGTAATTTCAGTCACAACAGACCATAAAAGACTAAAAACATTCCCAGAATAAAATTAAATCAAAATCAAATTCGGTTTACTAATTAAAATTAAAGTGAAAGCATAGAATCCCCCATCATACTACAAGCTTCACCTTTTGGCCCTAGCCGAGAGGTTTAGCCCATAAACATGTTTAGGCTAATCTCTTAAACAAATAATAAAAAAAAAAAAAAAGAAAACAAAACATAAAAATAAAAATAAATAAATTTGGAACTCCCTGTCTCTCTCTCTCTTCACGTTCCTGCCTCCACGTCCAAGCCCTCATCTCTCTTTCTCCTTTTTTCTTTTATAGCAAGCAAGGTGGTGGAGAGGTCGGCTGGCTCCAGTCCTTCCTGGAGTCGGAGAACCGACTCTCTTTATGCAGTCCAACAGTCCGGTTTACAGCAAAAGACCTCCCCTTGCGTAAATTCTGTTATACAGTCAAGAAGACCGTCCCAGAGAACGCCAATTTTCCTTGCTCCTGTCCAAAAGAACACCGTCCCTTGGGACCTTTTGGGATGGTATACATGATGAACGGATCAGATCGGTTATCTGATCACTGTTGAGATCCCGCAATGGTCCGCAAAAACCGGGCAGCATCCGGCTGCGAAAACAGGGCTGCGCTGATGCAGTCGGTGGATGCACGAGTGAATTCTAATGGGAAATCCACTCCGTCCATTAGAATCGTACTGAAAAACCGTCCAGAGAAGTCCGGTTTTGGATCGAGTTAAGTGTGTCCCATTGAATTTTTGATTCTACCGTCCATTTGCGTTTGAACGGCTGAGATCCCCAAGAACTTCACTTCTTCAAATTCTGTCAGCTAGGCATAGGTTGTGGCTGCCTAGCTGAACGAATGAACGGTCTGGATTGTCCGTTTGGACAATGGATGGGGCCCACAACAGAAACCGATGGACGGCTTGTGCGGACGCTCTTCCAAGAAAACGGAACTTCCGTTCCTGTGAAGAAGGCTCGGTCAAACCGAGTCAAACCGATTTGAATGGTCCGGTGCGGCGCTCTTGCACATGTGTTCTATGCACATGTTGTTCGAGTGGGGCCCACTGTGATGCGGTTGAGAAATCCGATCCATCCAATCAGTTATTCTCTGTATTTAAGGCGTTGAATCCAAATTTGAGGCAATTCCAGATATCAGGTGGGCCCCAAATTGGAGATTAATGGGCTGATCTGTCCGTTGGCCCACTTCTCGAGATATCCAATGGTTGAAATTTGACGTGTACAGTTAATTTGTAATCCTCAGGCCATATATAAGGTTTCAAGCTGAACAGATGGTGGAAACCTTGTGATCTTGCATTCTGGACCAATCTCATGCCACTTGAGCTTAAATTTCTCGATTTTCGCAGATCTCCGGCGTGTAAATTCATCGATCTTGGTTACCTGAAGTCCGTCCCTTGCTCTGGTGAATTCTGAGCGTTAAATCTCGTCTTTTAGCATCTTATTTCGATCTAGGCTCGTAGATACGCTCTGCATCACAAATACGATTAAACAGGCCATTAAACAGTATCATATTCGTAAGTCCAGGCAATAATCGGGGTCTGATATGCAATATTTGACCCTCAACATAAACCCGAATCCGGTTTCCTAAACCTAAACCTTAACCTATTCTCAATTCCCTAAACCTTAACCTACAACCTAACATAAACCTAACTCCCTAACCTAAACCTAAACCTAAACTTGAAAACCTAAAATTAAACCCGATCCCGAATCCGAACCCGGTTTCCTAAACCTAAACCTTCACCTATTCTCAATTCCCTAAATCTTAACCTACAACCTAACCTAAACCTAAACCTAAACTTGAAAACCCAAACTTAAACACGATCCCGAACCCGAACCCGATTTCTTAAACCTAAACCTTAACCTATTCTCAAATCCCTTAACCTAAACCTACACCTAATCCTAAATCTCAACTAACCTAAACCTAAACCTAAACTTGAAAAACCAAACTTAAACCCGATGCCGAACCCGAACCAAATTTTCTCAACCTAAACCTTAACCTATTCTCAATTCCCTAAACCTTAACCTACAACCTAAACTAAACCTAACTCCTTAACCTAAACCTAAACCTAAACTTGAAAACCCAAACTTAAACCCGGTCCCGAACCCGAACGCAGTTTCCTCAACCTAAACCTTAACCTACAACCGAACCTAAACCTAACTCCCTAACCTAAACCTAAACCTAAACTTGAAAACCAAACTTAAACCCGATCCCGAACCCGAACCCGGTTTCCTAAACCTAAACCTTAACTTATTCTCAATTCCCTAAACCTTAACCTACAACCTAACCTAAACCTAACTACCTAACCTAAATCTAAACCTAAACTTGAAAACCCAAACTTAAACCCGATCCCGAACCCGAAACCGGTTTCCTAAACCTAAACCTTAACCTATTCTCAAATCCCTAAACCTAAACCTACACCTAATCCTAAATCTCAACTCCTTAACCTAAACCTAAACCTAAACTTGAAAACCTAAACTTAACCCGATGCCGAACCTGAACCAAATTTCCTCAACCTAAACCTTAACCTATTCTCAATTCCCTAAACCTTAACCTACAACCTAACCTAAACCTAAACCTAAACTTGAAAACCCAAACTTAAACCCGATCCCGAACCCGAAACCGGTTTCCTAAACCTAAACCTTAACCTACAAACTAACCTAAACCTAACTACCTAACCTAAACCTAAACCTAAACCTAAATCTAAACTTGAAAACCCAAACTTAAACCTGAACCCGAACCTGAACCCAGTTTTCTCAACCTAAACCTTAACCTATTTTCAATTCCCTAAACCTTAACCTATAACCTAACCTTAACCTAACTCCCTAACCTAAACATAAACCTAAACTTGAAAACCAAAACTTAAACCCGATGCCGAACCCGAACCCAATTTCCTCAACCTAAACCTTAACCTATTCTCAATTCCCCAAAGCTTAACCTAAAACCTAACCTAAACTTAACTCCCTAACCTAAACCTAAACCTAAACTTGAAAATCCAAATTTAAACCCCGTCTCGAACTCGAACCCAGTTTCCTCAACCTAAACCTTAACCTATTCTCAATTCCCTAAACCTTAACCTACAACCTAACCTAAACCTAACTCCCTAACCTAAACCTAAACCTAAACTTGAAAACCCAAACTTAAACCCGATCCCGAACCCGAACCTGGTTTCCTAAACCTAAACCTTAACCTATTCTCAATTCCCTAAAGCTTAACCTACAACGTAACCTAAACCTAACTCCCCAACCTAAACCTAAACCTAAACTTGAAAACCCAAAATTAAACTCGATCCCGAACCTGAACCCGGTTTCCTAAACCTAAACCTTAACCTATTCTCAATTCCCAAAACCTTAACCTACAACCTAACTACCTAACCTAAACTTGAAAACCCAAGCTTAAACCCGATCCCGAACCCGAACCCGATTTCTTAAACCTACACCTTAACCTATTCTCAAATCCCTTAACCTAAACCTACACCTAATCAGAATCTCAACTCCCTAACCTAAACCTAAACCTAAACTTGAAAACCCAAACTTAAATCCGATCCCGAACCTGAAACCGGTTTCCTAACCTAAACCTTAACCTATAAAACCTAACCTAAACCAAAGATTTGTATTTTCAGCATTATTGTAATTGTAAATCGTAATTGTAATTCATTGAATGAAGGATTGTAATTGTAATTCATTGAATGAAGGATATTTATTCTTTCAATTCTTTATCTTTGAAATTTCAGGGTGAAGTCGAGCAAATTTCCCTAATGAAGCCAAAGATTTGTATTTTCAGCATTATTGTATTGTTAATTGTAATTCATTGAATGAAGGATTGTAATTGTCTGAATGAAGGATTGTAATTGATTGTAATGGAATGAATGAATGATTGTAATTGATTGTAATGGAATGAATGAATGATTATACAGGTGGTAATTGAATGATTATACAAGATGATTATACAGGTGGTAATTGAATGATTATACAGGTGGTAATTGAATGATTATATAGGATGATTATACAGGTGGTAATTGAATGATTATATAGGATGATTATACAGGTGGTAATTGAATGATTATACAGGTGATAATTGAATAAACAAATAATCCGTTAGTTGTTGTAGTTTACAGCTACGGATATCATTGCTACGGATTATATCTGAAGTGATTGCTAGATATAGCTACGGATTCAATCCGTAGCTGTTGTCATTAAATTCGTAGCTGTTGTAATCTACAGCTACGGATATAATTGCTACGGATTATAGCCGTAGCTATTGTAAGATATAGCTACGGATTCAATCCGTAGCTGTTGTGATTAAATCCGCAGCTGTTGTAATCTACAGCTACGGATATAATTGCTACGGATTATATCCGTAGCTATTGTGAGATATAGCTACGGATTAAATCCGTAGCTGCAGTGAATAAATCCGTAACTGATGTAACCTATAGCTACCGACATAGTTGCTACGGATTTAATCCGTAGCTGTTGTGACCTATAGCTACGGATTAAATCCGTAGCTATAGGTTCCAGACCTATTGTTACTGCACCTACGACTACGGACGTGCTATGGACTAGAACCGTAGCCATAGGTCTAAGGCTACGGATTTTATCTGTAGCCTTTGTCCCTTTTTTTGGTAGTGCATCATAATGTTTATACGCCATCCAACCCGTTGATAAGGTCACACGGACCTGGATGAAAAGGAAAAACAAATTTCATGTTAATCCAAAACTTCTATGTCAACCCAAAGGGTTTCAAGGACAAACGTTCAATCCACAGCTCCTTGTCGTGTGGCCCACCTGAGCCAAGTATACGGCTGATTTTTGGGAGGGGCCCTCTGCCCTAAAGGGGCCAGAAAATGGACAACATTGATGTCCAAACACATCACGGTGGGGCCTACGTTTTGGGGCCCACAGTCCCTGGCCGACCGTCCCAGTGCAGGACGCTGCTGGCGCCCTCTAACGATCAATAGCAGTAGCTGCTGCTCTCTCTTTCTTTTTTTTTTTTTTGAAAAACTAATTTTTTTGAGGAATTTTCTAGGTGGGGTTCATGTCGGGTAAATCCACTCCTCCCATTGGATTCTATGGATCAAGATGGACCAAACGAGTCCAATATGCTATATGTCTTGGTGTGTAGAAAATTTAAAGTGTATTTCAACGGTAATAGCCACTGTTTTAAATGCTATGGCCCACCAGAAAAATCAGATTGACTTCATTTTTAGGCTCAACGCCTAAAATGAAATGGGGAACGGGATGGACGACGTGGATTGAATTTATACATCAAGGTGGGGCCTACACAGGCGGCCCACCCCAAATGCCTTGAAGAGGCTAATATTTGTGTTTTCCATGAACGTCCAGCGTCCAGGGACGCTGGACGGTTTATGCTCTTCAAGTGGGCTGCCCAGTTGGGGCCACCAAATGATGATTGGTGTGGATATAACACTTATAAAGTGGGCCCCACCTATAGGTGACTTGGATAAAATATATGCCTCATGGCGGGGTCCATCCGGGTGGGCCACACGGCCACATCATCACATACAAAAGAAGGAAAGAGTGAGAGAGAGAGAGAGAGAGAGAGAGAGAGAGTGGGACACGGGTGATGGAGGGCTCCGCTACTATGAGTCCTCCCTTGCAAGCATTCATACATCAAGTGGGTCCCATTACACATGGGCCCATCAAATCAAAAACCAACGGTGGAGATCCTTTCTCCACCAAATGTAAGGTTTAGATGACTCTATCCATTCAAGGAAAACAAACATCATGATGGGGTCCATGGTGAATGGCCCCATCATGGAATGAACATGAGGGTGAAGGTGGGCCATCGGCCACACCTAGGGTCCAAAGTGAGATCCATACCATTGATCGGTAGGCCTCACTTGGCCCATCATAAAAACATGAAAACTATCCTATAGAAGCACCCACCGGTCGATCTTCTTGGTCCGTTGGAAAGCCGATCTCCTCGTTTCTCACTTTGATGGTGGAAGATGAGAAGTGGATGGCTTGGATGAAGGATTTTGGGATGGTAAAGTGGGCCACACAAAACCACTTTTCTCTCTCACATGAAATGCTTGGACGTGGGTTTTTTTTATTGCTTGGAATTGTGTTGGGAAATGAGAGAGATAGAGGGTTGTAAGAGAAGTGAGGGATGAGTGTGATGGGTGAAAGGGTGAGTGATGTGTGATGTGTACTTGACATGTATGGTTGTGTAAGAGAGAGGGTGAGAAAGAGTTGACTTGGTGGTTGCTTGGGGATGGGGTGAAAGGTGATGTGTACTTGACATGAAGTGATTGATTGATTGATTGATTGATGGGATATGTTGTAGAGATTCTCTTGGGATTGCAAAAGAGCGATGTTTACTTCGAAATAAACGTCGGCCTGCATCTTCTAGTCAGGGTATCGGATCGGTGCGTAAGACGCGGCGTTGGAACCGCGGCGACGGTGCGGTCGCAATGATACAAGTCTCGGATTAAGCCGACTTAAATCTAAAGGATACGACTTAGGGTCGTGCGCAAACGTCGATCATAGATCGCATGTTACCGGAATTCGACGGGAAGGATCGCTGGAATTGACCGAACAGTACAAGCTAGGATACGGGTCTTACACATTTCAACTAGAAAACTGATTTTATCGATGCTATCGAAGTCTCGCTTGATGCCATTGACACAGTCATTTTCTGCCTCTTTTTTTTTTACTATTAAAGTTTCAACTTCATATATAGGGCATTTGGTTCTTCGGCATTTAGATAGATTTTTGGTGCAATAAAAGCCTATGTGATAACATGATCATATCAATCATTCTAAGCCTCTAAGTCCATGAGATCTAAATTATCTTTCTTGTGTTCATCACTTGAAAGAGGATTCCAACCTCAATGTCGAATATGAATTTTATCTCCACCTTATTTTAGAGATTAGACTTGAACTTATAGTCAAATTCTTATCTAAACCCTCTAGAACACCTATATTGGTTGATCTTATAGGATTACAACATTTCATTAGTTATGAAAAATTTACCCAACCTCCCATTACCTTGGTCACCTTAAAGGAGCACTACATGTAATATGTTTGATCCTGGAGTTGAAGCTTTCGGAAAGCATAGACAACATAATTGACAGAGCAAATGATAGCTGATTGAAGCACGGGAGTGCATCAATCAAGCAATCCAAATGGCGTATCAATAGGGCTCAATTCGACAAATAAGTGTCATTAAGTGAGTTCATGTACATTCCTTGTATAGAATTGAGCGTAAGAGTTTAAATTACCAAACTCGACTTGTTTATTTAGTAGGACCTAAATCAAAGTCCTTGTGTAGGCCACCGAACAAGGCTATGTATGTGTTAGTATCCGGGAGAGTCTCCGGCGAAAGTAAACGTAGGTCATTGAATTATAACTAAGGTTGTTGGTTAGCCAATAATAATAAAAAAAAAACTTACATCTCTTATGGGAGCCTCCGGCGAGAGTGTACGCTAGGTTCCTTATATAGGGCTATAAAGGTTAGAAGTGAACCTGATTTAAAATTTTGATAGTGAAATCCGGTATACTCATGGGTTGAGTGTGTCCGTAGAGAGTGGAGTAAGGAAACCAAACCACTATATATAATTGTATTTGAGATTTTCTTTGAACATTTGTTTAATTATGCTTATGTGATTGAATGTTTAATTATATCTATGCATGATTAGATGAATGATAGGAGTTGATAGGTAGCACATCCCACACATATATGTACACTATCATATATAAACTAGTTAATTCGATTAGTGAACTGGATTGTGGGTCAAGCCGACTATGCGGACACATGTGGGAAAACATGCCCACGTTCAGTTTCATTTAGTTCTCACCCTCTAATGCGGACCCGATCCTTTGTACCCGGGTGCTAGGACCAGATCCTTTGTACCTAGGTGCTAGGTTTTCGGGCGTGACTATGCGCTTGTGCACGGGAATATTCCCAAAGACTCTAGATTTGCATTACAAACTTCTAAATCAAGGTCTTTATATAAAAGGCTTTTTAAAGCCATTTCCCTATCCAACGTGGGATAAGCAAAAATTAAAAGTAGCAAAAATTAAAACCTTACCCAACAGTTCCGGTTGGTTACATAGGTACTCATACCTAGCCACTTCACACATACCCATACCTATACTCATATCCAGCCTAAAGTGTCAATTTATACCCCTACTTCTTAGGTTGTTGGTCTATACATTAAAGCATCAGATGCTCATTTGTGAATTCAGACATTAAAAAAAAAAAAGAAGAAGAAGAAGAAGAAGAGAGAGAACATTTGAATCACTTAATGAGCAACTTAGATTTACCAGATTTGCCAATAAAATCAAATGCATGAAGATATTTTAGATACATGATTGGTGGTAACTTAGACATGCAGCACCTATTTGTGTCGGACAGTGAGACCTATCAGTATGACTTAGACATGCAGCACCTATTAGTGTCGGACAGTGAGACCTATCAGTACGAATTTAAAGACACTCCATCCAAAATGCACCTTACATGGGACACGTTCATGAGAGCTTTAATTTCTTGGACAACATAATCACAGCCACTCATACGTGGAATAGATTTTACCCACTAAAAATTGCACATGATAACTTGTGATGAATACTTGCGATTGCATAATCTACATCAACAAGCCGTATGGCTGTGTGGCTGAAGTATACTAGTGATGTAAATGTATATATGCGTGCATGTACGAATACATAAATAAATGGGTTCAGGTAGGGTCAGACAAAAATACTTCGGGCTGGGTTTGAGTACTCATTGGCTTCACCTGGGTCATTGACACCCCTAGACACAGTGATAATACCATGGCGTATGTAAAATCTCGACAGTTTTTGACTTCTCACAATTTTGTCGCTACCATCTAAAACTGTATCATCGGAGTGAACATTGCATTGGGTTGATTCCCAGTGCAATGTCCTGATGAGATCTGCTCTGATCACCAGATGCTTCATCCCATGTTAGGCCTAGGGCCCAAAAATTAGGCCAATTCGTGAAAAAAGTGTGCTACATGATAGGAAATATTGAAAGGGGAACAACCACCCTTGATTTTGTACAGGCCGAACTGCTATGCAAAATGGCCTTATTTTTTTACATGCACCTTCATCCATGGCAGATGAAATGCTGAATGGTCCATATTCCACATTCACAGCACAGCGGCTTTGTAAAAGTAAAAAATAAAAAATAACAAAAAATAAATCTAAGGTGGCCATCGCCTCCGAACTGTTTACCTTGGTATGGCCCACCTAAATCACAGATGGGCCAAAAATTTTGGCCTGGGCCGGCCTAACATGGGGTGACATGTTGATGGTCAGAGTGGTTGTCATCAGCACGTGAAGGTGGGGGCATCAGCACATACAATGGGGGTAGTCCTAATTCGCTCCTTGGATGCTCCCCTGTGCCCCAGTTCGCAGGTCAGCTAATTTTAAATTTTACAATCATTTATGACAAATGCTTATAAATTTCTTATTTTCTGCAGGATTTTCCAAGTAAAATCACAAGAAAAATGAAAATGTACTTAGAAAATCCCAAGTCCATAAATCACCAAGAATGAGATTTATCACTTCTGTGCACACTTTGAGCAATGAGAACCAGTGCAAAAATTATTTGCTACTCTCCATTAAAAGATGCTTGGGTGTAATCTCATCAGCATTTACAAAATGCTGATAATTTTCAAACATCCATGTTAACATACTACTAAAATTCAGCTCACCAGTTTGGATGGTAGTGTTACATTTAATGGGCCATACATGGCATTGATTGTCCAGGCAATGGAATAAACTGTTTGAATCATTAAAGTGAACACAAAGTAGGGCACATGGAAATGAGGTGTATATGCCTATTGCATAGGACACTGAAGCACCAATTCTTTCTCTTGGGAAGAGAAACATGCATATGAGTATTGTTGTTGGAAGATGTCTTAAATCTTTTGTCCGTGGTGCTCGACCAGTCGAGGGATTGGCTCGACTAGTCAAAGGTTCCTTCGACTGGTCGAATACGGTTCGACTCGAAGTCCACCAACAATGTTTTTTGAAATTTCCGGTACGCACGACCAGTTGAGGGATAAGCTCGACTAGTCGAAGGTTATGCAGACGGTGCGCGGTTTATGCATGGACTGCATAAATTTGATACGGTTTATAGGGAGGTGCGTAAGTTGGGTTTCCCCATCTATAAATAGGAGTACTTAGGGGCATTCTTAGGTATACTAAGGCTTCCTAAAGGGATTCCAAGAGTTCCTAAAAGGGTTTTAGGGTTTCTAAAGGGTGTAGCAATGGTGAGATTCGAGGTTGTTCGAATCGGGTAAGTCCTTTCTCTTTGTAATATCTATTTTCATAGTGGAATTATGTCGTTTTGTGATGCAGTTTTTTCCCGAAAGGGTTTTCCACGTTAAATCTGTGTGTTCTCTTGTGTTTGCTTGGTACCATTGGATTGCTATCCTAGATCCATATTTGTGTGATTCCGCAACGCAAATCCCCAACAAGTGGTATCAAAGTAATCATTAGGGCACAGATCTGAATCTGAAGGATAAGCAATAATGGTAACACATTGGTATGATATTGAGAAGTACTCAAGGAAAAATAACTTTGAGTTATGAAAGATCAAGATGATCAATTCTTTAATCAAACAAGGCGAAGATTGTGCTCTTGAGGAGCGAAAGTCTACTATGACTGATGATGATTGAAATACTCTTGATAAGAAGGCCTTAACATTGATTCATTTATATCTCACGGATGAAGTTCTCTACAATGTCATGAGCGAGAAAACTGCAGCTAAGTTATTAGCGAAGTTAGAGGATGTCTATGCAAAAAAATCTTCTGAAAATCACCTACACTTGAAGTGTCAGTGGTATAACTTCAAGATGGCAGAGGGTGGAGATCTAGAGGCTCACATCAGCAACTTTAATATATTGGTTTGCAAATTGCTGAATATGGAAGAAGTGATGAAAGATGAGGAACACGCATGTATGTTACTGAATTCCCTTCTAGCATCATATGAGTCATTCAAGGACACAATATGCACCATGAATAAAACCTTCAGTGTCGACCCTGTTATCTCATCCCTTTAAGGGAAGGCCATGAGAAAGCTTAATGACAACACGGGGACATCTTCTAATGCACTATTTACGAACGGCAGGAATTCTGAACAAGGTACAAGATCTTCAAGTTTTGGATTCAAATCCAAGGGCAAGGGCAAACGGAAGTTAAAGTACTGGAACTGTGGGATGGAGGGACATGTGAAGAATAATTGTACAAATCCTAAATCTAAGAGAGAAGAATCTAAGATTTTGTACAGGAAGGCCAAGATGTCACATCAGATGGATCGAGTGGATGTGATGGTGATGTATTGTCTGTGTCTACGATCAGACACCCATACGATGATCGTAAGGGCAAGTGGATTCTAGACACAGGGGCATCTTTTCATACGAATCTTCATCGGAGTTGGTTCACTAGCTACATGGAGTGCGATGGTGGACAGGTATTTATGGCCAATGACAATGCCTGTAATGTTGTGGCTGTTGGTACAGTGTCACGCCCCAAATCCGGAAATCGAATTCACTAGAATGCCGATCGCCGAATCCGGTGCTGACAGCCTCCGTAGTACCCCATTCTCGGCTCATAGCGTCCATACACCAGATTCCGATCCTGGGATCCTACAAGGAGGATTTTCCAATGTACATTTAACTCATAATATGCATAACCACAAGATTTCCCAATTCACAAAGGCAACATCATCATCACATACCCACTAAAATAATCATTTGAGTACAATGCTGAAAGGGAAATACATAAATCAAAATTCAAGCTCCAGACGACCACTGCACGCTCCAAGCTCAACACTGCTGCACCTAACATCACCTGCACGCATCTATCGTGCATAAGCTTATAGGAAGCTTAGAGGGTGGTGTAAGTGTGTGCACAAGGTAAGTGCCGAGTAAGCAATATCAAAGTAATCAGAGTAAGCGAGAATACTAACAAACCCATAAATCATACAATATCAGAATAAGCAAAAATACAGACAAGTCCATGAGTCGATCAATATCAAAATACTCATTATAGAATATCTTATGCAAATGAGGAGTCATAAAGAGCCAAACATCAGGTGCCAAGGATGCGATGCAGTACGCAATTCCTGATGAGTGCATGAATACCGTCAGTCGTATCTAAACCGTATAAATGCATAAACATAGTAACCCGGAATGCCATATGCAGTAGATGTAATGCGCTATGCGGTGCGAATGGAATGACCATGCTGGAGTGTGAAATCGGGATAATAGTACGTAGTATCGCAGGCTATGGGGTCCATCACAAGGGCCTTCTATCCAAACCAGTCCCATACCTAAATTTGGATAGTCAGACTCAATGTGGTAAACTCCTAATCTCAGGTTAGTCGCGCGCCCAACCGAAATCCTAGCCATGCGAAGGTACACGTGACAAATAGTTGCGCACCACCAGCCCGAGTGGATAGTGAATGAATGAATGAGTATGCAACTCCTGCTCAATAAGTCCACATATCAGTACGGTTCATCTCTGGGATCATCACCGGGGTTTAGTACACTCCAAATGGCACTGTCTCTCTCCAAGCAGCACAGTCCAAGTGAGCGTAAGAAACCTCACTATCCGCCTGGCCAATAGTCAGCCAATACCTATCCGGCACGTCGATAGCGAACCCATTTCCGAGCTGGTCAAACTCAGCCTAGTAATGCCCCCTGCTCTCGGGCGAGTAAGGCCACCACTCCTTTCCAACCGACCACGACACAGTGGGAGACGCGGCCTCCTGGTATTCGGCCCTCATGCGCTCATATATCCACTTGGTCTCGACGTTGGAGTCATCTCCTGGCCACGGAGGTTTAGGGATTTTCACCCAGGGACATCTATGGTGCCCGTATGCTAGAACCAAATATTTCCGGTGTCCCGTCTGGCCATCCACGATATGCCTGTGGAGGCTACGACCCTGATGTCGCTAGGGCGTACAATAATCATAATGCAAGATGCATGAATCATACAATCCAGGCATGCATCAATCCTGCGCATACCATGCACTCATGTGAGATGACCTCCGCCTATCAGGGAGTCTCATAACAACACGCTCAATGACATATGCAATGATCAACCACAACTCATAACAAACATGCAGATGATGCGTATGGGCATGTATCATGATGCTATGCCATCACCTACTCATAATCGGTATTAATAACCGCACCGACAATTGGCATCGATAATGTGGACATTTAACCAACATTGCCCCTAAGGAATGGCCCACATAGAGCCTAACATGTAATGGGCCCACGGCCTCACACAAAGGCCTAATATTCAACATAGTGGTCCTTACTTACAGGCCACCTATACACAATAGGTGGGCTCTGCTCATGGGCCTCAAATACATGACATGTGGGCCCCACACATGGGTCTCAAATATATCAAATGGGCCATGCATCATGGGCTTAATGCATATCCCAATGGGCCTTGCCCATAGGCCACAAATACATCACAATGGGCCTCATATACACCACATTGGGCCTTAAACACGGGTTGAATACACATTACAACGGGCCTCAAATACGGGCCGCATATACATCACATTGGGCCTCGACAATCGGAATCGGCAATCAACCACGATAATCAGAATCGACAATCGGCCACGATAATCGACCTCAATCAATAATCGGTCAATCGGCCACGACAAACAGAATCAGCAATCGATCACATCAATCGACAATCGGTCACGATCGGTAATCAGTCATGATAATCGGCCTCGATCGGTAGTCGGTCAATCGGCCATGACAAGAAGAATCGGCAATCGGCCACGGCAATCGGAATCGATCGATAATCAGAATCGGCAAATCAGTCACAACCATCCGGATTGATCAATAATCAGAATAGGCAAATCGGTCACGTCGATCGAAATCGGCCATCAGCCACGACAATCGGAATCGATCAATAATCGAAAATAGCAAATCGGTCACGTCGATCGGAATCGGCAATCGGTCATGACAATCAAAATAGGCAATCGGTCACGACAATCGGAATCGATCGATAATCAGAATCGGTAAATCGATCACGTCAATCGGAATCGACAGTCGGTCACGACAATCAAAATCGGCAAATCGGTCACGACAATTAGCCACGACAATCTGACTCGGCCTATACAATCGGCCTCGATAATCATAATCGATAATCGGCACCAATACTCATCATATAAATAAGGCGGGGTCCATAGGTGAACAGCCGATCAACCATAATATAAAGATTGGCCCTCAACCGTGGTTATATCAAATCCGATAGCGTGAAACTATCCGTCTATAACGAATGGGGCCCACTTATTTGGGTTAACCCACTAAGAGAATGATGAGAATGGGCCTAACAAGGCCCATGGGAAGGTCACAATGACTACATCTAACCATCTTTGCCCATCAATGTGGACGTCTAACCAACATTGCTCCCAAGGAGTGGCCTACGTAAGGTATTCATACACAATGTTATGGCCACACATACATCAATGGGCCGCACTAATGGGCCTCGTACACATCAAGTGGGTTGTATCAACAGGCCGCACTAATGGGCCTCAAATACATCCGGGTGGGCCCCATAGATTTGCCATAAATACATCAATGTAGAGCCCACCATATATCCCCATACAATGATCATAAGGTCGCAAAGACCTGGATTAAGAGGGAAAACAAATATCATATTGACCCAAACTTCTGTAACCCCAATAAGGGTTTCAATGGTAGGCGTTCAATCTCCTATTTTTTTCTGCAGTGTGGTCCACCTGACATACCAATCCGCCTCATTTATAATCTCAGCCCTTGAGACGAGCTTGTCAATTGAATGGACGGTTTAGATATAACACAAACTCATGTGGGCCCACGACTTGCTAACATCGATACAGCAGCCACCACCATCCAGATGAACGGTTTAGATGTACACAATCCTCATGATCAGCAAACTAATATGCTGACGTTAGCGCAATAGCTAAGTAGGTGGTGGGGCCCTCATATAGACGGTTTGGATATACATTACATGGCCCCATGTCCACGTGGATGTCAGGGGTGAAACACGCACATCATGGTAGCTCCCACGTGCTCGGCTGCAGCACGTCAGCAAGAGAGTCCCACCATCCCATCCTGCTGGACGGTGGGGATAAAACCCATATACACTAAGGTAGGTCCCACCGTCCTTGCCTCTGGGCGGTGGAGACATAACATATACATTAAGGTGGGTCCACGTGATGTGGCCCACCAGAGTTTTGGATCTGTCTCGGTCCAGGGTCAGACCTGGATGGACGGTGTTGATGTTAGAATACACACATCAAGGTGGGCCCACGTGCCCCCAAAAATGAACGGTTGGATATGCACACGGGTCACTGTGGAGCCCCACATGATGGATGGCTGGACATAGCATGAATTGAGGTGGGTCCCACCGTCCAATCCACTGGACGGTGAGGATGGGAAGATGAGATGCATACATCTGATGGATTCCACGTGGGGCCCACCAGCTATCCATACATATATTTATGTTATAATATATGATATTATATCTTATAATGTATATGTATACTAACTAGTCCAGGCCCTCTGGACGTTATTTATATTATTATTATATTAATTATTTCAAGCCCAACATCTGGACGTTACGATGATGGACGGTGTTGATGAAAATCCATACGTCAGGTGGGTCCCACAGATATACGGTGTGGATGAAACACTTCATCCAGGTGGTTCCACGACCGTGTGGACAGTGTGGATGGCCACACACCTCATCGCAAGCCCCACCGTCCAGGGTTTGGACGGTGGATAGCATGAATAAAATACATATATCCGGTGGGCCCACGTACACGTGGTGGGTCCCATCGTCCAAAAATAATGAACGACATGGATAAAAATTTCAGGTGGGTCCACACGTGTGGCCCACCTTCTTAAAAAGCTGCTATTTGTATTTCCTTCTCGTCCAGGAGCTCTGGAGGCTGGATGTGCCAGCCCCAGCAGTTGGACCCCAATCAGATCGGGCCCACTGATGAACGGCCCGGCCTGGGTAAGACACAAACATCAAGGTGGGGTCCACGCCAGTGTGGCCCATCTGATTGGATAAAGCTGACATTTATATTTTCTTCCATCCAGGCAGGCCCGAAAATGGGCAGTAGGGTGGGTCCGCTCACGGACAGTGGGTTGGCCCGCTAGATGGACTGCGTAGATAAAACTCATGCATCATGATGGCGGGCCATCAACCAAAAAGAGAGGGAGAGAGAGAGTGAGAGAGAGAAAAGCACCCACCTTAGATTTCTCCTTCCTTCTTCCGCCAATGCATGCTAGAGCTCCAATTGAACAATTTCAACGGTCGGGATCAAACTTGGATGGTGGAGATGAGAGATAGGAAAGTGGGCCACACAAGCTCTCCCATGGAAGCTTGCTTGGACGTGGGATGCTTGCTTGGAGAATGAGAGAAAATGAGAGAGAGAGAGAGAGATGATGGGAGAGGAGTGATGGGAGAGAGATGGTGAGGTGATGGGTAAGTTGACTTTAGGTAAGGGTGATGTAAGAGGGGGATGGGTGCTTGTACTTGATTTGATGGGATGGAGTACTTGACTTATGACATGATTGATGGGACATTCTCTAGGGATTTGCAAATGCGCGGCGTTTTCCTCGAATTGAACGCGGGCCGACATCTTCTAGCATGGGTATCGGGTCGGTGCGTGAGTCACGGCATTGGAACCGCGGCGACGGCGCGGTCGCCAAGGTATAGGTTTCGGGTCGAGCCGACTTTGGCATGCAAGTCTCGTCTTAGGATCGTGCGCAACGTTGACTTTAGGTCGAGGATTGCCGAAATTCGACCGGAATGATCGCGGAAGCCTTCGGAACAGTACGAACTAAGATACGGGTCTTACATACAGTGCGTGTCAAGATGTTTGATGGGACAACGTACCCTGACTGGGGTGAGGCATGTTCCTAACATGAAGAAGAGCTTGATTTTTTTCGGCGCATTCGAGGCTATAGGGTGTTGGTTCACAAGTATTGATGAAGTCCTTAAAGCATCTAAGGGGGCACGAGTAATCATGAAAGGGCAACGACTTGATAATATTTACAGGTTGATCAGGAGCACTTCTAAAGGTGGAGCTGCAGTGGCTGTAGCGGATTTCACCTCTGCACGTGTGTGGCATGCTAGGCATGGCCACATGAGCGGGTAGGGCATGAAGGCTAAGACGCGCGGACAGAGATACAGAGCAAGTGGAACAGCCACCTGTGAGAAGAATCACACGACATAATCGCAGGATATTGACGAGGTACATGGACGACTCCAACATTGCATATGCTCTCGTTACAGGTGAGGGGGATCCGTCTACTATTTAGGTGGCTCTAGGTGAGCCTGGTACTGAGAAATGAAAAGCAACTATAGACGATGTGATGGACTCATTGTACCAGATCGACACATGGGAGCTGGTGGAGCTTCCAGGGGGACGGAAAGTGGTTAGATGCAGGTGAATATTCAAGGGAATATAACATAGATACAAAGCGATGTTGGTAGCGAAGGGTTATGCTCAGAGAGAATGGATCAACTTATCAGAGATATTCGCATCGGCGGTATAACATGTGTCTATTAGATTCGTATTGGCGTTGGTCACCAATACGATCTTGAGCTAGAAAGGATGGATGTAGAGTCTGAACTTCTGCAAGGGAAATTGGAAGAGCGGATCTACATGAAGCAACCAGAGCAGTTCGAAGTTAAAGGGGCTGAGAAAAAAGTTTGCATGAGGTCGTTGCATAACTTGTCGCCTAGGTAGTGGTATAAATTTTGATTCCTTCATGGTGAGTTAGGTATTGTATGTTGATAGCATATAGATCGCCAGACTTGTCTGAAATCAATGTACTAAAGACTCGGTTAAGTGGGACATTCAGGATGAAGGATCGGGGGTTGCAAAGAAGGTTCTCAGCGGTGATATTCATAAAGACTGGAAGAGGAGCAGGTTTTGGTAATCAAAGGTAGAATACCTTGAGTAGGTATTGATCAAGTATGTGATGAACCAGGAAAAGTTGGTGAGTGTTCCCTACGCGTCTCTCCTTAACTTTCTTCAAGACATGTCCCAAAACAGATGAGAAAAAACAGGATATGTCTCATGAGCCTTATTTGAATATGGTTGGCAGTGCATGCCATGGTCTGCATTAGACCAGTTGTTTCACAGGCTTACGGTGTTATGAGAAAATACCCCGGCTAACAACATTGGATGACAGTGAGATGGTTACTTCGATACGTTCGATGTAAGAAGACTACATCTTTATTTTTGGGAAGACGGGAACAAAGTTGATTAAGTATATGGATTTAGATTACGCAGGCAGTGTGGATTCTAGAAAGTCGACTTCAGGTTACTCGTTTGTTCTAGCAGGTGGAGCAATTAGTTGGTTGTCTATGTTATCCGACAAGTGCTTGAGGAATGAGGCGTAACTCTAAAGAAGATTCACACCAACGTGAATCCGGAAGACATGATATCAAGGTCGTTCCTGTAGAGAAGTCCAAGTTCTGTGCAACTTCTCTGGGCTTGGCGATGGCGTAAAAGAAGGACGAAGTGTGCACGAGAAGCTATGATGTGATGCAGAGATAAGAGAAGAGGTCAAAAGCTACACGATTGAATATTGAAGACATGGTGGAGATTGTTGTTGGAAGATGTCTTAAATCTTTTGTCCGTGATGCTCGACCAGTCGAGGGACTATCTCGACTAGTCGAAGGTCCCTTCGACTGGTCAAAGACAGTTTGACTCGAAGTTCAGCAACGATGTTTTTTAGAATTTTCAGGACGCTCGACCAGTCAAGGGATAGGCTTGACTAGTCGAAGGTTACACAAACGGTGCGAGGTTTATGAGTAGACTGCGTAAATTTGAGGCGGTTTTTAGGGAGGTGCGTAAGTGGGGTTTCACCATCTATAAATAGGAGTCCCTAGGGCCATTCTCAGGTATGTTAAGGCTTCCTAAAGGGGTCCTGTCACGCCCCAGACTCAGTAACCGGATTCACAAGGATTCCGATGACCGGTTCTGAACGCAACAACCTCCATAGTACCCCATTCTCGGCTCCTGAGGCAGGTTCCGATCCTGGGATCCTACAAGGAGGATTTTCATAACAGTATAATCATTCCAATACGAGCATACCCAAGATTACAGCAAGAACATCTGAGAATAACAAAGGCACACATCGCAAAATCCACTATAAATTTGAACTTTTACAATCATCCATAAGGTCCAAAAGGACATACATGAGATAAAAGGAAAAGAGAGAAATGTCAGCAACACTGGAGTCCTCAAATGCTCAGCTCTACTCCATGCTCTACTGCTATGTCGCCTGCTTAGAGTATCCTGCACGCATCAATCGTGCATAAGCTTATAGAAGCTCAGAGAGTGGTGTAGGTGTGTGACAATGGTGCACAAAAGAGTAGTAGGAGATACAAGGAGAGAAGCATGGTCAATGAGGATATCACTAGCCTTACCCAGGCTTATCATGAATAAGATGCAATGAGTACTGGGTGCCATGCCAAGGCAATGCATGAAGGGGCTTGTACAAGCAATGCTAATGTAATGCAAGTAATGTCAGTGCTCATATCTAAACTACAAGTCATGTATATTTCCGATCATAAGGAAATCACCGGGGTCCATTACACTGTTGAATGACTGCCACTCTACAGACCCCGCACAGTCAAACGAGCGTAAGAGACCTCACTACCCGCCTGCGGACAGCCAATCACCAACAAGGCCTGAAGGTAGCAGATCCATTTACGAGCTGGTCAGACTCAGCCTAGCAATGCCTCCTCACATCAGGCAGGTAAGGCCACACCCCTATCCAACCGACTACACGACAGTGGGAGTCGCGGACTAATGGTATAAGGCCCTCGTGCGCTCATACATTCCACCCGGTCACGGCGTTGGAGAAGATCCTTGGTACCATGGAAGTTTTGGAAATTTCACCCATGGGCATCCTATGCACCCGGTATGCTCAACTAATATTTCTGGTGTCCACACATACGGCCATCCACGAATACCCCTGTGGAGGCAAGGCCCTGATGAAGTAAGGGCGGATATCCATAAGCTATGCAATGTCAGACGCATGAATCACACAATCACTCATGCATCAATCCCGAGCATCCATCTCTCGGGGAGATACCAACATGTCCTACACAATGACACAACCATGGCCAATCATACCTCAACCAAGCATGCATATGATGCGCATGAGAGTGGGCCATGAAGATGAATAGGGGTGCCAATGAGGTGAAGATGAACTCTCTACCTAACCATGAAGGGTCTAGGTACTTAACCAATTCCTCATAAGGAATACAACCTCTAGTGGGGGCCCATATACCTGGAGTAGCCCATGAGACTAAGGAGAATAATGATATGGGCCTAAATAGATGAAACGAGCCTAGCAAGGGTCTATGGTGGGCCTTTAACCACCCATAGAAGCCCATGGGCCTACCTTAGGGCTACCAATGTGGACATCCAACCACAATTGGTCCCCAAGAGGTAGCCCATCTCTAATTGATTACGGATCAAGGCCCAAGGCCCACACAACATTAGAAATAAGAAATGGGCAACCATTACATACCACATACATTCATGTTGGGCTTCAGAAAGGCGGCCCAAGGCCTAACCAAAACATGGGTCTAAGGGGAACACACATAGCCTAACCCATATATACCACTATGGGCCTATAGGAGAAAGGTTAGGGCCCAACATAAAGGCCACTAATCCCATATTTGTGGTGGCCTAGTGGGCAGCCCATTGCTCAAATCACATGGGCAAATGTCATGTTCTTAGTCAAGTAAGTTGGGCCTACAACCCGGCCCAAGTATAACGTTGATTTGGTGGGCAAGGGCCCATATACTTGTGTAATCCGGCCCACTAATCCAACACAATAGTATGGTAAAAATGGCCCAAGAGTTCAATGGGCCTATCTAGAAAGTTCCAGCCCAATTGGGCTCAAAGAGTTCAACAACTAGCCACATTCATGGACCCAATTAAATTCAACTGTGGTGGGCCTCAAAAGTGCATTTATTAAGCCCAACATTTAAGGAACTAAATGTATAAATTATTACCTCTAAGATTCTTCACAATGTGTTGGGCCCCACTCCTCAAAATTTCAGCCCAAAGGCCAAACATAATTATAACATGTTGCTATCCTAAATTTGGGCACTCCATTGGAGTGGGCCCAAGGCCTCTAAAACTCTGGAAATTGAGGGCCAAGGTCCCTCATCATGCATACAATGAGTGGAAACCCAAAAAGGTGGCCCACCATCAGAGGAAATATTTTTGAATTATAATTTTTTATCAAGGCATATTGCTGGACTGCACAGTAGAAAATTCTGGCAAGCCAACTATCTTGGCCCATTCTTTTGGATGCCCAAATGGAGCCCGTTGGGGTTGAAATTTTTCATAGTGACACTTCAATAGGTGGGACACACCCCTACAAAATTTCAAAATTTTTAGATATTCCTAAGTATTTTAATTAATTTAAACAAAACAGTCTGTCCAGAAAATCGGACAGACCTGGACGTCCCAATGTGGTGGGCCAGTCCGGCCCTCGCCACAGTGTGCAGGGGGGTCCATTGGCTCTGAAACTTGGTAGGTAGGTCCTACCATGGGTGGAAAACAACTCTGCAAATTTTTTAAATTTTTAGACATTTAAAAATATTTTAATTTATTTAAAGAAATCAATCTATCCTGAAAATCGGACTGATCTGGACACCATATTGTATTGGGCCGGTCCAGCCACCACCATGGTGTGTACAGGTGTCCATTAGCCCCAAAATTTTGTAGGTTAGTCATACCATGAGTGGAACACCTCCCTATAAATTTTCATAATTTTTAGACATCCAAAAGTATTTTAATAAATTTCGGAATTCCAACCTATCCAGGGTGGAATGTTGCTGGAACAGTGCAGAAAATCCAGACTGTCCACCTCACTTGGACCACACCTTTGGGACCCCAATGAAGGTCAGATGGGGCTGAAATTTGGTATGGTTGTAGGTGGGTCATAATTCTACAAGAATCACATATTATTTTGTTTCATTATTCCCACCAAAGACCCATAAATCAGGCCCCAAAGTGGCCCAAAAATCTGTCCAGGCAGATTTGGACAGCAACATGTAATAGAAATGATTAAAATATAAACATGGTTTTTCATGAGATTTAATCCCAGAAATTTGTGTGGTGGACCACCCCAGTGGGCCCCAAAAATGTCCAGACCTTCCCCATCATCAAATACCCATTGCATGTGTCCCATTTAGGTGGATTTTGGGACCACATGTCTAAGGATGGATCGCTATGGGCGTCTAAGCTCCATGGTTGGTCTAGATTTTTGTTGGCCTACAAGGTGGGCCACACATGCAAGATCAGAATTCTATCATAAAGAAAATAAATAAATAAATAAATAATCGGCCACAAAAGGAGGGGCTCCGCCACATTGAGGCCCTCCCCTTCATAAATCACACCATACATTCCTTCTATTCATATGTTACAACAAAGATCCACCACATGCATGTTCTAGATTCAAGATCAATGGTTGGGATACCATCCCAACCATGATTCTAGGGTTTAGATGACTTATCATACTATGGAATCCAAGTAGTCCTCCATGATGGGGGCCTATAGAGGGGAAACCCCATGCATGGACATGCATGCATCAAAAAGGCCATTTGGCCACAACTAAGGGATGATGTAGGATCTCCACCATGGATTGGTGGGCCCTACACTTCCCACACAAAAAAAAGAGATCTAAGAACATGAAAATAGAAATCTTAAGTCCTAGAAGTACACCCACCTTAGATTGCTCCAAACTTGGACCTCCTAGCTCCTAGTGCACCAAGGGATCCATATCAATGGGTGAGATTGGATTTAGATGGTTGGATTTGGAGGATTAAAGGGGAAATAGGGCTGGAGAAGAGAGGGAGATGGAAGGGAAGTTGCTGGAGAAGAAGAGAAGAGAGAGAGAAATGAGAGGGAAAGAGAGGAAAATCTTTTTAAGGGAAGTAATCATAACCTATGGTGACAATAACAATGTTGCTAGGGTAGGTTAGGTGTGGGTAGTGTTTAGGGTGGGTAGTGTTTATTCCATGCAATAATGTAGTGTGTGTGTGTGGTGTGCATGGGAAATTGTGCCATGGAGGTGGTCCACATGCATTTGTACAAAAAGTGGGCCACATGATGAAATGCTCATAACTTTTGATCCATAGGTTGGATTGACACACAAGATGCGTCGTTGGAACCGCAACGATGATACGAACGAGATGTCATAGGTCTTGGGTCAATCCGAATCGGGTCTACGTGACTGAACTCAAGGTGACTGTAAACACAATCCGAGGGTCGCAGGTCGCCGGAATTAGACCGGTAGGACCGCGAGACCACGATGAACAAGATGCATACTAACACACACATGCACACATGGTAACTAGGGTCGGGTCTCACAGGTTCCAAGGGTTCCTAAAAGGGTTTTAGGGTTTCTAAAGGGTGTAGCAAGGGTGAGATTCGAGGTTGTTCGAATCGGGTAAGTCCTTTCTCTTTGTAATTTCTATTTTCATAGTGGAATTCTGTTTCTTTGTGCGGTGATTTTTTCCCGAAAGATTTTTCCACGTTAAATATGTGTGTTCTCTTGTGTTTGCTTGGTGTCATTGGATTGCTATCCTAGATCCATATCTATGTGATTTCGCAACACAAATCCCTAACAAGTTTCTCCCACCTTGAGAAGGGTGTGGTTTGAGAGTGGTGTGGTGGGGTCACCAATAGAGAAGAGTCCAGCGATGGAAAGGATTCCTTTACCATCTCTACATACTATATATAAACAGTTGTGATCCCCTTAATGCACACTCCCGATTCAAGAAAAGAAAGTCCCATGTGATGGGGCAGAAGGCAATGACACATCTTCTTCGACAAGCTTCCAAACTAAAATTAATTGTGGAATCAGGTATGATACACTAGACTTAAATCCCTTGTATTTTGAATTGAAAATTTAAATATTCTTATAGGGGGGAGCATGCGTGCTTACTCTTAGTGCACACTGCTCACACTAAATAGTTTTCCATGAAACCACAATGATGGGTGCATAATCAGCAACTCCATGGTGTTTAGGGGGTGTTTGATTTTTCACTTCTACCATGAAATAAATAGCACATTATTACTTTTTATCCTGTTTGAAAGCAATTTCTTCTTCGAAAGTGGTCCAAAAAGGACCGACTTAAATTTATGTGTGATGTATGTGACATATCCACGCTATCCATCCATTTCACTTAAACATTTTAGATCATGAGCCCAAAAATGGGGCAAAACCAAAGCTCAAGTGGACCACGCCAAAGGAAACAGTGGGAATCGAATGCTGTTCAAAAGTTTTTTCTTCCTAGGTCCATAAGATTGCTTATTTGTTATCTAACTTTTTCATAAGATTAAACAGGCATAAATAAGAGAAAAACATAAATATCAACTTGATCCAAAACTTTTAGGGCCCCAATTATTTATTTATTTTTTATTATTTTTTTAGGGTAGGCAAATGATTCCCACTTTTTCCTATGGCATGGTCCACTTGAGCTTTGGATCTACCTCGTTTTGGGCTCATGGCCTAAAATCAGCCCGCAAAGTAGATGGACGGTGTGGATAAGCCACTTACATTATAGTGGACCCCACATGAAATTCACACACTCGTTTTAGTATTAAAAAAGCAAGCCACGTCAGCATTGAAAAGGGCGTAGAAAGTACATTGGCAATTAATTATTATCTATTTACTGGGATTTACAACGGTGAATTAGAAAACAAACAACCTCTTAATTTAATTTTGATTTCTTAGTTAAAGATTAGGTGAAAATTAGAAACTCAAAAAGATATGAGAATAAAAAGTTAGGGGTCATTTGGATGCTTGTAAAGTTTCAAGTTGTAAACACTTTATCATATAATAAGAGTTTCATGTGTAAACTATTTCCATGTTATTCTATTTGGCTTTTAAGTGGTGGTTATGTGTTTGGCTAACTTGTAAAGTATCTACAATGTTTAAAGCAAGGTATTCACACCATGTAAGGCTTGGTAAATCCCGTCAAAATCAGTAAATCACATAATAGGGATTTGATTTTGTTTATTTATTTCTTTGCCCTAAAAAAGCATCAAATTGGACAAATTGGATGTCCTCCAACCAACACATTGGGAACCAAATTCAATCTAGAATTTTTTAATGGTGGACCTCCTATCTTTCCCTTTTATGTGGTCTATTTGATGATCAATCAAAATTTTTTTTTAGCCATAGGAGAGCATCAAGGGAAGTACATGATGGAAGATTAGATGTATTGTATACATTATGGTGGGCCCTATATATCTCGAGTGTGTATCAACCAATATGTTCTAACATGTATAATATCTTTTTAGTGGTAAAGACTTGTAATATGAAACATGACTTTTTGCTAAGTTTTTGATGGTTAAAAGTTGTAATGTGTTTATAGCCAACAAAGACTTTACAAGGAAATGCAAGTATCCAAACAACAGTGCAATCTGATCACTTGTAATCCTGTTATAACTTAATGATTTTAAGGGTATCCAAATGACCCCCTTAAAATTTATTGTGGTTTAAACTTGAGAAAATAATAAAGGAAATTCAATTTCACGACGGTAAACTATCGTAGATTTAAGATGAAGTAGAGATCTGCTCCAACAATGTGTTGTCAAAGAAGGCAAAATGAGATCCAATACACCTGTACCAAACCTCCCAAGGAATGTGACCATACACCTTGGAATTGCTTTCCACTACAATACAAGTGCTTCCAGCCTCAAATTAGCACTGATTAGAATCCACAAGAACATGAAAGTTGGCTTTGTATATCAGTAGCAATCCCATAGTACTGGTAAATGCAACCATTAGCTCCCTTCATTATCATAAACAATATCGCCTCACCTACTTAGGCCTCCTTTAGATGTTCCATCAACATTTAACTTTAGAACACTAAGGGGAGAGCAATACCATTTAAGAAAAACCAGATTTCTAGTTTGAAACAATTGAAGTGGAATGGAGAATTTCCAACGATATGTGACTAGCCATTTGTCAGACTTGCTATCTATCTATCTATCTATCTATCTATATATATATATATATATATATATATATATATATATATATATATATATATATATATATCTTGAATAGCATCATTGAATAGAAAAAGAAGAAAAAAATGAAAAAGAAGAGAAAATAACATTTTATTGGGACTCGTGAACACACACATGGAAAAATCAAGCAAAATAATCACAATCTCACAAACAAACCCAATAAGAAGCAATCCGAATTTTACGTGAAAAGCCCTTGCCGGAAAAAACCACGGCACAAAGCGATGGGTAATGCACTATAATAGAAAACTTACAAGAGATAGTAGATCTTACCAATTCGAACAACCCTTAAATCTCCTTTCAAAACCTAGCTATGCCCTTAAATCTTTAGAACACCTTAGAAAGCCTTAAGCCTCTCCCTAATCCCAATTACACCAGGTATATATACTACCCAACCAAAATAGGAAACATATTGCATACTTACGCAAAACTACGTGCGCCTTCGATAAGACCTTCAATGGCATCGACAAATACCGAAGACCAATTGGTGACATCGAAAATCCTTCGATACAATCGAGTAGTAACTTACAAAATTGTCTAGCAATCAATTAGGAATTTTTTGAATTTTTTCAATGGGATCGAGCACATGTCGATGACATCAACATCTGCTTGATGGAATCGAGTGGTTTGTCAATGACATCAACATACCCTTTTACAAATAGATTTAAGACATTAGATAATAATCTCCACCATGTTTTCAATTTTCATTCTCTATTGCTCATTTTCCATCACCATCTCTAATTTCCTTCTATCATAGCTTTCATGTTACTTCTTGTGCACACTTCATCCTCATTAAGTCTTTGTTAAGCCTAGAGAAGTTGCACAGAACTTGAAATTCTCTATGGGAACCACCTTCGTAAGCATGTAAACCGAATTCACGCTTGTGAGTATCTTCTCAAGAGTCACAACTCCTTCCTCAAGCACATGTTGAATAAATGATGATGCACATCAATATGTTTAGTACGTGTGCGATAAATAAAGTTCATTAAATTATTCGTGCTTTCGCTATCACAATTAACTAGCACGACCTCCTGCTGAAGCCCCAACTGATTTATCACCCCCTCAACTAAACACCTTCTTTGAATACTTCTGTCACGCCATATACTCAGCTTCGGTTGTGGAAAGTACCACCACAAACTAAAGCTTCGACATCCAACTAGTCAGTCCACCCGCTAACACAAATGAGTAATCAGAAGTCAACCTTCTATTATCTACATTGCCTGCATAATCTAGATCCACATATCCTAGTAACTTGTCTCATAATTTTTCAAATGTCAAGATATAGTCTTGCGTACCTCAAATATATCGAAGTAGCCATTTCGCTGCTTCCAATGTTGCCTGCTAGGGTTAGACATGTATCTGCTAATAACACCCACCACAAGTGAAATATCTCATCTTGTACAGACCATGACATACATCAAGTTGTTAACCGTGCTTGAATACGACATATGAGACATAACTTACTTTTCTTCATCCGTTTTAAGACACTACTCAGAAGAAAGCTTAAAATGAGCCACATGAGGAATGTTAACCACCTTTGTCTTGTCCATCCTATACTTCACCCATACTTTCTCAATGTATTCTTTCTGAAATAACCATAGCATGCTCCTCTCCTTGTCTCTGTGTATGTCAATACCAAGAACCCTCTTTACATTCCTTAAATCTTTCATCTCAAATGTCCCTGATAGCCAAGTCTTCAATATGTCGATCTCAGACATACTATGACTAGTGATAAGCATTTCATTAATATACAATACCAAGATAATGAACTTCCCATTACTCAGGGTCTTGTAATAGACATAATGATCATACTCACTCTTGGTAAACCTCTGACTCACTATGAAAGAATCAAATTTCTTATACCACTACCTAAGTGACTATTTCATGCCGTATAATGACATCTTTAACCTGTAAATCTTGTTATTTGCCCCTTGAATTTCGAAACCTTCTAGTTGCTTCATGTAAATATGCTCTTCCAATTCTCAATGTAGGAAAGTAGTCTTCACATCCATCTGTTCTAACTCGAGATTGTATTCTGCAAGCAGTGTCAATATGAATCTGATAGATACTTGCTTCACAACGGGTGTGACTATCTCAATGAAGTCAACATCCTTTCGCTATTAGTCTTGCCTTGTACCTATCATATTTCTTCTTGAAGATATACTTGTACCTGATTTCTTTAAGACCGATGGGAAGCTCCACTAGCTCCCACGTCTCATTCTTGTATAGGGAGTTCATCTTGTCATGCATCGCCACTTTCCACTTTTTGGTATCTACATCATTAAGAGTCTTTTAAAAAGTAGATAGATCTCCCTCATCCATAATGAAGGCAAATGCAATATTCAATTCATCCTCATATCTCACCGGTAGCTTACGATCCATTGAAAGATTTCTTACAAAAAATGGTTGCTCCACCTGCTCTTATATATCGGTCTGTGTCTTAGTATCGGCTTGCATCTCATCTCTGTCTATCTGAACATTCACAATTGACTTTTCGTCCTCCTTGTGTTCATCCTTACGGAACAAGGATCCTTCGTCTAATTTGACGTCATGACTAAGGATGATTTTCCATATGACCTAATTATATACCTTGTACCCCTTCACACTATCACCATATCCGATAAAGATGTAATTTTTAGCCCTTTGGTCTAAATTATCTCTCTCAACTAACGGCACGTTAGACCAAGCATTACAACCAAATACTCGTAGCCTTGAGTAGTCTACCTGCTGACCACTCCACACTTCTTTAGGAAATTTATAATTTATAGTCGTAAAAGGGGACCGATTTAGTAAGTAGCAAGCCGTGTTAATGGCCTCAATCCATATTTTCTTTCCCAACCCAACATTGCTCATCATGCATCAAGCTCTCTCCAAGAGAGTTCGATTCATCCGCTCAACCACACCATTCTGCTCAGGTGTGTGGCATATTGTAAAGTGCCTCACGATCCCTTTATCATTATAAAATTGATTGAATTCCTCATTAGTGAATTCCCCACCATTATCTGTGTTCAACACTTTCACTCATCGCCCTGAATGTTTTTCCATCATTGCCTTCCACTACTTGAAGTTGGTAAAAACCTTATATTTATTTTTCATAAAATCGACCCACACCTTTCTGGAGTAATCGTTAATGAACGTAACAAACCATGATGATCCTCCACCAAAAAATACGGGCGTCGACCCCCATACATCAGAATGCACATAATCTAGAACCCCCTTACATACTTGTTTCCCATATTTAAAAGGACAAGCTTAATTGTTTACCATATATACAACGCTTACATATACTAAAATCAATGCTTTTAAAAACTGAAATTAAATAACGGTTAAAAAGTGCCTTCATGCCCCGCTCGCTCAGGTGTCCTAGGTGCACATGTCATATACGTGCAGAGGTGGCATCTGCATCAGTTGTTGTAGATTCACTCGATGAAGTGCTCCTAATCAACCCATAAATGTTATCATTCTTCTGTGCCTTCATGACTATGAGTGCCCCCTTTGAAACTTTAAGGATACGATTAAACCCAGTGAGTGCACAGAGATATCAGACTATTCCTTAACTTTGGAACGCGTCTCACATTTGTCAAGATACGCTCCATGTCATCAAACATCTTGATGCGCACCAACCCAAAACCAACCACGTTATAGGCATTGTTATTACCCACAAACACATGGCCACCATCGCACTCACTATAATTGGTGAACCAACTCATATGAGGGATCATGTGATATGAAGCCTCAATAATAAAAATTCATTCATTGCTGAAATATCTGGATTTATATGGTCAATATGTCACTACCACCTGCTTCTTTACTGGATTCCATAGTGTTGACCTCTATAGAAGAACTTTCTGATTTCTCATTCCTCGAATTAAGATTTTGAAAATCCTTTTTTATGTGCCCTATCATGCCATAGCTCCAACACTTCATTTTGCCTTTGTCCTTACCCTTTGATTTGGATCTCGATCACAAAGATCCACTATCCCGTTCAGAATTCCCCCCATCGTAATCAGTGCACTATAAAAGCACCCACGTCATCACTTTTCTTTCTTATTACCTTTAACTCAAGTGCTGAGATAACGGTTTTAACATTAATGGTCGTCTTACTTGTGCACAAAGAGTCTTTAAATGACTTATACAATTCTAAAAGAGAATTCAATGGAATACATTCATCTCATCCACATCCAATAATTTGTAAATGAGTTTATTAAAGTTATTGAATGGGTCTCAACGTCAGCCCCCTTTTTCATATTTAAATTGAACAACTGTAGCTTCAGATACAAATGATTTTCAATAGACTTTTTCACATAAATGTTCTCTAATTTCACCCATGCATCAACCATGGTCTTATCTCATAACATTGTAAATGACCTCATCCGTTAGGCACAACTGGATTGAGATATTGTGCATCTTATCTAACTTGTTCTATTCTTCTTCTTTCTTATTTTTTGCTCACTTTCAATCCTTGATAAACTAGGATGTCATTCATCTTAACTTTCCATAGTTCAAAATTATTTTTACCGGAATACTTCTCTACATCGAACTTTATGTTAAATGCCATCGATACCTTACTTTCATATCCGATCTGCTTCCCAACGTTCACTTTAATACCACTTGTCGAGACTCGTGGAAACACAGTGGAATCAAGAGAAGTAATCACAATCGCACAAACAAACCCAATAAGAAGGCATTATGAATTTTACATTGAAAAACCCTTGCGGGAAAAAACCACGACGCAATGCGACAACTAATGCATTATGAAAGAAAAATTATAAGAGATAGTAGATCTTATTGATTCAAACAACTCTCGAATCTCCTTTTAAACCCTAACTATGCCCTTGAACCCTTACGAACACCATAGAAAGCCTTAATCCTCTCCATAATCCCAATTACACCTAATATATATACCACCCAATTGGAATAGTAAACAAATCGTGCAATTATGCAAAACTGTGTGCGCCTTCGATGGGACCTTTGATGACATCAACAGACATCGAAGACCAGTCGATGACATAGAAGATCCTTCGATGCCATCGAGTAGCAACTTATAAAACTGTTCAGCAATCAACTGGGATTTTTCTGGATATTCTCGATAGAATCGAGCATTTGTCATTGGCATCAACATCTACTCAATGGGATCGAGTGGTCCGTCAATGGCATTGACAAACCCTGTTATAGATAGATTTAAGACATTACACAACACACATTTCAACAAATCTGTTGAAAAGGAGAAGATGATTTCTCAAATCTTTTACTGTATGCTCTTTCCACATCTCCGAACAGAAAAAAGAAGGAATGAGAATAATAAAGAACATAATTTGAGAAAAAACAATAGATTCTCAACTTCTTTTTTCTTGAACATAGTACGATATTAGTTCCTTTAAAGTCCACTTCTCTTTCTACATATTATAGTTGATTTTAAATGGACTTAGTGGATGAGGAAGAAGGTTCCGGGTAAGGCGAATCAGAAAATCACTAGAGAATTCTATGCAGCCACATTGGATATTTTCATAATGTGCTTGACGACATTCCCCTGGCCATTATACTTCATGATAAGGGGTTCTTTTAAAAAGGTTATCGATTTCATTTTATCCCAATTAAAAAATCAGCCATTAATTTTTTTTTCTAGATATATCTTGGCATTTCCCTTCTCCTGTATCATACAGATGGTTTCAAAGATTGAGTGCTCCATGACCATAAGATTGAATGATTGGATCGGTTCCATCTCTTGTATTTGGTTCGAATTAAAATAAGTGAGTTTAACAAGCTCATCTTCTCACAAAGTGATGTAGAACATGTCATAGATACGTTCCTAGCATGGTTGGGCCAAAAGAAGATTGACCGTAAATTGACCATAACTTTTGATCCGGGTATCGTTACAGGGAGCACAACCTATCAATCTTTACTGAAACGGGCCATCCGAGGTGAATCGGGTCGCATCTGTCCATTTCATCAGAAAACCCGCGCTTTCAGCTCAAAAATGAATTTTTAGGAAAATTTTACTATTTTTAGTAATTCCGATTTTTTTAATATTTTTAGAGTTTTAGATTTTCTTTCCTTTTAGAAATAACTTTTAGTTATACTAGGACTCTTCTAGAGAAAGTTTATTTGTAATTTTTATTTTTAGAAACTAGGCCTTAGAAGAGTTTTATTAGAATTAGGATTTTTATTAGAGTTAGAATTTTGCTATTTTTGGTAATTACGAATTTTAGTTTATTTTTTTTCTTTATTAATGGTGTAAGGAGACGCATTAGAGGATGATCAATTTATTAATTAAGCTATTTCGAATTTATTTAGAATTTATTTCTATTTTCTACTCTCTTTTCTCGTGGATTCGAGAAGTCTCTGTGAGGAGTCCAGAGAAGTTCCGTAGATTCGAAATAGTTATCCTCTTGAGGAAGACGGTGCTCGACCTCACGTCCTCCCCTGCGTCAGTTTGGTATCAAAGCGAGGTTTCTCCTTGAATTGATGGCTTCTAACAACGGGTCGGGCAACAATCCCATGGGCGGTGCTCCAGAGAATTTACCTTTAACGGCGGCAACTTTTGAAGTAGCGCAACAAGAGAATCGGCAAGCCATGCAAGGGCTACAGGCTTCCATCGACAGTATAGCGGATCTCTTGGCGGAAAACCTAAGGCAACTCCGTGTTCATAGTGGTGATCCACCACCAGCAATTGCTGGAATTCGTAATTATACTGATCGTAGGGCGATGCTATCAATGAACCACAGGATGATTCAAGAATTTAAGATGAAAGTCGATCTTCCTAATTTTAATGGCCAACTCTACTTCCAAGACTTCCTCGATTGGTTGCTTGAAGTCGAACGTTTCTTCGACTACATGAACATCGTAGAAGAGAAGAAAGTTAAACTCGTGGCCTACAAGTTGACGGGCTAAGCTTCAGATTGGTGGGAACAACTTCAACTCGAGCGAACGAGACAGATGAAAGCGTCAATCCGCACGTGGTCGCGGATGAAGAAGTTATTGTGCATGCGATTCCTCCCTTGAGATTACGATCAGGTATTATTCCAACAAAACCAAAATTATTATCAGCATAGTCGATCAGTAAAAGGTTATGCAGAAAAATCCTATTATTGGTCCGCGAGAAACGACTTCATCAAAACGGAGTTGCAACAGACCACAGGATTCATCAGTGGCGAACATGTGACCTCTATAGGAATGGAGAACCAACCCAAGACTTCTAAAGTGGAGGAACAATATCTCATTACTGAACAGGCTTTTGTTAAACAATATGAGGAAACGGAAAATATATATCCATTAGTTGAAAAGAAAAAATATGTGGAGCCTGTGAATATCTTAGAGGATTTGGAACCAGTATCACAGGAGTTCAAGAGGGTTGTGCTCGATGAACTCCCTAATAAATTACCTCACATACGAGATATACAAAATCACGTTGGTCCCGTCTCAGGGGCAAGTCCGCCTAATTGTCCACATTATCAGAAAAAATATGAGATCTTGAAGACAGATGTGAAGGAACTAATCGATATTAATCAAGTCAAGGAAAGCATGAGTACATGTATTGTGTCAACTCAAGAGCTTAATGCCAAGTACAAAAAAAGAGCTAATGAACATCGACGTCGGAAGTTATCTCAGACTCATGTGCCAAGTCTCTTGCGTAACTTGAGGACGAGTTTTTTTCACGTGGAGGAGTCTGATGTAGAACATGTCATAGATACGTTCCTAGCATGGTTGGGCCAAAAGAAGATTGACCGTAAATTGACCATAACTTTTGATCCGGGTATCGTTACAGGGAGCACAACCTATCAATCTTTACTGAAACGGGCCATCCGAGGTGAATCGACCCACTTTGTGGGTCGCATCTGTCCATTTCATCAGAAAACCCGCGCTTTCAGCTCAAAAACGAATTTTTAGAAAAATTTTACTATTTTTAGTAATTCCGATTTTTTTAATATTTTTAGAGTTTTAGATTTTCTTTCCTTTTAGAAATAACTTTTAGTTATACTAGGACTCTTCTAGAGAAAGTTTATTTGTAATTTTTATTTTTAGAAACTAGGCCTTAGAAGAGTTTTATTAGAATTAGGATTTTTATTAGAGTTAGAATTTTGCTATTTTTGGTAATTACGAATTTTAGTTTATTTTTTTTCTTTATTAATGGTGTAAGGAGACGCATTAGAGGATGATCAATTTATTAATTAAGCTATTTCGAATTTATTTAGAATTTATTTCTATTTTCTACTCTCTTTTCTCATGGATTTGAGAAGTCTCTGTGAGGAGTCCAGAGAAGTTCCGTGTATTCGGAATAGTTATCCTCTTGAGGAAGACGGTGCTCGACCTCACGTCCTCCCCTGCGTCACAAAGCCAAGTCTAAATCCATGCATCCAAGAACAATTTCTACTTTAGGAGCTCAAGATGCCAAATACCCTTGTTGATGGACCCTTTGAACAATGTCTCTACCAACAACCACTTCACTCATCTGAGTTTTGACCTAACTTAGTTCAATCACTGCTTGTAATTGACCCAAAGTGACCATAGGCATAGCCACAATAACCAAATGCCTTAGATCTTAGAATCTAAAATTTTGAAAACCTCCTTGAAAACAACATAACCAATTCAATTTCCAAGTTTTGAGAACTGTATCCCCATGGACTTATTAATCCATTGTGTTACTAAACAGGCCTTTTCATTTGGCCTAGAAATCACCAATTTTAACCTCCCAACTAATTGTAGTGAATGGTTAGATCTGGCATGAATGAATGGTCAGATTTTGCATTGAATGAGTGATGAAATCTGACCATATTATAGCCAAAAAAGAATACCGAATGCTGGCTTAAATTTAAGACTGAAATTAGTCCTAGTTTAGGCCCAAGAACTGGATTAGATTTAAGGATAAGAAAAACGTTGGTTTAAAACCAAACATGGTCCAGATTCACAGCAGAAAAAGGTCTAGATTTGCAGCCAAAATTGGCTCATAACATGCGGCGACAATCAGCAATATTGAGGCTTCCTTTTCTGCCTAAACTTGTTATGGATTACAGAAAAAAAAAAAAAAAAAAAAAGTTGTGATTAAATCATATCTAGCCATTGAATGATGTGCCCAACTTTCCACAATCACAAGGACCATTGATCAATTGTATCTGTAATCATTCAATCAAATCATCAACATGGTCTGAAGATGAATGGGTGGCCCACATCTCTGACTGAGGTGAGTGATCTAATAATTTCACACAAACCTGTGCAATAAATCAATTATCAATGTGGGTCCCTCATGTTGGGTATCATCTAAAAGTGTGGGTGCCACTTCCACAATCATCATATATAAAAAGTATGATCACACAATCTAAAACTTTAAAAATGAACAGATCAGATTATAAAACACCTCATATATTTGTTTTCTATGGGTGTCCATACGTGAATCATCATCACATAAAAAATGGACCGTCCATCACAAAGATGGACCCCAATATTGAAAAAAATTATGCCTAAATACGTAAAGCCACATATTTAGACAAACCCTAGATCTAGATAGAAATGCTTGATCAAGCCCATTTATAAGGATCCTGGACTCAATAGTCCTAATGGGCCTTCTTCGGGTGCATTACCAGCCCATCGATTTGACCACTCAAATGGTCTCATAATAATCATATTTTGTACATTTTAATGGTTCACATAATACTAGATGCTGCGATGGGCCACCCATAAAAAATAAAAATAAAAATAAAAATCAATAGAAAAGAATGCTCGAAATTTTTGTGGGCTTGATACTGGACCTGAAACATGCTTAAAAGGATTGGGCAGGAACACATCAAATAGACCATTTAACAGAACATATTTGACAAATCAGACGGCTCACCTGATCTGGTTCATGCCCATCGTTGGTCATTATACACATGTTTTTATCTACCGAGTGAGCTGCTGTTATTTGTGGCCCAGGACATTGGGGGCCGACTAACATGGGCTAACACACGTGTGCAACATTTGCTGACGTATGATGCATGATCTCCTTGACTGGGACTCACAGATGCGTCCGTTAGGATAGGCTTACAGATGCTTGATCTTGGACAAGGGACTCTTAATTGCCATATATTTTGTTTTGCTGACATTATAGATGGGCTAATTAAGGATTGACAGATACAAGGATCCAAACAGTTTTCTCTCTACGCAGTTCTGCAGACGGATGGTTATTGGTTAGTCCCGCTTTCCAGCTCTTTATTTATTTATTTTTTTAAAAAAATAATCTTGGAGAAGATTGTTGATTGCAACGGACGAGCGAAGGAGAAAAGGGAAACGGATTGGCTACTCCCCCTGCCACCAGCCAATGGCTGGTGGTCGGTGCTCTCTGGGACCCACCATGATGTACGTGTTTCATCCATGCCGTCCATCTATTTTATTTTTTTAAGATCATTTCATGGTATGAGACCAAAATTGAGGTATACTCCAATCTCAAGTGGACTACATTACAGGAAACAGTGTTGAATGAACGTCAACCATTAAAAACTCTTTGGGGGCCATAAAAGTTTTGGACCAAGATGATTTTTTTTTTCCCTTCATCTGGGTCTGTATGACCTAATCAAAAGATTAGATATCAAATATACAATACACTGGGCCTTAGGAGGATTTTAATGGTGGATATCCAACTATTGTTTTCCTGTGGCCTGATCCACCTGACATTACAGGAAACAGTGTTGAATGAGTCAACCATTAAAAACTTTCTGAGGGCCATAAAAGTTTTCCAATCAAGCCCTAAAATGATCTGTAAAAATGGATGAAACACATACATCATGGTGGGGGCCACAGAGCACCGACCACTGTAGCCAATCTGTTTCCGGAGAAATCCTCCTTAGGAGGATTTTAATGGTGGATCAGGCCAGGGGGAGTAGCCAATCTGTTTCTGGAGAAAAGGGCCAAATCTGCCCTATTTGTGGGTCCATGCTTTTCTGCATTAGAAGCAAGATAGTGTGGTGCAAACCTTGAGATTGGGGAATGCCTTTCCAATAATGACTTGTTTGGAACGGGGATTAGGTGGTATGAAATTACATTTGGTGCTAAATAAATTCTATCTTGTGTTTGGAATTTGATGGGAATTAAGGAGTGTATTAATCCAGGTATTTAACCTTCCATTCCCAATGGGAGAATGAAATTTTTGGTGAAATTCAAAATCTACTATATCTATAGGACCTACTTTGAAGCATGTTTTTTATTCACACCATCCATCCATATGCACCATTTACACATGGCACTTGAGTTGTATATGAATATAGGTGACCAACATTAGTTGTGGAATTTGGTCCATTGATTACAATTCCAATGTTCATCTGATGCTGGTTTCATGTAAAACAATATTTTTCTCAAATGAAGAACTTGATCCTTAATGTGGGATTAGCTGGTCAAAGTACCATAGTATTTCTAGACATATCACCATGCATAATAATAGTATTAATTCCATCTAATGCAATTCAATACGACCTAATCGCACATTCCAAAAAGGAACTGAAGCCCATCAGTGGCTGGCTTTGATAGGTTGCAATTCTTGAGATATTTCCTTCTCACGGGCTCCCGCTTATGGACAACTTTAGGGTGTCAATAAGCCAAGCTAGGGCCTTACCCTAATCCTTCACCATGACCCTACCCTTAGAGGGCTAGGTTGGGCTAGGGCTGGCTTTGTAAAGGAAAGATCGAAATTATCGAAGGCTTAAAATAGTCTAATATAATTTTCTTTTGTCCCTTCCACCCATGATGTACCCATCGTATAAATGGCTTTGATCATTCAAGCATAACTTATATCAAAGTTTGCTTTGAAACTACACATGTACTTTCAATGAAAACCCCTTACGGGTATCTTTAACCCCTCTATTCTTTTTGAAGACCTGGTGATTGGACCGGGCCATTTGTCATTTGGCCAGGCCCTATCTACCATGGACAGCGTGTCTCAAGTCGAGGGGCCCAAGCACTTGGTCCTAACAGGGCGGCTGCCTAGACCATTGCCACCCCTAGAGAAACTTTGAGCTTCCTTCTAAATGAGTTTCCAGCCCAAGTTAGCTCATCCCAACTTCTTAGGTGCCAATACTTTCACAAGAAATGGCATGACAGAGATGTCTTTGCTATAAAAATATACCACGCAAAGACCTAAAACTCAGTTGTGAACATGACTCAGTCTCAAGTCAGTTTATGTTTACGGGTTGACACAATGAATCAGTCAAAATGATTCGATGCAACATGACTTGAAAAGAGTGACTCACCTGTATACCTATATATACATAAACACGTGGTATGCGAGCAAAGCGTTGGGCACTCAGGTGGGCCCCACAGTGATGTGTTTCCTAAATTCAATCGGATCACTAGATGCATGACTCAATTTTAGGCTTGGGTCTAAAATACCTGCCCCATTTGTGTTTCGTTGGTGATTCAGGTGGGCTATACGAATGTACACTACACTAAAATTCCTCTTTAGGAACAGTTAAAAACTGTTCCGAAACCATTTAGGAACGGTTTTCAACCGTGGCTAAATAGGGCGTCACAAAAAATTAGGGAACAGTATTTGGGAACAGTATTTTTAGTTTTTGGGAACAGTATTTTTTCTTATTTCGGAACGATTTTAAACCAAAAAACCATGCAGCTATGAGCAAAAGCCAATAAAATTGTAGCAATTGAACTTACAAGATTAAAACACTGCTTACTTTTCGTAAACGCGCTTCAGTCCTTGTGAGACCGTTTCCTAGCAGGCCGGATCTTCCTTTGCACTTCTCGAAGAAGTCAGCGATGAAATCAGCAGCTTAATCACCTTGTTAGGGATCAATGTGGAATCCTGATGTCCCGTGTACTATGATCTTAGCGTGCCCACCACGATCAGTTGCGAAGGTGGGAAGACCGCATGTCATGGCTTCAACAACAGTGAGTCCAAAAGCTTCATACAATGCTAGCTGGAGTCGTAGAGAAACATCCCACCAACATTATACAAACAGTAATTAGCAGTTTGCAGCAGTAGACCATGACCAAGTTGGCTAAAATTCCTACAAGTAGCAACATTGCATACCTGTACGAGCAATAGTGCCCTGCACAAGAACAGAAAATAGAGAAAAGTGTCATGGAAAAATTCAAGTCAAAATCAGTATCCACACAACAGAACCAATGCAAAAAAAGTTTATTTTCAGATGTACCTGGGTAACTCCCCAGCCAATGTGCAAGCAAAGCCGCAACAAGATTTCCATCACTGTAGTTGCCAATGATAAGATCTGGTGTGGCATGCAGCTCGCCACCAATCTCATTTAATTACAACATCCTATTAATAAGACATTTTAGAGATTTCTAAGAGGTGGAGGAAGTTATGTGACTGGCAGGTCACGTAAAAGGAACTATATTAAAAGAGAGACGGCGAGCGATAAAATCAAATTAGAGTTTACCTCTGTAAAAGTCTCCAAGTACAGCCATACATCAAATCATGAGATCCATTTACGGAGAATTCCCTTCTCAGTTCTGAAGGGAACCCGCAGAATGCTCACATGATCTGTTCCAATGATTTTCTCAAGACGCTGATTGCAAGTAGTCCCTACTACATCAGGGAGTAGTCTAGTAGTCTAGTGACCTGGGTTCTGGACAAGGAAAAACATCAAAGAAATTAGGGAACCCTACGACTACAGCTACAGGAAACAGGAACTTAGAAGAGAAAATTCAGGCTTTCTGAAATAGAAGTTGCAATATCCAAACACTATTCAATGAATAAGCTTGTCGTGGTTAGTAATTGACATGTTTACAATGTTATCTTATAGATAGGATATATAGAAAATCAATCAGACCAACGTGAATATGTTTGGAATGGTGAGAGCAAATTTAATCAAACACCCAGACGTCATAAAAATGAAAGAATCACAAAATGCTACAAGTGATTAAGAGATGCATGTCTCATGGCCAGTCTTAGGAGGTAATGGCAGGAAAACTGCTCCTCAAGGCAATGGAATATGAGACATGCCCCTTGACAGAGAAGCACCACGAAGGAAGCACACTCAACATCGTTTACAGTGGAATATACAAACATATAAGGTCTGCTCCATCATGTAAATGACATTTTTACCTAAAAAAACCTTCCCCATCACCAAAAAAAAAAAGAAGAAGAATGAAATGCAAAATATAATGTGAAAGATGCATTGTTAGTAGAAAACAGTGCAAGTTCCAAGGCCAACATGAAAAAACCAAAATACAGTTTAAAACAACACCCATGACAGTTAAAACTGAATTAAATTACCATTTACATACCATGGCAACTCTATATTCTTCCAACTCATTGATAACAAAGTAAGAATTCAAAATAGGTAAAACAAGGTTATGCGAGACAGGTAAACAATTCAGTTAGATCAAGATAACAATGTCAATAAGGAACCAAACAAATGCAAGCCGACATGCAGCTAAGAGAGATGCATGTCTCATGGCCAGTCCCAAATGGTAACAACAACAAAGCTATTGTTCAAGGCAATGTGTTGGGATGCCTTGCACAAACCTTAAGATCTAGCCTCCCGAAACAAACCAGAATTATGGATAATAAAGCAATGAAATAAATCAAAGCATCAATCACACACCACACAAGAGATTTTTACGTGGAAAACCCTCAAAGAGGTAAAAACCACGGGACCTCGTCCAGATCAACAATCCATTATGAAGTAGAACGTTACAATCTTCTTCACTCACGCAGGAGTGGATAAACAATAAGAGAAATAGAGAAAACGGAGAGATCTAATCGATTACGAGGACATAGAAGCGCTGAGATGTAGATTGCAAAGTAGAGAACCTCCACGAGCAGAACCTCCCTTCTATAAGCTTCCTCTCTCTCTTTCTCCCTCTCTCTCACCTTTGATAGCCCTAAACCCTTTAGCAAATACCTTGTAAAGCTTTAGGAAACCCTCTTGCTATTTTATGATACCTAGAAAAAAATCCTAGGCAACCCCTTTTATAGTTTTGGGAAACTCCTTTCTGCATCCCAGTTGCGAAAGGACTCAAATCCGCAGTTTCGCGCAAAATCGCGGAACAAACTGCGTAACCTTCGACTAGTCGAGACATCCCTTCGACCAGTTGTAGGCCCCCTTCGACCAGTCGAAGGTTCCTTCGACCAGTCCAAGCTACAGTAAAAAACAGCAAAATTACTCGCTGGACTTTGAGTCGAAGTTTTCGACTCGAACCTTCGACCGGTCGACCACCAGCCTTCGACCAGTCGAGCAGAGCTCTCGACCAGTCGAAGATGGGTCAAAATAACCCATCAAATCTCCCCCTTTTTGACCCAGGAGGGATCCACCTTCTTTAAGCCAGCCAGGTTTCTACAAACCTCAAACTTGCCCTTGAGCAAAGCCTTGGTCATCATGTCTGACCCATTATCGTCCGTGTGGACTTTCTCAAGCTGTAACACCTTCTGTTCTAAAGTATCCCTGATCCAGTGATACCGAATCTCTATGTGCTTCGACTTGGAATGCTGACTTGAATTCTTGCTCAAGTGTATAGCACTCTGATTATCGCAATAGACCACGTGCTCCTCCTGCTTTAGGCTAAGTTCCTGTAGGAACCTTTTCATCCAAACCATCTCTTTACATGCTTCTATGACTGCAATGTATTTGGCCTCTGTCGTCGACAATGCTACGACCTTCTGTAGCTTGTTCTGCCAAGAAACCGCTCCCCCTGTAAACGTGAACATGAACCCCGATGTAGACTTCCTGGAGTCTATGTCACCTGCCATATCTGCATCTGTATAGCCCTCTAACACAGGTTTTCCGTCACCATAGCATAGGCTCAACCTGGATGAGCCTCTTAGATACCGTAGTATCCATTTCACCGCTGCTCAATGCTCTTTGCCAGGATTGGCAAGGTACCGGCTGACAACACCAACCGCATATGTTATGTCTGGGCGTGTACACATCATAGCATACATCAAACTTCCTACTGCTGACGCGTAGGGTATTTTTTGCATCTCTTCCACCTCTTCCTTCATCTTGGGACACTGCCTGTCGCTCAATCTGAAGTGACCATCCAGTGGAGTACTGACCGGCTTCGCTGCATTCATATTGAACCGCTCTAGGACTTTCTCAATATACCGCTCTTGTGACAGCCAAAGCTTCCTGCTGCTTCTGTCACGGGTTATCTCCATTCCTAAGATCTGTCTAGCCGGGCCCAAGTCTTTCATCGCAAAAGACTTATCCAACCCCTGTTTCAGCCTGTCAATCTTCTTGATGTCTTTTCCCATGATGAGCATGTCATCAACATATAACAGCAGAACTAAGAAATCACCGTCTGAGAACTTACGCGTGAACACACAGTGGTCTGACTCCGTTCTGTCATACCCATGCTGTAACATGAATGAATCGAACTTCTTTTATCATTGCCGTGGAGCTTGTTTCAGCCCATACAAGCTCTTCCTCAGCCTACACACCATATGCTCCTTGCCCTTGACTTCAAACCCATCTGGTTGGTGCATGTAGATCTCTTCTTCCAGGTCACCATGGAGAAAGGTAGTTTTAACATCTAACTGCTCTATCTCCAGATCCATGCTAGCCGCCAACCCAAGCAACGCCCGTATGGATGTCATCTTCACCACTGGTGAGAATATCTCCTCGAAGTCTATGCCTTTCCTCTGACCAAACCCTTTCACCACAAGTCTGGCTTAAACCTCGTCTGTGAATTCTTCTGCTCAACCTTCTTTCTGAACACCCACTTGTTGCTCAAAGCTTTCTTGCCCTTAGGCAATTTCACCATGTCATAGGTGTGGTTCTTATGCAAGGATTCCATCTCCTCTTGCATAGCTTTCAACCACTCCTTATGCTCGTCGGCTAGGGCCTCAGAATAATCTTCTGGCTCTCCCCCATCGGTTAGCATAATGTACTCATGCGGCGAGTACCTCTTGGACAACTGTCTGTCCCTAGATGACCTCCTCACCTGTGGAATATGAGGACCAGCCACTTCACAGTGGAGCTCCCTAAAGGAAGGACAATCAACGTATGAAATTTACTTCAAGATTGTGGTTAGAACGAATCACAAAATGAAAATGTCAACATACATCTTTCAAAGATGAAAACAAAGAAGCAATGCCCAATATGCCTCTCAAAAGATCAAGTGATCAAAGCTGTAATTGTACATTCATGTAAAGAACGCAAACAGGCAAAGAAAATGGAGTCACATACTTTTTATCTGCTTGGATGATTCGACCATTGACTCGCAGATCTTTTATTCTATTGGCTGATTGTTCACACCCCAAGTATAGAGTTCTGATGTAATAATAAACTCGGTAAGACCGAGGTCGAATCCACAGGGACTGAAACCTGTACGTAATATGAAATTAAGTAGAACTAGAATTAGACTAAGATGAAATCTAAATCGAATGAAATTGAAGGAATAATGGTGAAATATTTATCTAAAATTTAGAGAATTCAGAGGAAGGAACTAGGGATTTAGAGGATCCACTTGTTGAGATCAGAGAGATCTTATGCCTGTTTCAAGAACTCAACTGGACTTAGAGTCCCATCTTCATCCAGTTAAAGAGTGTAACCATAGAAATCAAGACTGAACTTCCTTTGATATAGTTTTCAAGAGATGTAAGGTATATGAATTAGAATGGATTCCATCACCAAACCATGCCCAAGAGACAAAGTAAACAACAGTATTAAACTAACCAATCAATAATGTATGAAGGTTAGGAAGGGTACCGTCATCCGATCATGCTTAGGAGACGATGGTGAACAACAGGGCTTCCTGATATCATAATCATCAAAAGGAAAAAGAAATACTCAAAGCCATCGCAGATCTATTGTAATGTAAGTCACAACAAACCATTAAAAACTAAAGACATTCCTTAAAATCAAACTAAATCGAAATCAATTCAACTAGTATGAATCAACGCGGTAGAGTCTTCCCCTCACGCCACAAGCTTCACCTCTTAGCCCTAGTTAGGAAGTTTAGCTAGCCATGATGCAGTTGGAACTCTCCAAAATTTAAAAAAAAAAAAAAAAAAAAAAAAAAAAGAGAGAGATATAAAGAAAATTCTAAACGACTCCTAAGGAATGGATGCTTTCTCTCTCTTTCTTCCTCTCTTTTATAGATGTGAAAGACGGTGTATGGGAGGTTGGAAGAGAGTCGGTCTGATGCTTGGGCGGTGACTGGGTCAGTTTGGAGAACCGACTCCAAGCTACGCAGGTTCTTGCGCAAACTCTGTTTTGGACAGCGAGAAACGCACAAACGCGACTGAGATTTTGCATAAGAGAAGGATCTGATGGATGATCTATCCCATTCAGAGTCCTTGGTGATGATCGGTTGCCCCATGTGCAGGGTTTGGACGGTATGGATTGGCCTGATTAATCTGTTTTGGCTTCCGTTTTCCTTGCTGTTAATCCCGTATGGCTCTTCATTCGATCATCATCGCCATGCAAATCTTCCTTCCAACATCAGAAATCCTATGTTTTTTTTTGGTAATGGACGTGTGCTGCATTCACTGGACGGTCCAAGATCATCATCCCATGCTTGTGGCCCATCTTTTTGTAACGAAATCGCACCGTTTCTTGCGGACGCGCGCAGTCTGCGCAATTCCTCTTACGCTAATGAGTGGTGGGGCACATGATCAATATCGACAGAGAAATCCACTCCGTCCATTGGCTGCCTCGTGGAATCTCGGCTGGAAAAACCAAGTTTTTTTATCCGAAATTGGTGTGGCCTAAAGAATCACATCTGCTGTACTGCTTTGAATGTTGCAGAATGGCCTTCTTGTGACTGTTGTAGCGGGCGTGTGCGTGTGCACGGTTGTACATGGTCGACTTGGGTTTGACCTGTTCAATCTCATCTTCATGATGGACGGATTGGATTGTCCATGTGGGGCATGATGGTGGCCCACCGACTTTCAAAGGGCGCCCCTATTTCACGCAGTAGAAACGAAGGTTTCCGTTTTTGGTAGCTACTGCGGGTCAAAGTCGGTTTGAGCACAGCTAGTGCACATGTGCACTATGCACACTCCTACTCAAGGCGGGGTTCACTGTGATGTTAATGAGAGATCCGATCCATCCACCCATTTTCTCATCTTATTTAAGCTGTCAAGACCAATTGTGAAGCATATCCAGAAATCAGGTGGGCCCAGATCACTGTTATGTGGGTTGATTTGTCCGTTGAGCCACTTCTAGAGGGATCCAAGGGTTAAATTTTGACGTGTGCGGTTAATTTAAGGTCCTCAGGCCAGAGATAAAGTTTTAAACCAATTAGATGGCGGTAACCCTGTGATGTTGAATTTTGGACGACTTTCAGGCCTCTTTATTTTGACACACGTGATTTTCTTGAATGTCGTCCGTGTAAAATTATCGATCTCAGTTGCTTGGAGTCTGTCCCTTGCCTCGATGACTTTGGAGCGTTAATTCCATGTTTTTAGTACCCATTTTCAATCTAGGCTCCTAAATTTACCTTGCAGCACAAACATGATTAAAATATGGTATTAAACAGTATGATATTCGTAAAAGCAGATAATAACTGGGGTCTAATATGCAATATTCGACTCTCAACACTGATTTAACCATTGACTCATAACATTGGCACTGTTTGGCAGTTTGAATTCATTTATTACTATCTGATAGAATATGCAACCTGTATAATCCACGGATACCCTCTTCATGGGCTATTCTCCTTAAAGCCGATAGCGTGCTCCTATATGGCACAATTCCCACTCGCATCCACGGATACCCAGATAATAACTGGGGTCTGTAATCCATGGATACCCAGATAATAACTGGGGTCTAATATGCAATATTCGACTCTCAACACTGATTTAACCATTGACTCATAACATTGGCACTGTTTGGCAGTTTGAATTCATTTATTACTATCTGATAGAATATGCAACCTGTATAATCCACGGATACCCTCTTCATGGGCTATTCTCCTTAAAGCCAATAGCGTGCTCCTATATGGCACAATTCCCACTCGCATCCCTTGAGTCTGCAGAAGAAAAGAGTCAAAAGGTTAACATGCCAAAACCAATGTTTGATTAATCAGCACAGATATCATTAGAACCAGAATAAGGATTTTCTATTACAAATGCAGCCCTGCTCAAAAAAGTTTTTTTTTTTTTTTTTTTTTTTTTTGAGACAAATAGGTTCATTCATTCCATCATGAAACATGAAAACAACCAACAATCAACGACCACGAAGACCGCCACTTTACAAAATAATATCACTAACACAGAAAAATGCTCTAGTATCTATGAAAGCAAAAAATATTTACCAAAAAAAAGGAAAAAGCAAACAATGCTAAAGATTTACCAAGAATATAACCCATATCTACTGCAAGAAAACCGTGAGGCTCCAATAAAGTCGAATATAATCTCGAACCCCATCACAGGATGAATAAAAGACACTATCAAGTGTTCAACACTGGATTACAAATGTCAAATGATCTGAGAAATGAAATATGATCAATGAAGAGAAGAAATATTCATGGGCCAGTCACTGACACTTGAAGAAAATAAGATTCAACATCTATAGAAACACCACCAAAGAGAGAATCTTAACATGGGAATGCATAAATCTTCCATGTAACAACAAGATAACAACCCCTAAGACGATTGGTACAAAAAAGCAAGTAGAAAATTACCAGAAGAAAATTGGAGGAACCCATTCACAAATTTAAGTGCAATGACCACAGGCAAGTCAGATTTATCATCATCATCATCTAAGCCTTTAGGATTTATCCTATCTGATATTTCAAAAACAGAAGGAAACAAAGGATTCATCATATGTGAAATACCTGAAATCTTGTCTTGACCACCCAGAGTGGATTGGTGGCATTGGTTGTTGCAGCTCCAGCACCAGCAGAAGCTATGATGTTGGCACCTATTGAGAGTTGATGGTGCCCATCTACAGATTCTACAGTGATGCAACTTCCAACACATTAGAGAGTCTTGACAGGAAGACAAAAGTAGGCAGACAATTTAATTACTTAAATTCAAAAGATTAAATAAGTTGCGATAGAAATGTCAATAAAACAATTGATGATTCTTCACTTCATTAACAACCAGGGTAAAACATCGTAAAACTAACCATCTAAATAAAGCACGCTTCTGAGTTGGTCATACATGGTGAAATAAACCTGCACATTTCATGAAAACGGGATCACTTAAGAGTGAGGAATTTTCTTCAAGCAATTACTTCTAAATATCAAGAAACCCCGCTGGAAGCATTACAAAATTACAAGAATATAAAATTCAAAGCCAGTGTTATAGGGCTACATTTCGTCCAATTGTAGCATTAACAAAGAACAATGTTCTCCACACGTCACATTATAAACAGAAGACGCTCCGGGTCAAGTTTTCTTTACTCTGCTTATGAGTTTTGTCATTTTGTTTTTTTGGATCATGCTCCCTTGTTTTTAGTGAGTTGCTACATCTCAGTTTGTTGCTCCTTGTTGTAGTTCTATCCACTTTTTTGATAAAATTCCCATTACCCATTAAAAATAAAAATAAAAAATAAAAAAACGTCGAAAAGCTTTAAATATATTGAGATGGTATAGATCATCATCACAATTCATAGTTATGGTGCATCCTGAAAACAAAACCCTACAAGTTATAAAGAAATCACAAGGATGTTCAACACAACGATATGGCTCAATTTACTGCTTGAGTCTAGGTTACCACACTAATGTCCTGCATTTTCCAATCCTGAATCCTGGAGCCTTTGGTTTTTGAGTAGCCGAATTGTAGCTTAGGAAATAGCAATATATGTAATCTTAGATAAGGAGTTTTTGCATAGGCCCAGCCCGAACAGTTCAAAACCTGGGCCGAAGACAACTCCAGGCCCAGCCAATTGACAGCCGTTAAATGACTAGGTAGTGAAAACAGAAAATATCTTTGCTTGTAACACCCTAGACTTTCAATTCGATAGTCAAGTGCTCCTTTTGGATATATGTTTCTTTGCTTGTAACAGCCTTGACTTTCAATTTGATAGTTAAATGCTCCTTTTGGATATATGTTTCGTTTGTTTATGGTTATTGCATCTATCTCAGTAAGTGGTAATCTATGTTCAAAATCAGAGAAACCTTTAAATTGCACAACCATAGACGTTGATTAATTATGTTCAATAAAAATAGATAAATGGAAAGTTGCCCTACATATCACTAGACAAAAATCCTATAACTGAGAAACATAAAAATAATTAGAAAATTTCAATACATAAAAATGATATCAATAATCTCAAACTAAGGCCAATAAAAATGCTCTCAAATTAAGATGGGTGCACTGTGTATTGATCATGCAGTTTTTTATTTTGCCAGAAAAGTAATAAAATTTATTGAGGAATAAGAAAGTACAACATGAGTGTCTAAACTTTGTATCAAAACTATCTGGAAAATAATAATAATAATAATAATAAAATCCTTCTATCATGGACTATATATATATATATATATATATATATATATATATATATATATATATATATATTATATATATATATATATATATAGTTTGGCTTCACGTTAGGGAGATCAGCAATTGAAGCTAGTTTTCTACTTGGGTAATTGATGGAAAACAGTATAGAGAAAATAAGAAGAATGCATACATGGTTTTCATGTATCTAGAGAAACCTTACAGTTGAGGACATAGGGAGATTATCTGGTGGATGATGAGGAAAGGAGTCCGAAAATATATTGACATCATGCGAGACATGTAAAAGGATGTCATAACAGGAATGAGAATGGCTTGTGGTAAGATTGATGAGTCTCTAGTAGTAATGGATCTCTGTCAAGGGTTGGCATTTAGCTGTTACCTGTTGGCACTTGTTATAGATGAATTAAGAACTCCTAGGATGAGGTGATGTAGGATATATGTGTTTCTAAAATAAAAAAATAAAAAATAAAAAAATCAGAAAACAGGGTAACATATTTAGGCTAAAGAAAACACAGCTCTGTTCATCTTGCCTTTCAACCATCACATGATTAGAAGCGAACAAATCATCACAACGAAATGCAAAATTAATGAAAAGAATATAAACAATCACATAATTACCAAAATATGAAAACCAAATTCACATCATTAAGCAAACAAAAATTTCTGTTTCAGTAGAAATTGCTTTTTCTTTTATCTTAATCATCTTTTGATCAACACAGATTTTTTCAGTGATATGCAGAGAAAGAGATCTATCATTTTCTACTTTCGAATGAAAGTACAGATCGAATGAATCAGAATCTGTTTCAGATCTAGAATTTAGAAAAGCCAGGTTTAAAAACCCAAACGTATTGCTGAAAATTTATAGCATTTTCCATGAGAGAAGCCACTGGTAGGGCAGCAAACAAAACCCCCAAAAAATAGAATCCATCACTGGATAATCATTACACGTTTTTCATTTCTTTTCTTTTCTTTTCTTTTCCCACAATCCAAACAGGCTTGCAGTGAAAATGCGCATGTAGCATGAGATAATTTAAATCAAAAGGATTATGTTTACTAGTTACATCATACATGAATTTTTATTGATCAACTTTAAAGACTTCCTTTGTACATCCATTGTACTTCAAAATGAGAACTTATTGTTGGGGGCCTTGCACAAAACCTTAGGATCTAGCCTCCTGAAACAAATCAGAATTATGGAATAATAATGCAATGAACTAAATCAAAACATAAACCACACCACACCAGAAATTTATGTGGAAAACCCTCAAAGTGGTAAAAACCACGGGACCTCGTTCAGATCAACAATCCACTATAAAGCAGAACATTACAACCAATCACAAGCACACACCGCTTGGATCAAACCTTCTTCACTCATGCAGGAGTGGATGAACAATAAGAGAACAAGAGAAAAATGGAGAGATCTCACCGATTACGAGGACGTGGAAGCGCTGAGATATGGTAGATCACCTCTATGAGCATAGTCTCTCTCTCTCTCTCTCTTCTCTCTCTCTCTCTCTCTCTCTCTCTCTCTCTCTCACACACACACACACACACACACCTTTGATAGCCCTAGGCTCTCCTAGAAAACCTTTAGGAAACTTAGAATGCCCTGGAATACACCCCAATCCCGGATACACCCCTTTATATAAGAATAAAAAGAGGTAGGATCCAAATAGGAAACAAAATCCACAAAATCTGCGTTTCCGCAATCGCATCTGCGGAACTTGTCGTTGTTATCGAGCCACTCTCGATGACAGCCTTGATATCATCTGAAAGTCTCTCGATGATATCAGAATAGGACCAAAACTGTCCAACAACCAGGGGTGAAAAATCCAACAATTATCGATGTCATCGAGCCGCTCTCAATGACAGCCTTGATATCATCTGAAGGTCTCTTGATGATATCGACAGGACCAAAAAACTGTCCAACGACCAGCGCTGAAAAATCCTGCAATTATCGATGATATCGAAACCTGTTCGATTTCATCGATCCCAACAATGAGGAGAAAATTCCCATTAAATCTCCCCTTTTTCGACTCAGGAGGAATCTACCTTCTTCAAGCCAACCCGGTTTCTACAAACCTCAAACTTACCCTTGATCAATGCCTTGGTCATCATGTCTGACCCATTATCGTCCGTGTAGACATTCTCAAGCTGTAACACCTTCTGTTCCAAAGTATCCCTGATCCAGTGATACCGAATCTCTATATGCTTCGACTTGGAGTGCTGACTTGGATGCTTGCTCAAGTGTATAGCACTTTGACTATCGCAATAGACCACGTGCTGCTCCTGCTTCAGGCTAAGTTCCTGTAGGAACCTCTTCATCCAAAGCATCTCTTTACATGCCTCTGTGACTACAATATACTCGGCCTCTATCATCGACAATGCTACGACCTTCTGTAGCTTGCTTTGCTAAGAAACTATTCCCCCTGTAAACGTGAACATGAACCCCGATGTAGACTTCCTAGAGTCTATGTCACCGACCATATTTGCATCTGTGTAACCCTCTAACACAGGTTTTCTATCATCATAGCATAGGCTCAACCTGGATGAGCCTCTTAGATACCGCAGTATCCACTTCACCATGTCATAGGTGTGGTTCTTATGCAAGGATTTCATCTCCTCTTGCATAGCTTTCAACCACTCCTCCTTATGCTCGTCGGCTAGGGCTTAGAATAATCTTCTAGCTCTCCTCCATCGGTTAGCATAATGTACTCATGCGGTGAGTACCTCTTGGACGGCTGTCTGTCCCTAGATGACCTCCTCACATGTGGCTCAACAGGTAAATCAAGTGGGGGCTGCTCCCTTGGTCCATCTTATGAAGGAACTCCCTCGTCCTCTGGACCTTGTTGTACTTCCCCGTTATCAGGCACCACGGGAGGAATAATCAAATCATCGTCCTCTATCTCACCTGAACTAGGTTGGTTCTTCTCTGGCTTACCAATGTCTTCTATATACTGATCTTCAAAGAAAACCACATCTCTGCTCCTGATGAGCTTCCTCTTGGTCGAATCCCACAATCTGTAACCAAATTTTTCATCACCGTACCCCAAGAACATACAATGCCTGATCTTCATATTGAGCTTGGACCTCTCGTCCTTTGGTACGTGAACGGATGCCCTACATTCAAACACCCTAAGATGACTGTACGATGGATCCTGTCCAGTCCACACCTTCTCAGGTACTTCTCTATTCAACGGGGCTGATGGAGACCTGTTTATCAAATATACTGCCGTTTGCATTGCTTCTCCCTAGTACGTCTTGGGCAATTTCGCATGGGATAACATGCATTTGATTCTCTCAACAACGGTGCGATTCATTCGCTCAGCTACACCATTATGCTGGGGGGTCTTAGGAACCGTCTGTTCATGCTGTATACCCAGGGACTTGCAGTACTCATGAAAGTCGCCAATATATTCACTACCATTGTCAGTGCGGATGCACTTCAATGGTCTACCTGTCTCTCTCTCTCGACCATAGCATTAAACAATTTAAACACACCAAAGACCTCGTCCTTGGATTTCAAAGCATAAACCCAAACCCTCCTAGATGCATCATCTATAAAAGTGACAAAATACAATGCCCTACCCAAGGTTTTTGTCCTCATAGGACCACAAACATCAGAATAAACAAAATTTAATGCATGCACTTTATTAACATAAAAAGCAGATTAACCAAATGAAACTCTATGTTGTTTCCATGATAAACAATCAAGACAGGTTTTGAGAGGTGTACCTGTCACGTCTTGAAGGAGCTGCTTCCTTACTAGTAGTTGAAGCCATTTTTCACTCATGTGGCTTAGACGCCTGTGCCACATGTCAATAGTTGAATCTTCCACTGCGTTCAACCCACCCTTGCACACATTGACACTTGCCTTGTAAAGGGTGCAACACTTCTTTTTTCTGGCCACGATCAACAAACTCTTGATGAGCTTCCAGAGCCCACCAGCAAACCGGCTTTCATAGCCATCATCATCCAGCCTTCCCGTCGACATCAGGTTGAGGCGAAGGTCTAGGATATGCCTCACATCTCTGAGAACTAATGTGCAGCCTACATCGGTCTTCACATAAATATCACCGACCCCTACGATCTTTGATATGCCAGAATTTTCCATTTTCATGGTCCCATAGTCACCTGACTTGTAGCTTGTGAAGAAGTCCCTTCGTGGAGTCGCATGAAAAAAAAGCTCCCGAGTCAATCACCCAGTCGGTGTCCTGACTCGTAGTCATGAGACATATATCGTGATCCGCTAAAAAAATAACTACAACGTCGCCATCTGAAGCGACCGCAGTGGAATCTGATTCATCTTCCTTCCCTTTTTCTTTCTTGTCGTTCTTCTTACCACGACATTCATGCCTGTAGTGGCCCTTCTTGCTACAGTTCCAGCAATCAACATCTTTTCTGTTACTCGACTTGCCTCTTAATTTATCTCGGGCCTTCCCGCCCTTCCTGTTCTTTCCACTCCCCTGTTCTTGTGTCACAAGGGCCTCTTACTGAGTAGACCTCTGAGACTTCCTCCTTGTCTCCTCATTGAAAAGATAGCTAGTAACCTATTCCATGGATATTTTTCCGTCTGGCGCGGAGTTACTTAGAGACACCACCAATGTCTCCCAACTGTCAGGCAATGAACTAAGCAATTGCAAAGCCTGCAATTCACCATCCAGGACCATCTTCATAGAGGAGAGTTGGTTCACTATATTACTGACCTCATTCATGTGTTCGGCCACAGAACCACCATCCTTGAACTTGAGATTCACAAGTCGCCTTATCAGAAAAAAAAATTTACCGGCTATCTTCCTCTCATACAACCCTTGTAATTTCAGCCATAGGCTAGCGGCTGAGGTTTCCATAGACACATGGTGGAGCACAGAATCATACAACCATTGTCTAATAAATCCCACCGCCTTTCAGTCCATCTTCTTCCAATCTTCATCAGTCATATCTTTGGATTTTGCTGATATGCCTAAAATTGGAGAATATAGGTCATTGCAATAAAGTGAGTCCTCCATCTTAGCCTTCCATATGGTCCAGTTAGAACCATTGAGGCTGATCATCCTTGATGAGCCACCTTCCATAACTCAAAACTGATCCTACCCGTTTAATGAACTTAGCTTTAATAGCACTTTGAAAGCTAATAATAATGCACAAAACCTTAGGATCTAGCCTCGCGAAACAAACCAGAATTATGGAATAATAATGCAATGAACTAAATCAAAACATAAACCACACCACACTAGGGATTTTTACGTGGGAGGAGGAAAAAACCAGGGGACCTCGTCTAGATCAATAATCCACTATAAAGCAAAATGTTACAACCGATCACAAGCACACACTGCTTGGATCAAACCTTCTTCACTCACGCAGGAGTGGATGAACAATAAGAGAACAAGAGAAAAATGGAGAGATCTCACCGATTACGAGGACATGAAAGCGCTGAGATATGGTAGATCACCTCTACGAGCATAGTCTCTCTTCCACAAGCTTCTTCTCTCTCTTTCTCTCTCTCTCTCTTACACTTTTGATAGCCTTAAGCCCTCCTAGAAAACTTTTAGGAAACTTGGAATGCCCTGGAATACACCCCAATCCCAGATACACCCCTTTATATAAGAATAGAAAGAGGTAGGATCCAAATATGAAATAAAATCCGCAAATTCTGCGTTTCCACTATCGCATCTCGGAACTTATCGATGTCATCGAGCCACTCTCGATGACAACCTCAATATCATCTGAAGGTCTCTCGATGATATCGGAACAGGACCAAAACTGTCCAGCAACCACGGGTGAAAAATCCAACAATTATCGATGTCATCGATCCGCTCTCGATGACAGCCTCGATATCATCTGAAGGTCTCTCGATGATATCGACAGGAGCAAAAAACTATCCAGTGACCAGCGTTGAAAAATCCTACAATTATCGATGATATCGAAACCTGTTCGATTTCATCGATCCCAACAATGAGGAGAAAATCCCCATCACTTATTACGTACAACCGGCCATGGGATAATTTAACCTACAATCCATATTTACAGGGATTTTTCCTCGACGATGTTCTATATTTTTAAAGGGAAAAGGTAGAAACAAGCATCAAAAGTAAAAGCACCATAACATTCAACCAATTTTAGGCGATTATTTCTCTTTCAAAATTTGTAGCTGGAAAGGATTATTAGTGGTAATTAGAAAGTTGTTCAGTATGCAATTTGACATACACAAGGAAAACCAAGAAAAGGAGGAATACAAAGTAATAAACATTTTAGATGGCTCGCACCCTAATCTTTCCTGCAGCTTGCATCACCATTTCATGGCAAGTAAATAAACATTCTAAACCTCGAACAAATTAATTTGCAGAACAAGCCTCAAACACCCTTTTTATCAGAACAGGGAAACATGAACAAATAAGCATAGTGGAAATATATTGATGAGTCACATGACTCACATCTATACAATTAATGGCATTGGCTGATAAATCTTCATCCTACCAAAGGATGTATAAGCATTTATGTGCTTAAAATTTACATATATATGACCCGCTTTTAGCTGACTCCAAATAGCTGCTACAAGGTTATGATGATGATGATAGTGATGGCCCACTTTTCCATTTAATCTTATTTCCACAAAACACATCTAGTGGAAACTCAAGCTATTTCAATCCATTCAGGTAATCATTTCATACAAACTACCAACTAAATATGTCTAAAAAAATACAAAAGAAAATAATCAGAGAAATTTAGGACTGTGGACCCCACCTTTTATCCAGCTATTTTTATGAAAGAATACAAACTTTCTTTTGCAACTTAGACCTCCACGTGCGAAGACCTAATTTCAGGACGAAAATACCCCTCCTTTTCACTGTTGCCTGCTTTTCCTCTCCCTTTTCACTATTTGATTTTCATCTCCCTTTCCACTGCTGCCCGCTTTTCCTCTCCCTTTTCACTATTTGATTTTCAACTCCCTTTCCACTGCTGCTTTCACGTTGCTTTCACCCCCTTTCCACGCTCCGGTTCCACGAGAAAGATGAAAAAAACTCATTTTGTGGGCCCCCCTTATCAGCATTTTGTCTTCTTTCGAAAATGGTCGGTCCAGGGAAGAAATCACGCACCACAGGTATATTTTAAACTCAGTTGGGCCCACATTGAATGTATGTAGTATAGGAAATGGATTGGTTACTCCCCTTGACACCAGCCCCGTGGCTGATGGTCGGTGCTCTGTGGGCCCCACCATGATGTTTGTGTTTCATTCATTTGTAAAGATCATTTCAGGGCTTCATCCTAAAAATAAGAGGGATATAAATATTAGATGTACCACACTATAGGAAAATAATAGTGATTGGATATCCATCATTTAAATCCTCTTGAGGCCCACTGTACTGTTTATTTGAAATCCAATCTGTTTATTAGGTCATAAAGACCCAGATGAAGGCTAAAAACAAAGATCATCTTGATCCAATACTTTTATGACCCCCAAAAAGTTTTTAATGGTCGATGTTCATGAAACACTGTTTCGTGTAATGTGGTCCAATTGAGATCAGGATATACCTCATTTTTTTGTATAATATCAGAAAATGATCTATAAAAATAGATGGACGACATGGATGAAACATATACATCATGATGGGGCCCATAGAGCACCGAACACAGTGGGCATAATGATTTTCTAATTTGCCCTGCTGAATTTCATGTTTCCCCCGCTCAATTTCATGTTTGCCTCGCTGATTTCCTAGTTTGCCCAGCTGATTTTATAGTTTGCCCCGCTCAAATTCAAGTTTCCCCCGCTGAATTTCATGTTTCCTCCGCTTAATTTCATGTTTGCCTCGCTGATTTCCTAGTTTGCCCTGCTGATTTTGTAGTTTGCCCGGCTCAAAATTCAAGTTTCCCCCGCTCAACGTCTTATTTGCCCCGTTGAATTTCTAGTTTGCCCCGCTTAAATTCAAGTTTGCCCTGCTGAATTTGAAGTTTGCCCCTCTCAAATTCAAGTTTCCATCGCTGAAATTCAAGTTTGCCTCATTGATGTTCTAGTTTCCCCCCTCGATTTCATGTTTCCCCTGTTGATTTTCCAGGTTGTCCCGCTGATTTTTTAGTTTAGCCCGCTAAATTTCATAGTTTGCCCCACTGAATTTCATGTTTCCCCCGCTTAATTTCATGTTTGCCTCGCTCATTGTTCAGTTTTTCCCGCTGAATTTTCTATTTCCCCCGTTAAATTTCATGTTGGCCCTGTTCAATATTTAGGTTCCCTCCCTCAATGTCTAGGTTCCCTCCCACATATGGGATTTTTGTGTATACATAATCTGATGAACATGATGTATTATAAATAAAACATCATAGCAAGCGTAATCGGATTGCGTACTGAGTTAGTCAGTCCGCTCCCATTGTACTAAGTAAAGTCATATGGGCCCACATTGAATGTATGTAGTATATCTACGGCGTCCATCCGTTCTTCCATCTAATTTTAGCGGTTTAGTCCCAAACTGAAGCATATCAAAAGATCAAGTGGATCATACAGCGGGAAACAGTGGGCATAATGATTTCCACTGTTGAAACCATAGTAGGCCCAACAGTGATGTTTGGTTGTTATCAAACCTATTCATAAGATCATATAGACATGGATTAATAGAAAACACAATTATAAGCTTGATCCAAAACTTCTGTAACCCCTAAGAAATGATCAATATGTGAAGTTCAATTCAAAATTTTCTCATTGTATGTGGTCCATTTAAACATTGGATATGTTTAGTTTTTTGGGCTCCATACATGAAATTATCTGTTAAGTTTGCATCGCTGATTTTCTAGTTTGCCCTTTTGAATTTCGGTCAATTTCGTGTTTGCCTCACTGATTTCCTAGTTTGCCCCATTGATTTTGTAGTTTACCCCGTTCAAATTCAAGTTTCCCCCACTCAATTTTTTGTTTGCCCCGCTGAATTTCTAGTTTGCCCTGCTCAAATTCAAGTTTGCCCCATTGAATTTGAAGTTTGCCTCGCTCAAATTCAAGTTTCCCTTACTGAAATTCTAGTTTGCCCCTCTGAATTTCTAGTTTGCCCCGCTCAATTTAATGTTTCCCCCTCTGAATTTCTAGTTTGCCCCGCTTAATTTCATGTTTCCCCTGCTGATTTTCCAGGTTGCCCCGCTGATTTTTAGTTTGCCCCGTTGAATTCATAGTTTGCCCCGCTGTATTTCTAGTTTCCCCCGCTGAATTTTAAGTTTGCCCCGCTCAAATTCAAGTTTCCCTCGCTGAAATTCAAGTTTGCCCCGCTGAATTTCTAGTTTGCTCCGCTCAATTTAATGTTCCCCCGCTAAATTTCTACTTCGCCCCACTCAATTTCATGTTTGCCCCGCTCAATTTCATGTAATTGCCACTTAATTTTGCAGTTTGGCCCGCTGAATTTTCAGTTTGTCCCGCTGTTTTTCTAGTGTCCCCCGCTGAATATCTAGTTTGCCCTGCTCAATTTCATGTTTGCCTCGCTTATTTTGATAGTTTGTATTGCAAAATTTCTGGTATTTCCTCGCTCAATTTCTATCTCTATTTCATATGAACCTTGTTCAAATTCATGAAATGCTACATTGTTTTCATTTATTTCTGATTTTGTACAGTATGTTTATGTTATGAATTTTATGTTTGATATGTTTTTCATTTTTATCTTTGCAGGTGATGAATATTCTGCTGTAATTCCCAACCCAACCTCTAGGTGTACACTGAAATGGTGGTTTGAGAAGGTGAAGGGTGGATTAGAAAAGCATGATAGTCGGCTAAATTTGTTTAGCCAATCCCCTTTTTCATTTCTATTACATGTTACTTCCTTTAGATTTTTGGGGGCTCTATTTCACCTTCTTTTTCAACGATATAAAGGTGATCTAGTATTTGAGATCAGAGGGAGACGATTGCAGTTTACCAAGATGGACTTCGCCCTCATTACGGACCTTAAGACTGGAGATCTTACTGTACCGAAAATTTGTGGCACTACGAGTACATTAAGAGACAAATACTTCAATCAATATCCAGTATTAAAGAAGGACCTAATGGACGTTTTTGATAGATTAGTTGACAGCAATAAGCATGAGGATGTCGTGAAGGTTGCCCTACTCTTGGTTGTAGAGTTCTTTCTCAGGGGATCCGAACCGAAAACCATGTGCAACATGGATTATATTCACTTGGTGGACTCGCTAGATGATTTCTATAGCTATCCTTGGGGCAGTTTGGGGTACTATATAATGTCGCAAGGAATAGAATCTGGCGTTGCCGCATCAAGTGGCCCTCGGTACACTGTATGTGGTTGCCTCCTTCCTCTACAAGTAAGAACACCTTTTATTTTTTATATGTTTATCCTCTATATTCAATTATGGATTTTTAACCTGGTGCAATTTCATTCTAACAGGTATGAGCAGTAGAGATACTACATGCCCTGCAAAAGTGTGTTGTTTCGTATGTTCCCCATCAAATTTCACGCTTCATTCAATATCGAGGCTGGAAGGGTTGTAGGTACAACAAAATACATGTTATTCTTGAAAATAAAGTTGTAAGTTAATATATTTCTCTGGCATTTACTTTGCTTAATTCTAACAGGTATACGCTTTTATATTTAACAATACTCTTCGTTCTTTTGTAGACATCAGTAATAATGAAATTAGAACCGACCCTTCGAGAATGGGAAATGGATGCGGTAAGATCGGTTCGTGAAAGTTTCCAGGTAAGATGTTATGGAAAAATGAACTATATTTTTTCTGCTTTTGTATAGGTATCATTCCTCTTACATACCCATCGTTACACTATGCTGCTCACTAAGACCCAGGAAGATGAGGAAGAGGGTAATGACAGTGATCATGAGGAGGAAGACGAATCAGATAAAGAGGGCAAAAATACTGAGAAAGGCGTGGAGGGAGAGGGACTGAGGGGGGGTATTATTCTTGTGGAGGAATTCCGGGTTGAGAAGGAAGAATTGAAGAAGGAGAGAGAGGAATTGAAGAAGGAGAGGGAAGAATTGAGGAAAAAGAAGGAAGACTTGAGAAGGATAGAAGCGAGGGTTGATGAGAGGGAGGCGTTACTGAAAGAGAAAGAAGCATTGAAAAGGGAGAAGGATTTATTTTTTGAAGAGAAAGAAAAGTTAGCGAAGGAGAGAGAGGAGTTTAATAAGGAGAAGGAAGATTGTACGATGGAGGAGGAGGGTGAGGAGTTGAAGAGAGGGGAAGAAAATGATATTGAAGAGAAAGAACGCTTCGTGCATGGGGAATTCGATGTGCACACGTTTGGTTTCGCCAAGGGTAATGTATTGGACGCATCCACTTCTCATCCCGTCTATCAGAAGAGACCCAAAAGGGTACTGAAGCCATCAATTTATAAGGTTTCTCTGTACTTGTCCCTGTCCGCATTTGATACAACCCCTGGTTTGGTTCCCGAACCCAAGGCTGCAACAAGTTTTGCCACTACTCTGATACCATTTCCTCTACAGATGGATCCATTCAGGATACTATCTACGCAGTAATTGAAAGAGATAGAGGACTGGTATGAAGCGAACAAGGCCACGACAGCCTACTCTTGGTTTAGTACGATATGGGTGAAGGATGCGTGGGTTGATAGCGTGGTAGGCATCACTAATTTATTCTCTATATGCATTGATTGACATGTAATTATTTGTTATATTAATATATGGCTAAATCCTACTATCCTATTGATTAGGCTATCGACAAATACATCGATTTCCTTGAGAAGAGGTGGACCGACCTGGTAATAGCCTATCCTCAGGATTGCAAGTTCTGTCCAATATTTTTTATGGTGACTATTTAATTCGGACAATACTTAATATGTTTCATTTTTTCAACTTCCTACATGTATTGATCTTTGATCATGTCTGTCTGTAACAGCCAATGATTGAGAGGTGTTTGCCGATTTTGATTGCATACCGGGCATCGGACTCAGCGTCAGAACGGGTCGAGCTAATAGCCGAGCTGAACTCAGTCTACGCAATTGCGAAGCAGCGAGATAGACCATACGCCAAAGCGATTTGGTGTTATGAACAGGTAATGCACTCGTCTCAGAACTTCTTCTATGAGTGTTATGTGTTCTATTCATTTTTTACTAATATATTATTTTTCAATCATGGACAGGTGTATGCGCCCATAAACCATGAAAATTCACATTGGTTTTTGCTGGTCATATATCCAAGAGAGAGGGAAATGGTTATTGTGGATAGCTTAAGCACAAATCCATTAATAGAGTACAAGCATATGATGAGGAAGATGACCGATGCACTCCCCATTCTCTTAAATGTCACTGGAGACAGCACTGCGCTTGAAGGGAAGAAATGGACCGTCAGAGTCGATGAATCAGCGCCGAAGCAGGACAATGGTTATGACTGCGGCATATTCGTAATGAAATACATCGACATTTTATGTAGCAGTCTCACCTTAGCGGGAATAGACATGCAAAAATTCACTGTTGATTGGAGGAAGTCAATGCACATGATTGCTTGTCTCTAGTTTGTAGATGATATTTGTTAAGGGCATGGGAGCAATTTTGTTGAAATGTTGTACTATATACATTGTATTTTATACATTATTGAATATACATTGTACATTGTTGTCCCACTCATGTACCATTTCCTGTTGTATACATTGTGTTATATACATTGTACATTATGTTATATACATTGTTGAATATACATTGTGTTGTATACATTTCATGTTTGCCCCACTCAATTCCTAGTTTGTCCCGCTGAATTTCACGCTTGCCCCACTGAATTTCATGTTTGCCCCACTCAAATTCATGCTTGCCTCGCTGAATTTCATGCTTACCCCGTTGAATTTCTAGTTTGCCCCGCTCAATTTCATGCTTGCCCTGGTGAATTTCATGTTTGCCCTGCTCAATTTCTAGTTTGCCCCGCTGAATTCCTAGTTTGCCCCACTGAATTTCATGTTTGCCCCACTCAATTCCTAGTTTGCCCCGCTGAATTTCTTGTGTGCCCCACTGAATTTCATGCTTGCTCCGCTGAATTTCATGCTCGCCCCGCTGAATTTCATGTTTGCCCGGCTGAATTTCATGCTTGCCCCGCTGAATTTCATGTTTGTCCAGCTGAATTTCATGCTTGCCCCACTGAATTTCATGTTTGCCCCGCTCAATTTCATACTTGCCCCGCTCAATTTCAAGTTTGCCCCGCTCAATTTCATGTTTGCCCCGCTCAATTTCATGCTTGCCCCGCTCAATTTCATGTTTGCCCCGCTCAATTTCATGCTTGCCCCACTGAATTTCAAGTTTGCCCCGCTGAATTTCATGCTTGCCACGCTAAATTTCATGTTTGCCCTGCTCAATTTCTAGTTTCCCCTGTTGAATTTCATGTTTGCCCCGCTCAATTTCTAGTTTCCCCCGCTGAATTCCTAGTTTGCCCCACTGAATTTCATGTTTGCCCTGCTCAATTCCTATTGAGCGGTTGATGTTGCAGGAGTTGTTCGCCGATGCAGCTTTAGAGGTTGATGTTTAAGCTAGGGGTAAGGAGCCAATGCATTCTCTGCTTTTCTTTCGACTTTTCTCTACTTAATAAACTAATATGGAATGGTTACGAACCCCTCGATTTCTTAACACCCAGTACATGTCCCCATCAAAATCACTATTCGTCATCTCATCTGCCAATGATTGCGGCCCTTTAGTTGGAAAGAAAATAGCATATTAAGAATTTCCAATGACATTCTCCAAATCCCCGATGTAAGTCGCAGTGACAACATGGATATCTCCAAAGTGTATTCTCGGAGCCTTGTATACTAATATATCAGTCAACACAACACAACTCACTGACTCGGCGTGACCCAAACAGAGTCACTTGATAGGCCATATGGAAGGAAAGAGTAGACTGAATAATATCTTCTGCAAGATGTTGGATCCGATGTAACTTCTGTACAAAAGCATTTTTCTATGCCTCTGCATCAATCCAAACTAGTTCGGAGGAAGAGGAGTCATCGTATTATAAAGAGGAGCCATGTGGCCAATAGATTAGTAGCCTAGTGACACATACATGACACATGCAACTCTTGAAATGATTTTAAATGTAATCCAGGCTTTCACCTTGGATTTCAAATCCCTTGGATTGGAAACCCCCCAATTACCTTATGGTACGAAACGTATTAGGAGATTTGAAATCCCCTCAAACCCCCCCTAAATTCATGGTGCCAAACAACCTCTGATGGCATTTATATATTTTTGAGACTTTGATGAAGTTTAAAATAAACAATTCTCGTTTAGCGATTTCACTAACTATTGCGAGAGTGAAAACAAACTAATCACCTACTTAATTCATAGTTAGGATGACCATTAAATACAATCAATTATATAGTAAGATCTTAATGGACCATCACATATTCTATAGTTATTCCTCTCAATTTGTCTTCTTCTTCTTCTTCTTCTTTTTTATTATTTTTTTAATGCTTATGCACAAAGAGAGTTTCTCTAAAACGGATGGATCAAAAAGAGAACATGATTCTAACAGGATAAGGGTTTTATCCCTGTCACATCGCAACTCATCTATCTCTTCACAATTATTTGAATTTGAGAATTAAAAAAAAAAAAAAAAAAAAAAAAAAAAAAAAAAAAAAAAAAAAAAAACATCAGAAGAAAGGAAAATTAATATAGGAACTAGGGTTCCAACCTCATGGCTTAGTAGTAGAGAGTGCATTTTGACACTGAGATCATGGGTTTAAGTGTCACGAGGAGAGCATATAAAAAAGAAACTTGAAATTTATGAGAGGAAAATCGTCCAGACTTATCACAGGGGATTAGTGGAACGAACATTTCGAGCATCATTCAAAGCATTCCTCAGAAGATCCATAAATTATTCCTCTGGGACACCTCCATAGTTTATTAGTGAAATTAAAGTCTTATTTAGGTACGTTTTCCTTAGCTGGTTGCTAAAAAATACAAGCACTAAAAGCAAGGACGGAATTTATTCACTCTCGTATCGATCCCTAGTGCTACAATACAACCCCAACTTTTTCGTCCCAATAAAATTTCAAATACTCCCAACAAGGATAAAATTTATTCATCTTCGTATCGATCCCTAGTGGGGATGGCTAACATGGAGGGTGTGTACTGACATGGGTGTGTACAACAAGTTAACTGAAACAAAAAACAAAAAAAAAACAAAAAAAAAAAAAAAAACATAAAATAAAATTACAATTATATACATAAAATCGATTACATCTACATATCATCGATATTATTGACAGAAGTTATCGATCTAATCGACATATCATCGACATAATCGACGTAAGTCATCGATCATATCGACAATTTGTCGATAATATCGAAACTGGATGACAATTGTCCAGCAAGCATCGATGGATTTTCATATAATGTCGATATCTCGAGACTTTATCGATACATCGATATATCGATATATCGACAGCTTGTGGATAATATCGAATTATGGTTGTTAGTGTCCAGCAACCAATGCCACAAATTCCATATTTTGTCGATATATCGACAAGTTATCGATTATATCGACGATGACGATGGATACATCGACGATATGTCGATGATATATACGTATAAAGCAATCATGTATGTAAAATCGATTATATCGACATATCATCGATATCATGGACGTAAGTTATTGATCCGATCAACATATCATCGATATAATCGACGTAAGTCATCGATCATATTTACAATGTGTCGATAATATCGAAACTGGATGACAATTGTCCAACAAGCATCGATGGATTTTCATATAATATCGACATCTCGAGACTTTATCGATATATCGATATATCGACAGCTTGTGGATAATATTGAATTATGGCTGTTAGTGTCCAACAACAAACGTCTAAAATTCAATATTTTCTAAATATATCGACAATATCTCGATACTATCGACACCATATTGTAATTGTCCACCAAGTTGACCGTTCAAATTCATTGTCGATATATCTAAAACTTGTCGATATATCATTGATCAAACATCGATATATCGACAAGCTGTCGATAACATCGATGACACGTTCAAACTGCATTAACTGCTTTCACCAACCATCCTTTATTACCCTCCATACCCCCATTTCTTTCAACTCCATCTTCCAAAATGTTGCATCCTCTTCATCTCCAACAGATTTCTCCACGCAAGCAACCTTCCGGTTTGAGAGATTTCTTCTACAATGATCTCGGTAAGATTTTGTTCATTGCAATTTCCATGAAATGCCCAGTTTGTCGATGATGGAAACCCCTTTTTTCCTGTCTTCTATTTTTCAATCTGTCAATCGAATTTTAGCTTCTTTATTCAAGTTGAAAACGAAAATAGAGTTGTTGAAGTAGAAATGATTTATTAGAGGTTTTGATCTTTAATTTATAATTATTGTTAACATGAACTCACTATATATCAGAGATTAAGATCTCAAATACGTAGTTACTGTTAACTAAAATGAGACGAAATCATTTTTAGATGTCTACCAAACATGACCTAAGACTGGTGATTTAGTTATCCCAAAGAGGAGTTTCATTCCTTACCACTGCTACGAAATCTGAACCAAAAGACAAATTTAGAAAGTTGAAAGGAGGGATAAGTGCAGGTGGGAATCGATACAAGCAAAATTAAACTAATTGGATGGTTGTTATGCTTGATCAGTTTGATTTTCAAGCATGGGGCTTGATACTCGGGCACTCAGAAACTGTATCAGTGGCATACATCAACTCATATTAAACTAACTAAATGGAAGAACCCATTGTCCAAGTCAATGCTCCAAAACAAGATCGCTTGAACAATCCTAACCTCTAATTTGTAGACACTTGTTGATGTTTTATTAGGACCATCAGATATTTTTTATTTTTAACCATCCGATAAATGTCCATCAGATAATCAAACAAGCATAGTTTTTTGTGTTACATCTAAAGTGGGACCCGTCATCTGTAAAGTTCAACTTGAATTACTTATACGCCATATATAAAATTTCTAAGTAATTCAGAGTTCCTATAAAGCTCCAAACGGTTTTAGTTTCATAGGAGATACCCCATAAGCTGAACCCTTTCTAAAGGAAGTAGAACTTATCTTCAATTGAACTTATTTCTATAATTCTGTTAGTTGTTTAGATAGCTGTAATTCCTACAGGTCATTACTAGTTAATTGTTAGAATTAGAAATTCACGATCATATGAGATAACTAAGGCATTGTAGACCCTTTCTAAAGGAAATAGAAATTTAAAAATCAGAATATCTCCATCATTAATAATTTTCAATGAGATATTAAGAATCATTGTATGCTTCTGTGAATAGATGTGAATGGAACTGATTTCATATAGAAGTGGCATGTTCGTATGAAGTATGGTATGGTACCACAAGTTGTGCTACAATTGCTCATGCGGAGTTCTTCTAGATAATCATTAGATGATTTATATAGATACATTAGTTCACTGTTCAATGATAAATCATGAATTGGACAGGTATTTATATTCTCAATTTCGAGTTTACTTTATCATTTCCTTTGTTTGAAATAGGCAATATCATCGCAACAGTCATAATGGCTAAGGATAAAGGAAAAAAGCCTATGGTTGGAAAGTCATCCAGGGGAGCTCGTACAAAAATCCGATCAAGACCAAGATTGGAATAGACAGAGGAATGGACTTCCCCGATCGAGTCGCCGGTTAGGCGAGCTTGTACTCACAAGAGTGCTCCAATTCAGGACCCCCCTCCACCAATCCAACCGAACAACTGATCCCGCAGGTTCCTCCTCATCCTGCGAACATGTACGACAAATATTACACCCGAAAAATTGTATATGAGAAAAAGGTCGATCGAGCGTGCATCTAGCAGTTTGGATTCCATAGATTTTGGAGAATGTTGGGTGGAGTAACCTCTTAGATTTTGGAGGGATGGTTCAAAATGAGCAAGTGATCATATTTTTATCATATTATCACTCGCCGGTAATGCAACCTCCTTCATTTCAGGTAACCATTGGAGAGAACTCCACCACCATTAATACAGGGTAGTTGCACAACTTTTAGGGATTCTAGTCACAGCTCGAGGCTTAACTGATCACGACATTGATGACCCAGCTGTACGGATAGAAATGATGAAGTATTTTTGTAACGGTCACAATGTTCCGTGGAATAAGGGTAATGCACTGAGAGAAACGCACTTGGAAGCCAAGTACAAGTTGCTACACAATATCTTCTGCATGAATGTTTATCCGAGGGATTCGAATAGGTCTGACATTACTTCGTATATGTTAGACATTCTATACAACATCTGTCATGGTATTCCTCTGTGTCTGCCCACCATCATTACTCAAATAATCGCCGACAACATAGCGACCACGAGAAGCACATGCATTCCATTCACACACCTATTATGTTTACTCTCCCGTCATGTTGGCCTGATGCCCACCACTGACCGACCCAGACCCGTGAAAATGTTTACACAAAATAACATCAAGCGCATGAAACTGGGGACGAAAGGGGCATCGGCACCAGTGACGCGCAGTGAAGTTTTGATGGGAGAGACAGAAGCAGAGGCGGCGGAGACAGAGGCTGTAGAGACGGACGCGGCTAAGACAGAGGCAGCTGACACCGACTATCCTACGGAGGCAGAGCAGCATGAGGTGCCACGACCCTCATATGATCATACCAGTCGAAGGATGCCATACCGCAACCACAGGGCATATATTGTTAGGCACAAGGACGAGCAGGATAGACAACTGACACGACTGGAGTGACTTTCTGAGGCCATCCAGAAGGGTATCGACTGGGTCGAGCGTAAAATTGACAACTTTATTGCCACAATCACCTACCGGCGTGATGATGTCGCTCCACCGATTGATGGTCCGTCCAGCTAAACTGGATTTAGTCATATCTGTTGGCTTGTGCATCAAGTATCTTTTTGAGATGCCAAGCATATAGAATATTATTTTGGAACTGTTTCTTTAGATCATGGGGTGAATTTTACTTTGATTGATGAAGGGGACATTGATTTTAGTGCCCAAACTTGGGGTACTTATTTTGATTACAGTATGTGGTGCCCCGCTGAAATTTATTTATGCACTTCATGTTATTTATGCACTTCATGTTATGTTGCATGTTCTCAATTTCATTTACCTTTCAAATGTTGATGGATTTTAATGGTGTGCATTACGTCACGGTAATCTCGCTCCCAAATTGAGCGATATGATGTGATGATGAAACCTGATTGATTGAGTTTTTCCAAGTTTGTATAATATGATTTGATTAGACAGTTTTGCAGCTTTCTCATTGAAAAATCGTTGAACTGGGGCTGTTGAATTTGTAGTTTTGCAATTTTGCAGTTTTCTCATTACAGTTTTCTTAAGAACACGTCATTTTAGGCTATTGTGCTAAGCTCATGTTCTTTTTATAATACGTCAAAGATAGTGCTTTTGTTGAATTTGTCAAAAGAGAGGTATTTATAATAGTTCAATCGTTTTTATGTTTTGTCACCTCATTCCTCTCTTTTGGTGGATACCATATATTATTTACTACTCGTTGGACAGCTTCTATTGCTTTATCGGGTTGGCTCCCATATAGAAGTACTTTGGTACGCAGGTTGTTGGAAATTACTCATAAATTGAATATGTGGCACAATTACAAACTATGTATCATTCAAAGTACATAAATTACATGATATACTATACACCGAGTATCGGAAACTTGCACGATCGGCGATTATGCTCGGTTTGTTTGCATCGCCCACACTTTACTGTTTTTGATTCCTCTCCACGCGATGGAATTCTAAGCTTTTTGGGTCTTCCAGCTACCTCCTCTGCCTTGGGGGTTTAATCTGCACAATACTCCTTCATCTCCACTGAAATTTCCCACTGGCTATTGTCGCGTACTGGATACACCGATTCTCTATATGTGGCCAGGTAATTATGCGCTGTTTAGAATGGGGAGCAGTATGAGTAGTGATGAAGATTGTAGTTTATGAAGCTGACAGGACATGCATACAAGGGTAGCCCTTCACGCCAAACTCATGACATGTACATGAAAACTCACTGAGCTTCATCGTATCGTTATAGTCTCCAATAACATAGTACTCATATCAAGAAATAGGATGGCAGCGAAGATCTCGAGCCTTCTGCACAATATCATTTAACTGTTTCTCCGCCCATGGTGTCAATGAACCAATAAATGATGCTGCAGATTCTCGTCTCTTGTAAAACAATTCCTGTATCTTCAACAATACAGCTTCTATCAATTTCGTAACAAGGTATTCGCGTGCTTCTTTGAAAAGGGCATTAACGCACTTAGAAATGTTTGTCGTGACCAAGTTGAATCTTCGGCCTGGAAAGTGCGAAGATGCCCATCTCTTGTACCCGTTTTCTGTCAGCCATGCATGTACTGGGGGATTGGCCATTTCGATATCATGCATAATTTTTTCAAATTCGGCCCTCCTGCAAGTCTTCACAGCCATCCAGTAATACATCTCCAATGACTTGTCCTTAAAAGTGTCCACCAAGTTTCTATAGATGTGGTACGCGCAATACCCATGGATTGCACGCTGGAAGACTTGGGGAACCTCTTTCATTAGACCTTTATGTCGGTCGGATATAATGACAAGACCCTCCATAGACCCTAACACATTGTTAAGATGGGTAAGGAACCAATTCCAACTACTGTTGTTCTCTAATTCCCCGATGTCAAACGTAACTGAAAATATATGATTGTCCCCATCTAAGGTCGTGGCGATGAATAGAACACCCTTGTATTTGTCCTTTAAGCGTGTCCCGTCAATGACCAATACCCTCTGCAATGATTTCTGAAAACTTCGAATGCATTGTCCGATGCCTACAAATCATCTCTCAGACCTGGAAGTCTGTTGGTTAACAAGCACCGCAGTAACTGTCCCTGGGTTGGCCCTCCTCAATTCATGTAAATACAAAGGGAGTTGATTATAAGAGTCTTCGTAAGACCCCATCACGTGATTAATTGCAAGCTCCCTAACTTTCCATGTCTTCCAATAACTGATACGAATATTATATTTCTCTTGCATGGCGAAGATATTATCACGTGGCCTCAACCCTAGGTGTTGTTCAATGAGGTTAATAACCATATCACACGCTAGCCTACTGTTAACTTGCCAGTGATCGCTCTTCATCCATGTCATGTCGCACGTGTGTTTTGATGTATAAGTCCGTATTTTGAATATACCCGTATCATTCACTCGAGATGCATGAACCCTACATTCGCATGCATCTTCAAAGCGGACCGCAGTAAACCTACTCGAATTTGAGTATATTACTCTATACTGAAAATTATTCCGAATTGTAAATTGGCTCAGAACATACTGGCACTGACTCTTATCCTTAAACGTTTGCCCAACAGCTATATCGGTCGATTCACACAACAAATCAGTATATTCCAGCATTTTTGCATTGGTGAGTGCATCATCATCAAACGACGCGAGAACTTGACGAGACATGAGATTTGATGTTTCGAGAAGGTCTCAAAGCGGAATGTCGCTTACACGCACAAGTGGGATAGTGGATGATGATGGCAGATCTACTGTTGATGCTAACGGCGGTGGCTTGTATTCATAATTACTGTTAATGTCAAGTCCACCACTGACTTGGCTAGTCACGATGTTTGAAGTTTGCGGTGGCTTGGGTAATTGATCATTGCTTACTACCACTTGTAATGGAGAAGGATTGTATTTGAATTCCATACCATACTCCTCAGCCACACTGATGGTATTGATGTGTTGCACTGTTTTGATGACTAACGGGATGCATTTATCCGAATGCTCAAACTGGTGAGACAAGAACTCTTTGACGTCATCGTCGTCTTCGATTTCGATTGGAGGCATTGATTCATTAGTGCAAGGATTCAATACTTTTACCCTAATATCATAATCTTCTGGTTTGCTCTTAATAATCTTGTAAATTCTATATCGAAGCTCCTCATACGTAGTATCAAGATGTAGCGTCATTTATTTTGATGTTCCACCAGTGTACGAGTATCACTTGTTTTCAAATTCTAACTCCCCGCCAAAACAGCACATGATTCTTGCAGCCATTATCTGAAAACCAATACAATGACACATTATCAATGAATCATAAATCAATGGAACCATGCCATATGACAAAACTCGATTAAATACTGAAGGACCGACAGGTCAGTTTCTATTATAGATGAGGATGATAAAGAGCTTAAGGAAATGAACAGTAAGATACGCATTTAATTTATTATTATTATTTTTTTAAACAACTAGATCTTATACGGATTAGGCCTTTGTCGTTAACGAATGGTTTTAAGTGGTGCTTGTTTAATTTCGTGACGCTATCTATCATGCCATTGAGTGAGGGAAGCATTATCAGTTTGAGCGTGGCACACATGAAATTCAGCAGGGCAGCCTGAAAATTGAGCTGGCCAAAATAGAAATTCAGCAGGCCAGACATGAAATTCAGCGGGGGGAACATGAAAAATGAGCGGGACAAACTGAAAAATTCAGTAGGAAAATCCAAAACATTAGCTTGGCAAGCATGATATTGAATGGTGCAAACTGAAAATTGAGCGGGACAAAATAGAAATTCAGCTATTGATATTGAGCGAGCACATAGCATGATATTGAGGTCGACAAACGATAAATCGAGCGAGCATATCATTAAATTAAGCTAGGCAAAAATTTCTTCGATGAAGCATAGCATGATATTAAGCGGGGCAAACATTAAATCGAGCGAGCATTGCATGGATATTGAATGGGCAAACTGTAAATTGAGCGAGCATAGGATAATATTGAGCTAGGCAAACATTAAATTCAGCGATCCTAGCATTATATTTATCGAGGCAAACATTAAATTGACTTTATCTACCATGAAATTAAGCTGGGCAAACATTAAATTGAGCGATCCTAGCATGAAATTTATTGCGACAAACATTAAATTGACCTTATCTACCATGAAATTAAGCTAGGCAAACATTAAATTGAGCGATCTTAACATGAAATTTATTGCGGCAAACATTAAATTGACCTTATCTACCATGAAATTAAGCTGGGCAAACATTAAATTGAGCGATCCTAGCATGAAATTGAGCAGGGTAAACATGGAATTCGGCGAGCCTAGCATGAGATCAAGTGAGCCCTAACATGGAATTGAGCGAGCTTCAAATTGAATTGAGCGAGTTTGACGTGGATTCAATCGATCAACTCATAAAATTAACTAAGCCTAACGCATGAAATTAACTATGCCTAACACATGGAATTGACCAAACTTCGCATGCAATGCCATTGTACGAGTCTAGCTTTTTTTTTTTCAAGATCTGTACCTCTAACTGCCGCAGTACCGGTCAAATGCAGGTTGAAGAGAGGTGCTTTCGAGTGAGGGAATATTTTGAACCTTTTCAAGGAGATGCAACCAGTTCATGGGATTTCACATAACCCTAGCCAAGATGAAAAATGGCAACTGTATAATGACGATATATAGATGGATATCTAGATGCTTCACAGAGATTTCAGTTAGGAAAATGAGAAGAAAACCCTTCGTACTTCAGTTCTTCGTTCCAAGAGAGTGTAGGGCTGGAAGAAACTTTTTTTTCATTAAGGGGAGTGAAAGCAACGCTCAAAGCATTGCAGTGAAAAGAGTATGGAAAAAGGAGGGGTATTTTCATCTTGAAATTCGGTCTCCGCACGTGGAGGTCTAAGTTGCAAAAGAAAGTTTGTATTCATCGACGTAGACTTCCATGGAGCATCTGATTTGCTGGGAGAACATCCTGTTGATGAGTCACTGGTATGTGGCCCCATCATTCTTCAGCCCGAAGGGCATGACCATGTAGCAGTAAAGTCCTTTGTCGGTCAGAAATGTTGTCTTTTGCTTGTCGTAGGGATGCATAGCAATCTGATTATATCCCAAGTAGGTGTCCATGAAGCTTATGAGTTCGTGCCCGGCAGTGCTATCGACTAGTTGGTTGATACGCGGGAGAAGGAAACTGTCTTTGGGGTAGGCTTTCTTCAGGTCGGTATAATCAACACAGACCCGCCACTTCCCATTGGACTTTTTCACCAAGACAACGTTAGCGATCGAGTTAGGTTAATAGATCTCTTTTATGAAGCCTTGTTCGAGGAGTTTGCATACCTCTTTACCGATAATGGCATATTATTCAGGTTCAAAATCTCGTCGTTTCTACCTCACTGGTTGGTAGTCAGGGTTAACGTTTAATTTATGAACCATTACTTTTGGGTTAATGTTAGGCATGTCTCGATGAGACCAGGCGAATACATCGGTGTGTTGTCGGAGGAGATCCATGATCTCATCCTGCAGGATTGGAGTTAGTGATGCCGACCTGAACTGTTTGGGTCGTGTCAGATTTATCTAGCGGGATGGTCACGAGGTCTTCCATCGGACAAGCTCTTTCGATTGATTCCTCCCGGGGATCGAGGGAGGTGACAACCATCATGTGGTCTTGTGTTCTCATTGCCATGGAGTAACATTGTCGAGCTTCTTGCTGGTCTCCTTTGACCTATCCGATCTCGTGCTCAGTCGGAAACTTCATCATAAGATGGTATGTTGATACTACTACTCGTAGGGTGTTGAGAGAGGGTCGTTCGAGGATGACATTGTAGACGGAGGATGACATTGTAGACAGAGGGGCAGTTGACCACTAGAAAGTTTATCATAGTCGTTGTTTGGTTAAGTCCTCCTGTTGTGACCGGGAGCTGTATAGATCTTTCGAAGGTGAATCTGTCCCCTGCAAACCCGAGCAAGGGAGTTTTAATAGGTCAGAGTCGGGACCTCCCGACCCCATCTTGTCGAAAGCTTCGATGAAGAGGATGTCAACTGAGCTGCCGGTGTCTACCAATATTCAAAACACCTTGCGGTTAGCTATAGTCATGGTCACCACTACTGCATCATTGTGGGGGTGGAGAACACCTCGAGTGTCCTCTTCGATGAAGGTCAGCTTGCAGGATGCTACTTTTTTATCCTTCAAAGGTCTGCTGGTGACGTGGACTTGATACTCCGAGCTAGTGTGCCTAATACATTGGGCATGAACTCTTCGTTCTCGGTTCAAGTCTCCTCCTCCAGCAGGTCCGCTAAAGATGGTGCGGATTTCTTTGGTTGTTTCATTGTTGATGGGCAGTTCATTTTTTAATATGCCCGTTCTTCTCCACTGGTCGAGTGGTCGTGGTTGCAGTGGAACTGCCAGTACATCTGTTTGTCCCGCTTATCAGCATCGGATTTCATTTTGTTTGGCCATTTGGGGATTTGTTTGTCTCAAACTTCCATGAGAACTTGTTTGGGTCTAAATAGCCCTCGACTTGCATTGCTTCTAGGTTAAAGCGTTTGATGTAGTCTTTCAGCAACTCGTCTTCTTTCTGGATGATGGTGAGGAGGTGAGTCGTCGGTTTGAGCCTTTTCTTTCATCCGATGAAGTTAGCGATGAACGCTTTGCTGAGCTACGTGAACAAGTTGATGGAATGTTGCTTCAATTGCATGTCAAAACCACTTACGAGCTGCCCCTATTAGGGTTAAGGAAAACGCCCGACACATAACCATGGTTGATTCGTCATGAAGTTTCATCCATGCCCTAAAAGATTCTAGGTGTTCATCGGATCAGTGGTTCCGGAATAAGGGGTGATCTGCGGCATCCGGAACCTGGGTGGGAACTGGGCATTCATGATGTCGGTAGTAAATGGTGGTTCAGTTTCTTCCAACATTACCTCTATTGAGGTCAGAGCGTGTGTGCGGTAAGCCTACTGCATGTCGTCGATCTGGCCCCACAGTTCATTGAGCTCCGCCTCCCAAGGATCTTCATTTTCGGCTATCGCCATGGCCTTGACCTAGGGAGCTTTGTCATGCCTCTTCTTTTCCAATTCGTGATGTAAGTCTAAGGTAGCCAGCGTGGCAATGCATGAAGCGTGGGAAGGTGCTACGCCGATCTGTCTGCTTCTCCGAAAGCCGGTGAATGCTTAAGATGGGGCAGAAACTTCAGTTGCTACCCGAGCGACCACTTCCTCAACCCCTGATCGGGAGGAGGGTTATGTCGCTCTAGCATTCGCTTTATTTGGTCGATGTTGCTAGTCAGTGCTATAACTTGTTGTTCTGAAGAGACAAGTCAACCTACCCTATTTTGGGATCGTTGCACTGAGCCCGCGAGCACAGAGTCAGCCTGAAGTTGGGAAGATGAGTCCCACCGGTCTTCAGACTGCTCTAGTAGCGCAGGGCTAGGCACATCAGTGGTGGTTTGGGCTTTCTTTCTCCATTTCGCTATTATTGGAGCACTGTATATGAGAAGGAAGGCTTTCGTTGTCGTTCCCACAGACGACGCCAAACTGTTGATGAAGAAATCTAATGCATAAGTCAGGTAGGGAATCTGGGTCTAGTCGTAAATAGGATTTTGAGCTCAAAATTGTGCATACCTCTCATAGTAGTGTGTGTGTGTGTGTGTGTGTGTGTGTGTGTGTGTAAGTTTCTTAATGACGGTGTCTAGTGTGGCAATGAATTTACCTTGTACCTAGACACACTGAAGTCAAGGTCGAGGTCGGGTGGACTGAAGTCGATCTGAGTTGAAGTTATGATAGAGATTAGTGAATCCAGGTCAGCTTAGAGGTGGAGTGGATCATGATCTAACAAGCCTCTTGATGAAAGTTGTGCCCTAACCGGGTCAGTACATCTTCACCTATATATATATATATATATATATATATATATATATATATATATATATATATATATATATATAAAATATAAATTGGTATCAGAGCCATCTTGTAAGCAGTTTGTTGTTTTTATATATCTTTCTATTTGGTTTATATTTTACATTTTATATTTTTCTTGTTTGTTGTTGTGCTCAGAAACCTGCTAGTTCTTTATATATTTGCAAATCTCTTTGCAATAGATTTATTTTCTGCTTTTATATTTACTAATTAAAATTAAGAAGAGGTCCAAGGCTCCCTTGTCGTAATACCCTGTTGCCGTTAACCAGTGCTGCGTAGGCCTTTGTGGGGATTTATATTATTGACAAGCCACTCTTATTAATTTTAATTTTGCAAATATGGAGTCAGGAAGAAGATCTTTTTCAGAAAGATCTGCCCAATATAAAAAATTAGCCAGATTTGATAGTTCTGCTAGCCAAAATTCTACCAAAACTTCAAAAAGTGTTATTTCCAAAGTAACTAAATGGTTTTCTACCCAAAGTAATTTTGCTTCTGCCAAATCTAGTGATTCCACCAAATCAATCGAATCTACCGGCATTGCCAAAGCCGCCGATGTTGAAACGATGTCTATCAAAAATCTTGAAGAAATTCAATATTCTGATATTGAACATTCTCTTCAAAATTGGAATCTGCCAAAAGTACCTACAGAAAAAATATATAGAGAAGGTTCTTTCCAAAATGATGAATCTCTTAAATCTGATTTCATCATCAAAACAGTAGAACGAACTCTATCTATTTCTCACCAAAATGAAGATTTGAATTTACTCTCTACTAGAGAACTTCTTCAATCTTTTGCCAAATATAACTTCATCCATTTAGGATTTGTTCAAGTTGCAGTAAAGCCATTAACTCGATTGGGTTTACCAACTACTACCCTTGTCACTCTGCGTGATCGCAGATTCAAAAATTTTAAAGATTCCTTACTTGGAATGGTTGAGGCTAGCCTTTCATATGGTCCAGACTATTTCATTTGTATTCTGAATTATTCTATTGCTTTGACCAACGTCCATTTGTCTAAATTCCTTCGCCTAGGAGTTTATACTCAAGGATTCGATATACTCCCAGGAAGTGAAAATATTGCGGTAACTTACCGTATATATTATAAATTGATGAAAACAACTTCTCCTGGAACTGCATATGAAGACCGAATCAAAGGCTTAACTACATTATTTATGGCAAATCTCTCTCATAATGTAGTAACACCTAAAAGAATCAAATGGGACGAAGTCAATCTTTCCAAATGGCATCTTGAAGATGCTCAAGAACGAACTCCAAAAGACTCTACAGAACCCGAGCTTATTCAGACGAATGATGATGGCTCCGTAGATATTCTCTTTGCCAAATTCTCTTGAGAAGAACCAAGTTCTTCCTAAACATTGCCAAATCCAAAACAAAATGTTCCAAAGACAATTCCCATTCATGTTTATAGCCCTCGTTATCAGAGGCAAGAGGATGATTATAATCCTTCTAAAAGCGATTTTCTTCCTCATGTAAACATGATTTCTGTTGTTTGCCAAAATTCAACTAAATCTTTTGCTATAGATACTGAGTATCTAAAACAAGACTTCCAAAAACATCCATTAACAAAATGGCATTTTAAAAACATTCTTGAAGATATTAAAAAAGATCTTAAAGAAAAATGGTATCTTCACATGAATCAAAATTAGATAACTATCCCTTTTTTCACTTGGTTTAAAATCCATAATGAAACCCAGCCAAACAATCCAAAAGAAGTTCTTATGCTTCAGAACCTCACTAAAAAATGTGAATCTCAAGCTAGAACTCAAATAAACCAAACATTTCCACCATTTCAATCTATTAAAGCTACAAGAACTATCACCTCTCCCATCAAATTAGCTAAAAAATTGAGTGCTGATAGACCTATCACTCCAAAAGACTTCGCTCCTATAGATGAACAAAACAACTATACCAATACCTTTCTTCATACTCTCGGAGAACAAATGACTCTATAAAAAATGTCATTAACTTCGTCTTCTTCTTCTTCTTCAGAACAAAGAAAAACTTCTGCTTTCTTTCTGCCAAAAGAATCGGCTAAACCCGCCTTTCCAAATCCAAATACTGTTTATTCAGATTTTATTGCTGAACTAGCAAGAGAACTTGACAAAGCAAAAAACCCTTATGTTAATGTTCTTTCCAAAGAAACTTCGCAAAATTCAGGAATTGGAAAGGGATTCCAAAATCTTCACCTTTCTTCTATTACAGAATCCGACTCTTCCGAGCTCGACTCAAATTCCGACTCAGACATAGAAAAGGTAAAAGATCAATTCTTTGAAATACAGCAACCACCTCAGATCCAAAGCATAGTCAAACCAACCAAACAATATTATCATCGACCTACTCTCGTTGATCTTCAAATTGAAGAACAACAAACTTTTTCTCGCCTTCATTTTGATGGAAATCATCTTTATGAATGGAATCTTGATGGTATGACTGAATCTGAATAGCAAATTCTTCAACTCTGCAACCAAATGTTGATATACCAAAATGCTTGTCTAATCTACCATCACACTATTGCCAATATAGCTATGGCTATAACTCAGGGCTTTACAGGTCAGCTATATGGATGGTGGACTGACTACCTTTCTCCAAATCAGCGTGATGAAATACTCACTGCTGTCAAACTTGATGCTAGAGGGACTCCTATCCTTGATGACCAAGGAAGAGAAATTGGTGACCAAGTCACTGTCCTTCTTGTAAACATTATCCAACATTTTGTAGGACCAACCGATGACATCTCTGAGAAAATAAAGAACAATTAATGAATCTCAGATGTCGCACGCTTACAGACTTTCGTTGGTACAAAGATGTTTTTCTTTCCAAACTCTACAAAATTTCTTCTTGTAATGATGTAATCTGGAAAGAGAAATTTATCTTAGGGCTTCCTCCTCTTTTTGCTGAAAAGGTCAAAGCCAAATTAAAAGACTCCAATTTCGATATTTTAAATTATAACTGCTATACTTTTGGTGAATTAATCCAAGTAATTTGCCAAGTCGGTTTAAGTATTTGTACCGAAATGAAACTACAAAAACATCTAAAAAGAGAACAATTAAATGGTAGAAAAGAATTAGGAAATTTTTATCAATTTGGATATGATCCAATTGTTTCTCCCTCCAAACGAAAACATCCCAAATTCAATACTTCTCCTCAAAAATTTACGAAAAGAAGACCTCGATATACTTCCCAAAAACCTTTTCTAAGCCGAAACCTCGTCGCTATACAAAGAAGAAAGCTTCTTCTTCCTCTGCTAAATGCTATAAATGTGGCCTTCCAGGCCATTATGCAAATCGATGTTTCAAATCTAATCCTAAAAGACACGTCAGAGAAATTGTTGCCGAACAGCAATCTTCTTCAGATCAACAATCGTCAAAACCTAATCAAAAATGTAAATGTGAAGAAGAATCTGATCATTCTTCTACTTCCAAACCTAATGTCATGGTTATTTCTGCAAACGAACAATTAATTCTTGAACTCATAAATCAAGTTCAAGATCCAGAAGAAAAAGTCAAATATTTAACTAAAGCTCTTGAGCATGCTTTGCATCAAGACCCTCCAAAAGAAAATTCTAAAGAAAAAGAAAAACCTTTTTCTTTCCAAAAACTAGTTGACATAACTTCTATGCAAGACATCTACCAACGTCATAAGCATACATCTCCAACTCAAGTTACTTTGCAAGATCTCTATAAGGAAGTAAATCTCCTTAAAAGAGAGGTTGCTACTCTCAAACGAGAAGTAGAACTCTTGCAATTAGTTAAGCCTGATCTTGATATGGTCGAGCAGATTGATGAATGTCTCACTCCTAATATTGTCAACTCTCTGACCACATATCAGTTCCAAAAATGGTATACACCAATCACTTTTTCTATTCCAAACTTCCAAAAAAAATTATTACTCTGATTGATTCAGGTGCTGACTTAAACTGTCTTCGAGAAGGATTAATTCCTACTCATCTATGTGAGAAAACTAATAGCACTATTTATACTGCTAATAGTCAAGAATCTCACATTGAATATAAATTGCCAAATGTTCATGTTTGTAAAAATGGAAAATGTATACCACTCTCTTTCATAATTGTCAAAACTTTACAACATGATGCCATTCTTGGTACTCCCTTTATCCTTAAAATCCAACCCTTTACTACTACAAGTAAAGGCATCCAAACCAAAATTAATTCTTCGAATTTATTAAACCTCCTCAAACTGGTTTAATTTCCGAAGTTGTTAATTGTGTTTCTTATAAAGAATCGCAAATTAACTTTCTGAGAAAAGAAATTTCTCATCTCCAAATCCAAAAACAACTCGAACAGCCAAATTTTCAACAACAATTAAAGAAATTCCAAAAAACTCTAGAAACTCTCTGTTCTGAAGTTCCAAATGCCTTTTGGCACAGAAAAACTCATTTAGTTTCTCTACCATATGTAGATGATTTTAATGAAAACCAAATACCTACCAAAGCTCATCCATCTCAAATGGACTCTTGACTTCTTTAACTCTATGATGAGGAAATCAAATCTCTTCTCCAAAAAGGACTCGTTATAAGACCTTTAAAATCTCAATGGAGTTGTGCAGCTTTTTATGTAGAAAAAGCTCCTGAACTCAAAAGAGGTGTTCCTCGACTTGTCATAAATTACAAACCTCTAAATCATGTCCTCAAAACTATCCGATATCCAATTCCAAACAAAAAAGATTTATTAAATAGATTACATAAAGCTAATCTGTTTTCCAAATTTGACCTCAAATCTGGTTTCTGGCAATTCCAGATTCATCCAAAAGATGGATATAAAACTGCCTTCACAGTTCCCTTCGGACATTTGGAATGGACAGTAATTCCTTTTGGATTAAAAATACTCCATCTAAATTTCAAAAAATTATGAATGATATCTTTCATCCTTATAAAGACTTCATTCTTTCATATATATATGATATTCTTATCTATTCTCAAAACATAAATCAACATTAGAAACACTTAGAAAATTTTAAAACAGTTATTGAAAGAAATGGTCTTATTCTCTCTTTAAGAAAGATCAAGCTCTTTCAAACTGAAATCCAATTTCTAGGGTTTAAAGTTTGCCAAAATACCATAAAGCCAATCCAAAGAGTCATAGATTTTGCAGATAAATTTCCTGACAAAATTATTGACAAAAAACAACTTCAAAGATTTCTCAGATGTTTAAACTATATTTCCGATTTTTATCAAGATTTAGCTAAAGATAGAGCTCTTTTACAAAATCTTTTAACCAAAAATTCCAAATCTCTTTGGTCTGATGAACATACCAAAGCTTTCCAAAACATTAAAGATAAAGTAAAACACCTTCCTTGTCTTAATCTTTCTACTCCTGAATTTCCAAAAATTATCCAAACAGATGCTTCTGACTACGGTTATGGAGGTATTCTTTTACAAAAAACCCCAAAGACCAAGAGCAACTTGTTCGTTTTACTTCTGGTACTTGGAATCCTACTCAGCAAAATTATTCTACAATCAAAAAAAAAAAAATTGTCTATGGTTTCTTGTATCCAAAAATTCTAAAGTGATATTTTAAATCAAAAATTCCTTTTATGTGTAGATTGTCAAGGAGTCAAAGAAGTTTTAAAGAAAGATGTCAAAAACGTAGCTTCAAAACAAATTTTTGCACGTTGGCAAGCTATATTGTCTATTTTTTATTTTGATATCGAATTTATTCCCGGAAAAAAGAATTCTTTACTTGATTTTTTATTTCGCGAATTATTACAGGGAAAATCCAAAAGAGCGCCAAAAATGCCCTCAAAAGCTTCTCAAACACAAAAGGCCAAAAACAAAGGAAAAGAAAAAATGGAGATTGAAATTTCCAATACTTTCTTTCCTCTTCTCCAAACTCCTGAAAAGAAGCAACCAAATCCTCCAAATCAGCCAAAATTGCAATCCTGTCTTCCAACCCAACCAAATATGGAAGATTATCAGCCAAAAGGAAAACATAGGGTTTTAACCCTTGACCCTGAACTTGCCAAATTACCAGAAGACCTTCTTATTCCAAAAATTTTCCTCCCCCAAAATCATTTCCATCCAAAACATCCGACCCTTTGCAGAAAATTCTATGAAGCCATTCTGGTCTAAACTCATAGTGCGATCTTTGAACACCGCACTAACAAAAACCAAACAGAATATTCCTTTTTCAAAATGAAAATTGTGAACATCGTTTGCCAAAATGAATGGGAAAAATCCCTTTCAAAATGTCCAAAGTCCTAATGGTCAAGCCCATCCCTTTTCATATTGGGATTACATGGTAGCATGGAAATATGCTCTCCTATTCCAAAATTCTGACAAAGGTCATTCATGGCTTCTAAATTTTTCTAGACCTTATACCAAAGAAATTCCTCATTGGTTTTACACTCAATGGTGGATTATATTTGGTGGACGATCATCCATCTTACCAAATGAACTGCTTTTGCATTATGCAAAATTAGAAAAAATGCAAAATCCTGAATTTCCAGGACATTTTCTCATGCAATATTTTGCACAAAATGGACTTCCTTGGATTCTCTGATGGAAGTATGAAGTTCTGCCTTCTAATTACCAAAATGCCAAAGTTCTGTTCTAATCCATTTATATCAAGTGGTGGAATAAATTTGATTGCTCCATTGTTCTCAAAGCAACAAAGAAGCAATCTGCTGCCAAAAAAGAATTGCCAAAAACATTCAAAGAAGTCGTCTCTACTTCCAAACTAGACGATACTGCCAAATTGAAGCAAGAATTAGCAGACCTCAAATCTGCTTTGATTGCTCTCCAAGACCAAGTATCCAGTCAACATGGATCTATATATGTCGAATCAGAAGGATCTTCTACGGCCGCTTCTAATCCAAACGATCAAGAAGTATTCTTCTAGAAGATTTACGCTCTCAAAATGAAGCCAAATGTCAGCTAAAATGAAGCCAAATATCAGCCAAAATGAAGCCAAATTCAAGCCAAATGCACGCCAAATGCATGCCATCAACAAAAGCGCCAAGCACCGACAAAGCCAAAGACCACGTCACCAAAACTGCCAAAAAGTCTACCGTAACAAATCTATTGTAGCAACAAACAACAAAACACCATAGCATTTTTACTATTAATTTTTACTGTAATAAACAGTAAAACCACATAGTAAAACCGCACAATCTCCAAATAGTTGTCAAACAGGGTACTGTTCGTCTACATATTGTACCTACTGTTTTATTTGTACAGTTTGTAATAGTGTTTGTAAATCTCTATATAAAGGGATGTTTGTTTTTATTTTGAATCAGAATTCGACTAATGAATTCAAAAGTTTAGTCCTAGAGAGTGCTTCAGCAAGCATGTTTTTTCTTCTTCTCCATCTTCTTGGTATATATATATATATAAGTTGTGCCCTAACCGGTTTCAAAATATAAAAGGTGTACTGATCGATTAGGGCACAGCTTTTATATATATATATATATATATATATATATATATATATATACACACACACACATAGACACACTCACACTCACAGTACAGACCTCGTTTCGAAACTCTTATTATAGTCATTCTCTAAAAACCTAATGGTCATCCTCCAAAGACCTATGCATAGATTAACCCTATTTTAAACAGACTTAAGGTACATATTGGTCTTTTACGGCCTAGCCCAATAGTCCACCCTAGTGATAAATTTAAACGTCTGCTACAAAGTCCAACCTGTCCGATAGGTTGGCTTCACCATAAATAACAATTTATGCAAAAATCAGCTCATCCACTCATCATCCACCCATTGGATCCTCACGTGCCGCGTGGTGGGGTCCATTCCTTTCTTATAAAGGACGCGGATTGCATCCTACCCCGCCCATCTCCGGCTGGGAAAGGGCAGGAGTTTTGAGTGGCCACCGTGATGTATGGGTCTTATCCACACCGTCCATCATTTTTTCCTATCATTTTAGGAAATAAGCCCAAAATTAAGGTAGATGCAAGACATATATGGACTACACAGTGGGGATTAAACTCTTACCGTTGAAAACTTCTCAGGGCCACAGAAGTTTTGGATGGAGCTGATATCGGTGTTTTCTCTTCACTCATGTCTTTTTAACTTTATGAATTGGTTGTATGGCAAATAAACATCACCGTGTGCTTTAGAAAAGTTTCAACGGTGAGAATCATTACCACCGCTGCTTCCTGTGGTGTGGTCCACTTGAGCCTTGGATCTGCCTAATTTTTGGGATTATAACATAAAATGATAAGAAAAAAAACATGGATGGACGGTGTGGTGGATAAAACCCATACACCACGGTGGCCACTTAAAGCTCCTGTCCGTTCCCAACTGGAGACGTGATGTATGATACCATGAATGAAGCAGATACAAATCTTAGGTATACTACATGGAAGCGGATTGCGTACACTACACGGAAGCGGATTGCGTACACTACACGGAAGCGGATTGCGTACTGAGTAACTCAAGTACCCTAAGCGTACTGAGTAAACTCGGTGGGGTCCACCATGATTTATGTATTTCATCCACTCCATTCCATCCATTTTAACAGATAAGTTTAGGGCCTGAGCCTAAAAATGAAGTATATCGAAATCTCAAGTGGACCTCACCACGGAAAATAGTGTGAATTGAAATTCTACCGTTGAAAAACTTTTGGGGCCCAAAAAAGTTTTGGATCAAGCTGTTATCTGTGTTTTCCCTTCATCCATGTCTATGTGATCTCATGAACAGGTTGGATGAAAATTAAGCATCACTGTCTGCCCTAGCAAGGTTTCAACTGTGGAAGTCATTATTCCCACTCTTTCCTTTGGTGTGGTCCGTTTGAGCTTTTTATATGCTTATATTATGGTCTCAACGACTAAAATGAGATAAAAAAATGAATGGACGGCGTGGATAAACCAAATACACTCAAAGTGAGCCTAATTGAGTTTACTCAGTACAATAAAAGCATACTAAGTAACTCAATACGCAATCCAATTTCGACCACCTCAGGAAACATTGGTGGTTGACCATTAAAAATTTCCAGTGCACCACAAAAATTTTAGACGAAGATGATATTTGTGTGGTCCCTTCGTCCAGGCAATCGAGAAGTTTTTTACTGTAGGCATTCACTCACCACTTTCCTGTGTCGTTGTCCACGTAAGATTTGGATATACTTCATTTTAAGAATCATGCATTAATCGGTCAAAACGGATGGACGGCATAGATGTAAGGCACATACATCACAGTGGGCAACAATGTCTTAATCAACCGAAGTCGCGCCCGTTTATAGGGATTGCGTTCTACCCGCGCGGATTTTCTACGAAAGACCTTCGCGTCCTACGAAAAGGATTCTGCGTGGGCCTACTGCAATGTTTCCGAGAAAGCCACTCTGTCCGCCCGTTTTTAGATCTCATTTTAGGGCATGAGACAAAAATAAGCCCGCTTTTAGATCTCATTTTAGGGCATGAGACAAAAATAAAGTGCATACGAAACTTAAATGAGCCACACAAGATGAAACACTGGGACAAGGAATGCTTACTGTTGAAACCTTCCCAGGCTCCACTTGCTGTTTATATTCAATCCAAACCGTTTATAAGGTCATTTTCACTGAGATGAAGTGAATACATCGTGAACTTAAACTGGTACAAAACTTTTGTGGCGGTATAAATGTTTCAACGGTAGTCACTAAATTCCTATTATTTTCTTTCATGTGGCTCATTTAAGTTTTTGGATAAATCTTATTTTTAATAGCATGTCTTAAAATGAACTTTATAAACGGATGGACAGAGTGGCTTTCCCACAAACATTGCATGGCCCGCGCAGGAAATCCGCGTCCGTCCTGCCCGTCTCCAGCTGGGAATGGGCACGAGGGATACGGATTTCCTGCTAAAGCCTTTCGCTGAAAGTTCATGCACAAGGATACTGGGTGGGGCCCACTATAATGTATGTGAGAAATCCATTCCGTCCATTCATTTTGAGATCTCATTCTAGGGCGTGTGACAAAAAATGAGGCAGATAAAAATTCAATTGAGTCACACGGGAGGAAAAGTTTAGGAAAGAAATTCTTACCATTAAAATCTTCCCGAGCTCCACCTTGATGTTTATATGTTATCTAAACCGTTTATAAGGTCATTGTCAATAGGATGAAGTGAAAAAAAATCAAAAATATAGACCGATACAATAATATTTTGGGCATAAGAATGCTTCAACGGTGCTCACTGAATGATCACTGTTTCCTCTCGTGTGTCCCACTTTAGTTCTATATACACCTAATTTTATATCTCAAGTCCTTAAATGATCTCGAAAAAACGAATGAACGGATTGGATTTATCAAAAGCATGTCAGTGGGCCCCACCTAGCATCCTTGGGTAGGAACTTCCTGCCAAAGGTTTTCGCAGGAAATCCGCGTCCGGGCACGAGGTATTGCCGCGCCCCACACTCAATAATGACGCAGACAATCAAAATGCAGGATGATACGATTTGTACGTTTGTGGCTGATAAGAGGATCCAAATTTTATAAAGAGTTCCTTATCGTAGAGTCCAAAGCCATCCTTACAGAAGAGCCCTCTCTCCCTCTCTCCTTTCCACTCTCTCTCTCTCTCTCTCTCATGGAGCCCGTAGCCCTAGTCGTTGGGGTAACTGGCATGGCTGGCTTGAGCCTGGCTGAGGCTCTCAAGAAGCCGACGGCACTCGGCGGTCCATGGAAGGTCTACGGAGCAGCTCGGCGGCCCAAGCCAACCTGGTTCTCCCCTTCCCTCCTCGACCTATACATCCAATTCAATGCTCTCGATCCGCATGATACATGTAAAAATCTATCCATCGTATCTGAACATGTGACCCACCTCTTTTGGGTGGTCCTCCAGGCACACGATAACGAAGAAGCTAACATCGCCACCAACTCATCGATGTTGTCTAATGTCCTCCATGTATTGACATCCAACTCAACTACATCTCGCCTCCGCCATGTAACCCTCCAAACTGGGACCAAGCACTACATGGGTCCCGACCTAGGCCATGCAGGCCCTTCAGATCCACCGTTCCATGAGAACATGACACGACTACCATATCCCAATTTCTACTACGTTCTTGAAGATCTCCTCGCCTCTTACTCGCCCGCATTTACATGGTCAGTCCACCGATCATCGATAATCATAGGCGCATCATCGAGGAGCATTTACAACATGCTGCTCACGTTAGCAACGTATGCGTTGATATGCCGTCGAGAGGGTGCACCGTTCCGGTATCCGGGGAGTAGGTACACATGGGAGCATTTCTGTGATGCGTCCGACGCAGGCCTACTTGCCCAGCAACAGATATGGGCCGCAGTGTCGGACAGTGCGAAGAATCAAGCCTTCAATTGCACCAACGGCGATGTTTTCACGTGGAAGGCTTTTTGGACCGTTTTATCAGAGATTTTCGGTATGGAGCCCGTTCCGCCATGTGGGGATATAGCAGAATTCAATTGGGTGGAAGAAATGAAAGGGAAAGGAGGAGTTTGGGATGCCATCGTAAGAGAGAATGGGCTACATGAGACTAAATTGGAAGAGATTACATGTTTTGGTGCTTCCAATGCTGTAATGAACTTCGGGTTTCAACATGTTAGTAGTATGAACAAAAGTAGAGAGTTTGGGTTTTTGGGGTATGTGGACACGCTCAAGAGTCTAAGGAAATGGGTAGAAAGACTTAGGGAAATGAATATTCTTCCCAAAACATGAGGGCAGATTTGCAAATGGGGTGGGCCAGCATGGTGTGATTTAGCTAGTGGGCAGGATTAGGCCTGGGTCTTAATCATTCGATGGGCTTTGGTTAAGGTTTGTTGCGACTACAGATAGTGGCCCAGTGCCAGAGTAGTTTATCTTGCTTTGAAAGTGAGTTTGGACTGTTTTTGCAATTTTTCTACCTTGATTACTTGTTTAGTGGGATATGCTAAGTCACTGCATCGTTGCGTTTGGCTTTGATATTTGTCTTTTAATAGGAAGAGAACGAAAACGATAACTCGTCTGGTGGTGTGTCGATGTGTTTGGCGGCCTGGGCCAACGTGATGTATTTTTTTTTTATATCCACGCCGTCCATCCATTTTTTTTGCTTATTTTATTGCATGAACTCAAAAATGAAACAGATCCAAAGTTCAAGAGTACCACACCACAGAAAACAGTGTTGATTGAATGCCCAGTATTAAAAACTTATTAGGGGCCACGAAAGTGCGGATCAGGCTGATATTTATATGCTTTCCCTTGTACAGGTATGACTTACCTTATCAGCAGTTAGGATGACAAATAAACATCACGGTGGACGATAAAACGGTTTCAACTGTTTCATGCGGTGTGGTCCACTTGAGCTTCGGATATGGTTCATTTTTTTATTCTTATTTTCAACTCAAACCTTACAAGGAGCCCGGCAAATAAAAGGACGGTTTGAATATAACACATCATGATAGATGGACGGTTTGGATATAACACATATCTTATAATGGGACCCACGGAACTTCATTACCTATGGTACACTATGTTAGGATTTGTGTTGTGGAATCACATAGATATGTATCAAGGATAGCAATCCAATGGCGTCAAGTAATCACAAGAAACACAGAGACTTAACGTGGAAAATCCTTTCGGGAAAAAACCACGGCACAAAGTGACAAAGATCCACTATGAAAGCAAAATTACAAAGAGAGAGGACTTTCCCGATTCGAACAACCTCGAATCTTACCCTTGCTACACCTTTGCAAACCCTAAAACCCTTTTAGGAACCCTTGTAATACATTTAGAAAGCTTTAGCATACTTTAAAATAGCCCTATGAACTCCTATTTATAGTTTAGGAAACCCCCCTTTCGCACCAACTTTAGAATAGTCCGGAAACCGCCTCGAATTTACACAGTCCTTGTGTTGTCTGCATAACCTTCAACTAGTCGAAGCAGGGCTTGAACTGGTCAAAGGGCACCTTCGACTGGTCGATCAAACTTATCCTTCAACTGGTCGAAGACCTCGGGAATTCCTTACTGAACTTCAAGTAGAACTTTCCTTAGGCTAATCGAACTTTGCAGATTTAAGACATATGTTAACAATAATCTCCACCACATCTTCAATCTTCAAATGTGTAGCTTCTTGACCTCTTCTCTTATCTCTGCATCACATCATAGCTTTAATCAATACTTCTCGTGCACACTTCGTTCTTCTTTTATGCCATCGCTAAGCCCAGAGAAGTTATACAGAACTTCAACTTCTCTATACGAACGACCTTGGTGAGCATGTCCGCCAGATTCACGCTGGTGTGAATCTTCTTCAATGTTACGCCTCATTCCTCAAGCACCTGTCGGATAACATGGACATCCAACTACTTGCTACACCCGATAGTACAAATGAGTAACCTGAAGTCGACTTCCTGGAATCCACACTGCCTGCATAATCTTAATCCACATACCCTTCCAACTTTATTCATGTCTTCTCAAAAGTTAAGACGTAGTCTTCTGTACCATCTCACCGCCATCCAATATTGTTTGTTGGGGTATTTGCTCACAACACTGGTTGCCTGTGAAATCACCGATCTAACACAAACCATGGCATACACTGCAACCGCATTCGAATAAGGCTCATGAGACATATCTTGCTTTTCCTAATATGTTTTGGGACATATCCTGAGGAAAGCCTTGAATTGAGCTGTGTAGGGAACGCTCACCGGCCTTGCCTGGTCCATCACATCCTTGATCAATACCTACACAAGGTATTCTACCTGCGATTTACCAAAACTTGCTCCTCCTCGAGTCTCTATGAATATCAACGCCAAGAACTTTCTTTGAAGCCCCCTGATCCTTCATCCTAAATGTCCCACTTAACCAAGTCTTCAGGACATTGATTTCATATAAGTCATGATTGACAATGTACATGTCATCAACATAATTTTATGGCATGGGCCCAAAAATAAAGTATATCCAAATCTCAGGTGGACCACAATACAAGAAAATGGTGTTGATTAAACACCCACCATTACAAATGAAAAAAGAAGTTCCTTAGCCCATTAGACCACACACACCTAGATTAAGGAAAAACACATATATCAACTTTATCCAAAACTTTTGTTGCTCCCAAGAAATTATTAATGGCGAGTGTTCAATCACCATTATTCCTTTGGTAGGGTGTGCATCTTGGTATGCTTCATTTTTTTTTTTTAATAATGCCCAGTAATACAAATTAATGGACGCATGCATCAAATCCTTTTTTTCTCGTGCATTAGTGAAGAGGGCACGGATTAGTTACTACCCCCAGTTATTCGGATCTTGGGACAGGCTCCGAGGGCCACTTAGGGGCACCTTTGATGTATAACTTTTATCCACACTGTCTATTCATTTTTAACATTTTAGATTATAGAACAAAAAATAAGACAGATCCAATGTTCAAGTAGACCACACCACAACAAGCAGCGGTGCTATGAATTTTTCAAAGGTAGGAATTTAATCCTCACTTATGATCCATTTGAAATTGGATATTCCCTGTTTTTGGGCATCATAAACTAAAATGATATGGTCATGTGATTCACTTAATATGACTTATTTTTGAGCTAATGCCATTAAAATAATCTGGCCAAATGAAGAATGGTAAACATATCATTGCCGCGCATGTAAGTTTGATATCCCTTGAACCATCCACACAACTGGCACCCACATTAGCCGGTGGTGCTTGGTACACCAGCCGATACTCTTCCATCAAATAGTACGTGCAGTTGATGTGAGATGTCTTCCGTCTTAAATGATGTGATAGACATCTCATGTCCGGAAGTGGATTCGCTGGTGTACCACTTACCACTTACATGACTTGTGCATTGACGTAAATAAGTACAGTAGTCCCATTGAATGTTTTACGTCGATATGAGAGAGTGAGACTCTGATCGGTTCTCGATGTAAAGTTTAAGCCGTACAATAAGACATTCAATTATCAAGTGAACCACACCGCGAAACGTAATATGGCATTGTCGTTATGAGAGAGTGAGACTCTGATCGGTTCTCGAACGTCTATCATTGAAAAATGTTTGTGAGAAATCCATCCCATCTATTTGAACGTCACGTGAGTTTTGGATTAAAAATGTGTGACCTTATAAATATATTAGATGAAAATAAATGTTATGATGTGCCTGCAAATATTTTAATGGTGAGAATCATTGTCCCCACTGCTATTTGTGGTGTAGTCTACTTGAGCTTTGAATATAACTCATTTTTCAGTATCACGATTTAAAACGATCTACCAAATGGATGAACGTTGCATTGTGTGGCAACTGTTCGTACAACTCAGTGCTCATGGAGGGTCAGCGCTGGTCTTCGCACCGGACGTACTCATACAAGCCATAATGGTGGTGTACGGTACACCAGCATTATAAATTGAAGATGCAGATTTCCTACTAAAGCCTTACACAGAAGTTCCTGATAGAAACCTAAGGTATGGTCCACCTGGTCCATCTATTTTGTGAGCTCGTTTTGAGACATCCACCTGGTGATGTTTGTGAGACATCCATTTTGTGAGCCACATTTTCCACCAGGTGATGTTTGTGAGACATCCACCTGGTCCATCCATTTTGTGAGCTCGTTTTAGGACTTGAGCTCAAAAGTGAGCATGATCCAAGACTCAAGTGGGCCGCACTAAAGGAAAATGTGGGTAGGGAAATTTCTATAGTTGAAACCTCCCTGGAGTCGACGTGATGTTTACATGCCATCTATATTGTTCATAACATCATTCCTACTGAGATGAACCGAAAACAAAAATATTATCATTATTAAAAATTAACTTCCACGGCCCCACAAATATTTTAATTTTGGATGTCCAATCCTCACATTTTTGCCCCATTTGAGTATTGTATCGTTAATTTTTTTTACTACAAGTTCTAAAATGAGCTCACAAAAAATGGATAGACGGGATGGATTTCTCACGAACATCACGGTGGACTCCACTTAGGTTCCCAACGCAACTTCTTTAGCAAGAAATCTGCGTCCGGAAATTACATACTTATTTTGTTTTTAATTTAGAGAGTAAATGAAATAGAAAATAAATGAGTCGTCATTGTCATTTTTAGGAGTTTGTTTAACCCGAAGTTATGTCACATAAATCAAGTGTTAACTACACTTTAAAGGAAATGATAAGGTAAATTGTAATCATTATACTCTAACACTATAAAATTATTACTTCCACATTAATTTTTGCTTGAAACAAATAATATACCTAAGTGATCTGCCCAGATAATTACAAAATAACCATTACCCATTTACATCCATTTAGCAAGAACAAAAAATGCCCTTAATTGTAAGGAATAGAAAAGGAAACGTTGTATACAACTGGCCCACCTGCACCTACTAGAGACCGTGCAAAGTAAGCCATGTTAGTTCTACACAATTTTCATGTTGGTAGAAAGCCCTACCTGCACACGGCAAGTTAGGCATGTAACGATTGGCCACAAGTGACCATATCTCTATCATCCTATTCCCCAATGCACAAGAAAGGACTTAGATTCAGGTATGTATTCATGCGTCCATCCATTTTTCCAACTCATTTACAGCATTATCCAAAACTTGGCATAGACAAATCTCAAGTGGACCACATCAGAGGAAACGTACCCACCATTAAAAAAAATTCTTCCTATGGGCCGCAAAAGTTTTGGATAAAGCTAATATTTGTGTTTTCCCTTTACCCAAGTCTGTGTGACCTAATCAATAGGGTGGACGGCAAATAAACATTATGATGAGCGTAGGAACCTTTTTAACGGGGGTAGGGGGTGTTTAATCACCATTCTTGTGGTGTGGTCCACCTAAGATTTAGATCTGCCTTATTTTCTAGCCATGCCCTAAAATAATGATCCAAAATAGATAGATAGTATAAATATATAAAACACACACACATCATGCTATTACTTGCTTATTGATGCTCACATGTTCGATGAAATGTCTGAATGAATAAGTTGCTACATTTATGGTCTATGCGAAATCTCATCATGATTGTCTAATGAATTGTTAGTCCTTAGTGATGTTTAAAACCGCTTACGATGTTGGGTCAATTTATAAATCACCCAAACTAAGGAGTAGCTCGAGTTAGGCGGCCACCCTAAGCTTGTTCGATCAATCCGGGTCGAATACGGACAACCGACAGTATCTGGATTAAGCGGGATGCTTATACCCAATATTGATTGCGTCGAGGATATCTCAGGTGTAGACACCCCACTCAGGCTGACCTCTCAAGAAGGCTAAGAACCGTGATCACACCTTGAATCAAACCCAAATCCCACCTTAAACCTAACCCTCACCCAAGAACCTTAAAAACCTCCAGACCAAGACCCGAAACCTTGATCTAAGCCGTTCAGCCCGCGCATGACCCCCGCCTGTACCCTATACCTTGACCACAACCTCTTTACCTAAGCCGAAACTCATCCGTCTGAACCAGAAGGCCCCAAAAGGAAGTCACCGTGCGAACCCGCACGCTAGGCAAAGCCCGCACGCACAAAACCGGCTCAAACAGACGCCGGGCGGTAGTCTGACTACCGCCAGCGGCAGTCGGACTACCGCCAGCGGCACTCCGAGTACCGCCATATGCGGCCCGCGTGTGGACAGTTGTCCGAACGTCCAAAAGTCAACTTTCCTTTGAATTTACCCCTCCAAGTCTCACTATTTACTGTTTTACCAACCCCTTTAGCCAATGAGAGCACGCCACGTGGCACCTCTCTCCTCTCCACCAATCATCATGTGCCACATCAGCATTTACCCTCCTCTTGTCCTCTATTTACCAAAAAACTATTGGAAAGGGCTATAAATAGCCCTCTCCCCTTTCATTTTCAAGGGGAGCCACCAAGGGAGGGAGAGAGTGAGAGAGAAAGAGTGAGAGAGAAAGAAAGGGAGAGGAAGAGAGTGAGGGAAAGGGAAGGAGCTCCCAAACCCTCCAAATTCAGATTTTTTCTAGCCACCCCCTAACCCTCAACTCAACCCTTCCAACCCATAAGCCTAACCCAGGTTGATTATGGTTCAGTCTATGTCTTAGCTTACTCAAGAGTCGAGCCAAAGATTCATCACCCTACAAGCATTCATCATGACATCTACTCCCTTCTCAACCCCCCTGCTTCTCTAGATCTCTAGTGAACGTATGCTCTGTGACTTGTCGTACATCGGATCCCGTCACATCAAAAATTCCTAGTGATCTAGTCCACTTTTCTTATCTCTTTGCATAAGCATCATCACATCCGCCCTCTAGACACAGTGTCGGACGTATGCTCTGTGGCCTGCCGAAATCTCGAATCTTGTTACATCAGAAATCCACATGTGACTAGTCCCATCATGACCACAGTATCATCATCATCCCTTAGATTATTTTACCACACTAAGTAGAGACCGTACATTTGTGCGGGCAGAGAGGGTGCCTAACACCTTCCCTCTTTGTAACTGAGGTCCCTTACCAGGAATCCCAGATCGCAGACCAGGAGTCAATCTAAGGTAGGAGAGTCTTCGGATTTCTCCAACCTTACGTATTCCGTGGGTTCTAGCCGACCGCGGGATTCTGAGTAATATCGACTAGTGGCGACTCCAACAATCACAAATCAGCTTAATAACTCCCACCATCATCACCACAACACTTTTAACCAACGTGGGCGCCGATTTTCAGTGTCTACAGAATGGCGACTCCACTGGGGACGAGTCTAGAACGCACTAGCTGACACCCGACTCGACAACGTGTGGTATACCAATCTCAAGGGACATTCATCACCGCATTCATACAAAACAAAAAAAAAAATCTTTGGCTTACACTTGCTTGGGCAAAGATTCGAACCATGACCACTCGATCCCGTGTAGCCATGACTTCTCAAGCAACCCATGAAGAAGAGCCTGCACCCCAACCAGCTCCTGAAATATCCGCACTTGCACCCTCACCCGCACCCATACCTACACTCGTACCCTTACCAATAGCTCCGACAGATTTGTCAGTCAACGTCGCCACACAAGAGCTACTACTTCGAACAATGCAAGAGCTACTGCTTCGCCTGGTGCCAAGTGCCACACCGAATACGCAGATGACCCAACCTAGTGTGCAGAACAGCTCACTCCCTCAGACTCCTTTTATCTTCTCTCTCATTCCTCCAGCAAATCCTGTGCTCCCTCTCCCAGAAGAATCAGCACAAGATCAACAACAGCAAGCAATCAGGAGCAACCCTCCCCCACATCTCTACTCAACACATCACAACAATCCGGTTACAGCACATGCAAATCACAGACAAGAACTGGCGGATGCCCATGAAGGGGGCCAGTTTCGAGTCCAGCTCACTCCCCCTAACGGGAGTAACATCCCGGAATTGGCAGATACCCCAGGTGGGACCAATTTTCGAACATCCCACCCTCCTCCGAAAGGAAGTGGTGTTCAATTCCAGTTACCTCCCGCCACCGGAAGTCCACCGTCTTTCCATCAAACCCCCATTCTCGATCCATATGAAGAAGAATGAGCACAGGCCCTACAGCAATGGGCAAGATATCCACCGCAAAATAAGTCAGAGATTGAGGGGTTACGAGAGCAACTACAAATGGTGCAAAACCAGCTTCAAAGACAACAAAGAGTGGATCACCCATCCACCAAGTTTAGGGACCTCTGTCCCTTCCCAGATGCTCGGGTACCGTCAAACTTTGAGGTACCAAAGTTCAAAAGGTATAACGGTAGTGGGTGCCCCACGGCACATCTAAAAGCATTTTGTGGGGAGCTCAATGCGATAGCCGGGAATGATGGAGCCTTAATACGGCTTTTCCAGAAATCCCTTAAGGGTGACGCTTTGGATTGGTACACCTCACTAGACAGTCATCAAATCAGAACATGGGAAAAGCTCTTCCAGGCATTTATTGACAGGTTTTCATACAACCTAAATATGGCTCCAAGAATATCTGACCTGGCTGCCTTGAGACGAAAAAGCGATGAATCTTTATCAGCATATGTAGGACGATGGCGAGCTATGGCAGCTCGAATGAGAAACCCATCGATGACGAAGAGCAGATATCCATGATTGTACATTCAGCACATTCCAGCATTTCAGGATATTTGATCTCGTATCCATACGTAAACTTCTCCCAACTCATCCGAGCCGGAGAACAAGTAGAATCCGGGATCAGAGCTGGAACCATCTCCCCATGGCCACATCAGACCCCCTCAATCAAAAGAAACAAAGTCGAGGGAAAACCTGTTGGATATGGGAATGGAAACAGCGTCGCTCCCACGCAGCGTACTACCGAAGTTAACAACGTCATCGCTAACACTCAAGGCAACCAGTATGCTCCACAACCAAAGCCACGGCAGGACAGGCAGTACTAGCCACAGCCAAATAGGCAATACCAACCCCAGCAAACCCAACAGGGATATCAGGCACAACCGTCTCAACAACAACAGCAATAGCCTAGGGGAAATATGCAAGGTCCATACAAGCAGGGAATGTTAGGAAGGAAGTTCACTCCGTTAGTACAATCATACAGCCAAGTGCTGACAATGCTCATGCAAAAGTAACTATTGACACCCCTCCAGCCTCGACTTCCACCTAATCCCTTGCCTCCCGGTTAAAATGAAAATCAGTACTACGCATATCATCAGGCTCCTGGCCATCTAACGGACCGCTGCTTCACTTTGAAACATGCGGTCCAAGATTTGATCGAAAGCCAGAAGATTGCGATTACCCCACAGGCCAACAATACAGTTCAAGCCAACATTTTCCAAAATCCTCTGCCCTCGCATCAGGCAGGACCCAGCACATCCAGCACCTCTACCGTCAACCACATTGAAGGAGGGCAACCCACACATTCTTATCCACATCATTCCATCCAAGCAATCATGCCCGACACAGCAAATCAGACATGGGGATACCAACAGGCGCCTGGACCACAGGTTTTTCTTGAAGCAACACCTGCATTTCAGCCTCTCGTGACTTTGGAAGCAGCACCCAACAGGTCACACCCTCAGAACCTCGCCCTCCAAGGGACACAGTCAACTCCATCCTCGGCATATCCAAAAAGGTTGAATTCTGAACCTGTCATCCTCCCGATAGGTCTCCCTGATCTAACCCCGCTAACCTTGTAAGGGGCACCCCAATTCAAGTACCAAGCTTTCCCATGCCTCACCAATTAGCACATGCCCAGAGGATCCCTCCCCTACATCAAAGGGAAGAGAAAAAATCCATGGCCAAAAGCAATCAGAACTTAGTGGCACCTCAGGAGAAATCATTGAGTCTACCACAAACTGTTCCAGCTACAACCCCTCAGCATCAAGAACCATTGGTATACCTGGAAGGGAGGACGATCCCATCCTACAACTCAAAAGCAGTCACATGGCATTACCTAGAATGTGATGAAGTGGGTAACAATGGGAGAAATTTCAGGAGAGATAACCAGAACCCGAGAGAAACCCGGGGAATCTTGTCGGGAACCACTAGCAAAACTGATGCCGCTTACGACATAGCAGCCCAACTCAAAACCATTCCCGCACAAATATCCATCTGGGAACTCCTATGCACGTCAAGGTCGCATCGAGAAATCTTCACGAGGACCTTGAATGATGCCCATATCTCTCCCGACGTACCCCCCGAAATGGTGGCAAGTATGATTGGTCAACTTCTCGCACCACGAGCCATCACCTTCTCTGACGATGAGCTACCACCTGAGGGTCGTGAGCACAGGCGCTCACTAAACATAGTGGCCCACCACAAGAATTTCAAGATCCCACTTGTGCTCATTGATAATGGATCCAGTCTCAACGTTTACCCTTTAAGGACGGTTGAACGGTTAGGGATAGAACCGTCTTCCTTCAGACCCAGTACCATGAGTGTCAGAGCCTTCGATAATTCCCGAAGGCAAGTAGTGGCGAAAATTGATTTAGAATTATAAATTGGACCAAATATGACCCTTGTCACATTCCAGGTCATCGATATCCCTGCCTCATTTAACCTTCTCTTGGGGCGGTCATGGCTCCATACTGTTGGAGCCATCCCATCTACCCTCCACCAAAGGGTTAAATTCCCTTTGGAAAATCGAATCATTTCAGTACTGGCTGAGCCAGAAACCATCCTCCCGGTGACGGTCAGTATCCCAGAAACTGACATCCCAGTGATTGACGTTCAGCATACAGAAGGCGACATTCCATATCATAGTTTTGAATTCGAAAATGTGAACGCGATCGCCAACCCTCGCCCTCTAGCTGCTGAATACGTCATTCCCCCTGCTGAGCGATTGATCCTAAATTACCGTACCAAGTTCCATGAAAAAGGTATGGTAGTGAAACCAGCACTTGCCAATGTACAGAGACAGGGACTGGGATATCAGCCGACACCGGAAGATTAGGCTGAAAGGCCAAAAAGGGGTCAACTGTTTAAATGCACACCCATCGAGTTTGTCAAAGCTGGGATAGTTTATGAGGGCAAAATAATGTCTCTTGAGGACCAACTCCAACCACTTAGACTCGCAGAACAGGTTAGCCAGGAGTCCATCTGGCCACCAATAAGGTGAGATCGGATCCTCAGGACATCAAAGGAACACACGAAGCCAGGGGCAGAACCCCCAGATCCACCACATTAGACTAGGGGCATGGAAACAGGTCCGCCAGCAAGTGACCCAAAACCGGGAATATCCCTTGCAGGCAATGTAGGCCAGAACAGGGAGACACCATTCACAGTCAGGGGAACACATCCCCACCATCAACTCAGCAATACAAAGGGCAGAAGCAGCCCATCCATTGGGTTGACAAAGGTAAGTGGCCTACTCTAGATTGGACGGATATCCGAATCCCGTCCCAGGAATCCGAGGAACAAGAGGAACTTCAACTTCTGGGCGCAGAGGTCGAATCAGATTCTGACTCTGAGCCTAGCCCAGCAGACATCATGGTCATCAAGACAGGTGACCCACAGGAACAGACAGAGCAGGTCAGCAAGATCGAAAGGGGAAAAGAGCCAGGATGGTCAGCCATCCCCTTAACGATCGAATCAGCCGGCGAACCATTTGCTAGACCGGCCTTTAAAAAAAAAAAAAAAAGCCAATGTAAATAGCAATTGGTATCCCGAACCAGGACAAGACCAATCATGGTTTGCGACACCATCCTGTTCAGGATATCTTGGCGACACAAAAAAATCAAAAAATCTTCCAAATACAAAAACATCATATATTTTCAAAAATACAAAAACATCGCATATTCCTCAAAATCACAAAACATCAAAAAACTTCCAAAATACAAAAACAATAGAAAAATTTTCAAAAACCATTGTGCCAAACACTTCTCATGACAAGCACGAGTTTGAGGTCGACTCATATGATTTCGATCTAAAATTGGACTTCGAACTCATGGGTTTGGATGAAGCCTCGGATGGGGGAAATGATGATACCGCTCTTGAATTCGAGGATTCCCTCGAAAGATTCAAAACAAAGGTCAATGTTGTGGCAGACGACTTCGAAATTGTGAATTTAGGGTCAGCAAAATCCCCCAGGGAGGTGCGCATCGGGAAATCGCTTCCCCCGGAATACAAGCAAAGGATGATGGAGTTTCTGAAACCGAGGTTGTCCAACTTTGCCTTCTCTTACGAGGACATGTCAGGGCTCGATGAAGACTTGGTGGTGCATCATTTACCAACAAAGCCGGACATGAAGCCAGTCAAGCAAAAATTGCGAAGAATGAAGTCAGAATGGACCCTGAAAATCCGTGATGAAGTAATTAAGCAATACAACGCGAGATTTCTAGTAGTCTCAAACTATCCGGAATGGCTCGCAAATATCGTACCAGTTCCAAAAAAAGATGGGAAAGTCAGAATGTGCATCGACTTTAGGGACCTCAATAAAGCAAGCCCTAAAGATGACTTCCCGCTGCCTCGTATCGACACACTGGTAGATAATCTACTGGACACAAGATCTTCTCCTTCATGGACGATTTCTCCGGTTATAATCAGATCAAGATGGCCATCGAAGACCGCGAGAAGACTTCCTTCATCACGCCATGGGGAACTTTCTGCTATCGAATCATGCCCTTTGGATTAAAAAATGCAGGAGCTACGTATCAGCGATCCATGACTGCCTTATTCCATGACATGATAAACAAGGAGATGGAAGTTTACGTGGATGACATGATTGTCAAGTCTCGCACGATCAAATGACACTTTGAAGATCTCAAAAAGCTCTTCGATAGGCTAGAAAAGTTCAAGCTCCGCCTCAATCCGCAAAAATGTGTCTTCGGTGCGACCGGAGGCAAACTGTTAGGCTTCATTGTCAGCGAAGACGGTATCAGGGTGGATGAGACCAAAATCAAAGCGATCATCGAGATGCCACCGCCTAAGACTGAGAAAGAAATTTGGGGCTTCCTCAGGCGAATCCAATATATCAGCCGATTCATCGCACAACTCACTCCGGTCTGCGAACCCATATTCAAGCTTTACGAAAGAACTCTCCAAAAGAATGGAATGACGACTGCCAAGCAGCCTTCGATAAGATCAAAAGATACTTGCTAAATCCTCCAGTGCTCGTGCCGCCTACTCCAGGTAGGCCACTTCTGCTGTATATCTCTGTCGCAACAGAAGCAATCGGATGCGTCCTCGGCTAACACGACGATATGGGAAGAAAAGAGCAAGCGATCTACTATCTAAGCCGACGGTTTACAAGCTACGAAGCCAAATATTCCGGCTTAGAAAAGACATGCCTCGCCCTAGTCTGGGCAACACAACGGCTAAGGCAGTACATGATCGCTCACCCGATACTTCTACTCGCTCGCATGGACCCGTTGAAGTACTTGTTCGAAAAACCGGCACTAACGGGCAGAATCGCAAAATGGCAGTTACTGCTTTCTGAGTTTGACATCACATATGTCACCCAGAAGGCAATTAAGGGGCAAGCACTGGCCGATCACTTAGCAGCACACTCCTTCCCTAACTACCAACCCCTGAAGACCTTCTTCCCTGACGAAGACATCTTCCAGATTGAGGAAGAAGAGGAAAGAAAGGCAGGAGAGTGGACACACTTCTTCGACGGAGCTGCAAACTCGAAGGAGAGTGGAGTAAACGCCATACTCTACTCCCCCGAAGACGTCCCAGTTCCTATATCCAGAAGACTAGCATTCCAGTGCACCAACAATGTAGCCGAATATGAGGCATGCATCGCCGGTCTAAAAGAAGTCATCATCCTCAACGTAAACAAGTTACGAGTCTTCGGAGATTCACAACTCATCATCAACCAGATAAATGGTGATTGGAAGACCAAGGATAAGAAGTTGATTCCTTATCATGTCTATCTGGAAAATTTGATCGAGGAGTTTGAGGAGATCACATTCTCTTACATGCCTCGGGTCAAGAATCAGTTTGTGGACTCTCTAGCTACCCTCGCTTCAATGCTGGAAATCCCAAAAGGAGTTGTTGAATGAGAGCTCACTGTCGAACTCCAGAAGGAACCTGCATTCTGCCTACAAATCGAAGAAGCTGAGCCTGCCCCAAATGATAAGCCATGGTACACAAACATCAAAAAATACCTCGAACATCAAAAGCACCCGGAAGGAGCAGCTCTGACTGATCGACGCACAATACAAAGACTAGCAGCTCAGTTCATGATCACTGGGGGTATCCTCTACAAGCGATCCTTCAACCAAGTCCTTCTCCGCTGTGTGGATGAGACAGAGGCAGCCCAGATCATGTCAGAAATCCACGAAGGACTATGCGGCCCGCATATGAATGGACACATGATGACAAAGAAGATCCTACGACTCAGCTACTACTGGCTTACAATGGAGACAGATTGCTACAAGCACGTCAGGAGATGCTTCAAGTGTCAGGAGCACGCAAACCAGATCCATGCGCCTGCCTCCGAACTCTACAACTTGACAGCACCATGACCCTTCTCTGTATGGGGACTCGACATCATAGGTAAGATCAGCCCTAAAGCTTCAAACGGGCATGAATACATCCTGGTAGCAGTAGATTACTTCACTAAATGGATAGAAGCAGCATCCTTTACCACCGTTGCAGCATCTCATGTGGTCAAATTCATAAAGAACAACATCATTAGCCGATATGGGGTCCCTCAGGCCATTATCACTGACAACAGAACTTCATTCGTCAATAAAAGGATGGACGATTTCCTCAACAAGTTTAAAATTCAACGTCATCGGTCAAGCCCCTACCGTCCTCAAATAAATGGTGGGGTGGAAGCCGCAAACAAGACTATTATCCGCATACTAGAAAAGATGGTGAAGACATATCGTGACTGGTCAGAAATGCTTCCTTGTACACTCTGGGCTTATCGCACGTCTGTACGGTCTGCTACAGGCGCAACTCCATATAAGCTCGTTTACGGAATGGAAGCAGTACTACCGGTCGAAATTGAAATCCCCTCACTGCAGATACTATTGGAAAGTGAAGTTAAGGAAGGCAAGTGGCAACAAGCAAGGTACGATCAGCTGCATCTGACAGATGAAAAGCGCATGCGGGCGCTAAGCCACTCCCAATGCTATCAAAGAAGGATCGCTTGAGCTTACAACAAGAGAGTCCGGAAGAGAAGTTTCAAAGTCGGTGACATGGTCATGAAACGTATTCTGCCGCCGCACTTGCCATATCCCAGAGGAAAATCCAAACCCTCGTGGGACGGACCACTGATCATTCGAAAAGTACTCCCAGGAGGTGCTCTTCTGCTCACCGATCTGAAAGGCGAGGATCTACCCAAGCCCATCAACGCCGACAACGTGAAAATCTATCACGGGTAACCCTACCTAACCTTGTCAACGATTACAATCGAAAAGCAGCATCTCTCACCTCCCTACCAAAAACAAAACTATATATATCCACCAATTACCCTTTCCAAAAACACCCATCATGTCCCAAAAAAAAAAAAAAAAAAAAAAAAAAAAAAAAAAAAAGAAAAGAAAGAAAATAAAACAAAAAGGAAGGAAAAAGGAAAAGACAAAAAGAAACCTCAATAAGAAGGCCTATAAAGAAAATGAAGAAACCCATCCCGCATCCCTAGTAATCTATCCTGTATCCCCAAATAATTTCAAGCAGCTTACGATTGTGCTTAAAGACAAGGACAGGCGGGTAGCCAATCGGCCGGCTATGAAGGAAGTTCCCCCGTCACTCTTAGCACTCCGACAAAAAAAAAGGAATAAAGGCATGCCTAAGCAAAAGGGGCGAGTTGAAAACCAGAAAAGGCAGCTCGAGTAAAAACAGCGGGCATGTAGCAGACTTGGTGAAAACCTGAAAGGGCGCCAAGGGTAAAAATAGCACGAGCTGCCAAGGGGCAGGCAAGATAAAAAATCCGAGACGTAGTGAAAATCTGAGAGGACGCTTCGGGCAAAAATGACGGGAAGAGCCAGACGTAGTGAAAACCTTAAAGGGCACTACGGATAAAAATGGCAAGAAATAAAACAAAAATGCAAGAACAGAAGAAGTCGAGGCAGCAAACGTCATAACAAGATACAAAGAAGGATCAACTTCAGATCAGTACTCTATCAAACGCTGTTCAAATCCAGGGGATGCAATTCCGGACACCGTCTTAGGGAACCAAGACCCCAAGGAACACAGTCTAGAATACTGTACACAACGTGGGCCGAGCCCAAGATTCTGATCCCAATCATCCAAAGTACAAATCCAAACATAAGCGAACATTGACAAATATGGCACGAACAAAATATTTCATTCTTTTAAAAAACCATTTTGCAAGTACACTGCTTTTCCTTTTTTATATTTCAGAAGCGAAAATTCTCTATGCATACAAAATAAGCAGTCAATCAACAGCAGAGATTACAGGTAAGCTCCTACCTCTCATATACCAACAATCTCTCCCTGAGCCTCTCTATTTCCATGCGCAGGTAGAAGATCTCATCCCTATCCAGACGGTGTGCCACAAGCATGCTCTCATCATACCGCCGCCCTACGGCTAGTCGGCGGGCCATGTCCTCACACGAGTGGCGAAGTACTGCAATCTCACTAATCAGGTGGCCATGTGTGACTAGCAGAAAGGAAGGATCAATGAAAGGCCGCTCCTCGAAGGCCTCAAAAGAATCGATAACACAGGAGGAAGAGGAAGCAGTGTCACCCACCATATCCTGATCAGCGACCTCATCCGCTAGATGCCAGCCCGGGACCTGACGATACAACGACTGCTCTGCTACCCATCACTGGTATGATACCGTCGCCATAGGAGGAGCCCAAGACTCAAGACGTAGAGCTGTCGCATCCAAAGAACCCTGTCAGGAAACCCAGATTCGCCTATATAGAGATGTCAAATCAGACGGAAGAGAAGAATGCCCAAATCCAGAAAAGGCAAACTCCGGAATATCCTGCCAGAAACTAAACTGACGGGGGAATCGTACAGGATGATAGGAGCAGTATCCCCGAATGCCAAGCAATAGCAAAGGAGCACGAGCAGAGCTACAGATCAGGGGTGCTCAACAAAGCCAAGTGGCCTCCCAGCTGATCTCCCATCCTCGGAGCTGAGAAAGCATACGACGATACAGTGACTCAGTGGCCTCAGCACCACACGGAAGGTCGTCAAGTAGCAAGCGCAGCACGTCATCGCGGCGGGAATCGAGAAATATAAGCATAGGGGTCATGTACAAGTGTTCCCATAACCATACCTGGGAGAAGATTAAATTAAGCTCAAATTTCAAAAAAAAAAAAAAAGCACGAGAAAGAGGCAAAAGAGCAGAAAATACCTGAAGAAATGAGCAACAACCCCGAAGGATACGGGTTCTTCCCAATGAACACTCGCTCAGCCCTAAGAAAAGCTCCATCAGTACTACGGAAATAATGCTCCTACGATGTAATACTCGACGAAAGACATCCAACAAAGCTCCCAATGACGACTGTCTCCATCCTGAAAAGAGCAGCTCAGCCAAAGTACAAAATATCCGTGCATTCAGGCACTGAAGCTGACGATCAGATCCAGGTCTCCCATGGTTAGTAGAGCAGCGGTCGTATAAAACCTCTAGGGAAAGCTCACCGACTCCACCCGCTGCAGTAGGAAGAGCAACAAGAAATCCGAACCAGGAGATTAGGTCAGAAGGGCGAACCGGTTCAGACGAGGGAATGTATGGCTCCCGAGTCAGGAGAAAGCCAGACAAACGCGCAAACCCCTCCAACGATGGGCCCAACTTCAGATCATTAAAGGAAAACAGGTTCAGGGACGGTACTCAGTCATACAACGCCGCACTCAGCAGTCGCCAGTCTAGGCGAACCCGGTGAAAGTGAAGAACCTCTCGAAAACTGAAAGAGTCCAACTCGAAGATCTCGGACTCAGTCAAGCTGTCAATCCGGATATGCAACCGCTAAGAACAAGTGCCACGCGGCTGCAGTTGACAAGTCCGAACGGGCACGCCCTCAACGATCTGAACCCCTGGATCCACCGATAAGTCATCGAAAATGGGCATACCCTCGTCTAAAAGATCGATCTCGTGGTGACGAAAAAAACCAGACACGCCCATCGCGTCACGCAGTGTATCCTGGAAAGCCTCAACAGGAGGACCTGAATCCCCGACAACTACTACGTCAGGAGGCGTCTGAAATGAAGAAGCCCCAAGAGCTGCGACGTCTGGAGCATCCCAGTGACAGATAGGAGTTGCATCCTGCACCCCGACAGGAGCTGACTGTCCCATCATCGCCTCAAAATCTGTGCCAAAAATCTGACTCAGGCCATCCTTCAGAAAAGCATCGCCTACCAGATCTAAGCCATCCAAAACGTCAAGATAAGGCCCGCTACCCACCCACCCAAATCTGATATATACCATCCACACCTTCCATACCATCCATCATCATCATACTAGCATCCAAACCATCCATGACTATCTCTCCATCATCCGCACCGTCGGTCGCCACCATCAAGCCGTCCCCACCCTCTAAATCATTCCTCCTCATCATTGCGACATCTACAAATCCTGGCGGCCCATCAAGACCATCCAATCCAACCTCATGCCCTTCATTAATGGTGGAAGAGATTGTAGCATAAATAGCATTTATCTCCCCAAAATCATTCATTGCCCCATCACCAACTTCGTTCAATCCACCCATAAATATATCTTCCCCACCATTTATGGGCCCACCTACCTCTCCACCATTGATAAAGTCACCCAACCCATCATCATGGCTGGTCATATTAATTCCAAAAAGGGGAAGAAGCAAAAAAAAGAAAGGACAAAAAAAGAGAAAAAGAAAGGACAAAAAAAAAAGAGAGGAAGAAAGGACAAAAGAGAAGGGGACAAAGGAGAAAGATTGGACGACCTAAACAAAAGGAATGAGCAGAAAGAGACAGGAAGGAATGAACAGAGAAGAAGAGGGCTTGCTGGAAGAAAAAATGAACGGAGGCGATAATCGGATTATCGCTAGCGGTACTCGGAGTACCGTTTCAGAATTGTCATCACTGAATCACTACGGCACCTGACAGAACAGGCAGAATGGGCAAATGTCAACGGGCGGTAGTCCGACTTCCGCTCTGGCCCAGTTTCGAGTACAATTTGGGCTAGATCCACTTCAGAGGGTAGGGAACAAGTAATGTGCTCCTACGTGCACGATTGGATAAAAGCGACTGTGAGAGAAGAAGACAATGCTGAACAAACTGAAATTTCATATCAAATGTGGGAGATTACACAGCTGGTCTCATGGTACAATGAACTAGTCGTCATCCGGAAAATAGGTATCTCTATCCTTGCAATGAAAATGAGGTCCCAAGATCTCTCCTCCAGCAAAGCGGGCACCGCCACCAGGAGCATAGCCAGGCTGAAGAATCGGACCAATGTCATACTGCTCGCACCAAGAGTTGTATTCTCTATCCGGGTCAATAAAGGCGCTAGCTTCGTAGCTCTCCAAAGCAGCAGTCAGCTCTCTCTGTGGTACAGATCTCCAATCAGATGGTCCGGATGGCGGACTAAGCGGAACCAAAGGGCTGCCAGTCAGCAGCCAAAAAAGTCTCTCTCCCAGATACCATTTTGTCACTCGCGGATCCTCCAGGATGCGGCGTCGCCGAGAGGCCTGAAAAGCCTCCTGAGCTCCAGGAGTAAGAGCCGCATTCGACTGGAGATATGACCGAGTGTGAAACTACAAAAAGGGAGAAAGGTTAAAGATTGGCAGATAAGCAGAAAACAACATATGGACAATGCAGGGCAAGATAGATCACTCACATCATCAGGAACGAGGGCATCGATATTCGACCTCCAAGCAAGATCAGAAAACAAACGGGTACAGCTGCGGTTATCCTTATACCACAACATCATGCACGGGAATGGAGGCGAATGATCGATCAAAGTGGGCACCAGGTGAGGAAAGTGGTCAAAGAAGCAAACCTGCGCCACACCAAAATTAGGAGAGGGCACACCAGATCATCCCCGAAGAGAATACTACAGAAAGGATCTCAAGAAAGTACCTCAATGACTGGGTAAAAACCAGTCAAGGAGCGGCTGATGCAGCGGTTGGCCTTGTCCAGCCCTTCGTACAAATGCGCCAGGAGGGCTGCATTCTAGTTGTACGGCATGGGAAAAGTGATGTTTGCCACAAGCGACAATAGACGGGAACTCACCAGTTCGTTCCCATGGCAGAAGATCATCGCTCCCATGGTGTATAAAATCAAGGCCCGAGCTTTTATTACAACTGCAGCCTCAGTCTCAGGAAAGCGTCTGGCGAAATTCGAAGATAGCCACAAAAGTTTAAATCGGTGACCTGAAAATTTTGTGGCATCTGGCATCATCCCTAATAGCTCCATCCAGTCATCCTCAGAGGGTACTGGAAGATCCTCCTCAAAGGGCACAGATCCGCCATTATATCTAAGACCCAGCTGCATATATATGTCATATGGGGTGATGCCCCACTCTCCAAAGGGCAGTTGGAATGTATGTGTCTCAGGGTGCCATCGCTCGGCCAAGGCGGATAAGAGCAACATGTTCGTCTTGTTCAGACGAACCCAAAACAGATGTGCAAAAGGGGTACGCTCCAGAACTTCAAAGAACAAGGGCTGAGGATCATGAAACTAGTCGGGCCAGTGCGTCCTAACCCCACGCCCTCTGAGAATCGCAGGCGCACCGCCCTCTCGGGTTATATCTGAAAGGTGCCGACCCTCCCGCGGCACGTAACATGAGTCGATCGAATGATGAGACGGACCAGCCTCATTCCTACCTCGACGGGGCATGCTGCACAGGCAAAATCTACAAGTAAGTTTCCATGTCAAGCCCATATTTCAAAAGGTTCATCTCAAAAGCCCACTTTCAAGGACAGTCTCAAAAAGCCATTTTCAAAAGTCCATGATAAGAGGCCCATCTCGAAAGCCCATGTCAACAAACCCACCTTCGAGAGCCCATTTTCCAAAACAACCCATTCCAAGGCCTAAATCCTTCCCAAAGCCCATTGTCATAAAACCCACTTCAAAATCAAAGGCCCACTCAAAGGTCAAGGCCCACTTCAAGGTTAAAAGCCCAGGCCTACTCCAAAAGTCAGGGCCCACTCAAAAAGTCAAGGCCCATTTCAAAAAAAAAAGGGGGTTGTTTCAACAAACCCACACATGGTCCAAATCATTCATCAAATGGTCCGGATCATCCATCCATCCATCCACACATGGTCCAGATCATTCATTCAATGGTCCAGATCATCCATCCATCCATACATGGTCCAGATCATTCATTCAATGGTCCAGATCATCCATCCATCCATACATGGTCCAGATCATTCATCCAATGGTCCGGATCATCCATCCATCCATCCAGATCATCCATCCATCCATCCATACATGGTCCCTAGATCATTCATCCATCTATTCATACATGGTCCAGATCATTCATCCAATGGTCCCAATCATCCATCCATCCATCCAACGGTCCAGATCGTCCAAAAAAAAAAGATTAGATCAAATAAAAGGGTGGGGCCCCTTTCTTATCACACCCCACTCTAGCAAAAAAAATATATATATATACATATCCAGCCAGCAACTTGACCAAAAAGAAAAAGAGGAGAAAAAAAAAAGAAAAAAAAAGATGTAAAATCCTGCAAGATCTAGTGGTCAAGATTACATCAAAACTGATCAACGGTCCTGATCGTGGCCCTCTCAAAATCCATGAAAAAAGTGCAAGATCTCCCTAAGAGGGCGGCCCACCAAAAATCCAAGGAGAATCCAACGGCCGAGAATACCTGAAATTAAAAAAAAAAAATGCAAGGCGAAAAATCACAAAAATGAGCTCCAGGGACCACAAATGCCTCCCTGGACGTTCGAATGAACGATTTAAATGGAGGAAAGGCTACACCGGATGGACCAGCAAACAGGAACGGACCAACCGTCCATCTGACGGACAGACGATAACCGAACTACCGCTAGCGGCAGTCCGACTGCCGCCGCCGACATTCTGACGTACGGGGCAGCGTGTTGTCTCCCATGCCCGCCTCCAGTGACCTGTCCTCCCTTTGGACCGGTGGATAAAGTCCAAAAAATTTAAAAAATGGACTTTTGTTTCTTCTAAATCTCAAAAAGGGTCCTCAAAAAAAATTTCAAGAATAAACCTTTGATTCTCTTAAACCCCCAAAAGGTCCCAGAAAATTTCTAAAATAAACCCCAGTTTTTCTAAATCCTCAGAAGAGGCCCCAAAAATTTTGAAAATAAACTTTAATGTTCAAAAACTCACAAAAAAAAAAGGATTCCAGGAAGTTTCCAATGCAAACTTCAGTTTCTCAAAACTCCCAAAAAAAAAGGTCTCGGAAACTCTCTAAAATAAACTTTGGATTTCAAAAACTCTCAAAAGGGATCTCATAAGTTTTCCAACATAAACCTCAATTTTTTCTGAAGCTCTTAAAAGGTCCCAAAGAATTTCCAAAAATATCTTCAGTTTTCTTAAATTCCAAAAAATCCCAAAAATTCGAAAATTCCAAAAAAAAAGTCTTAATAAAATTTTTTTTTCTTTTCAAAAATCTCCAAAATTTTCAAAACTTCTAAAAATTCCAAAAAAAAAAAAAAAAATCCCAAAGTTTTCAAAAACTCCAAAATTTCCAAAATCTCAAAGTCCCCAAATATTACCAAACAAATCCAAAATAGCGTAAATCCCAGGGAGTACAGCCATAAGAATGATCACTCTTCTAAGCTATTAGCCCCATCAAGTTATTAGTGGAGGCCATCTGACTTTTAAAAAAACCGTTTGCCCCTCAGGTCCATCTATGGAGGCAACACAACTGTTTACTTAACTTGCGAAAATAAAAACCGAACGACGACGCCCACCCGCGAGATCGAAAGGATATTTTTCAAAAAATCTAAAAATAGTTTCAAATAAAATCCTCAAGGAGCCTAGCTCCAAAGAGCATAGTTTTCAAAAGATGCACGCATCGCGCAGTACACTGAGGAATCTTCCATGTTCTCCAGTTGCGGTCAGTGCAAACAGTTAAATAAGACCCGATCTCTTCCGGTTTCCCCGAAGGACGATCGAGTCCGCACATGATACATGTACGATTGGCCAGATCTCTATAACTGGGCAGTCGTACAAATGCAGTAAGATGAGTGGATCTATCTCTGGAAAGAATAATCAAACTCGAAGTGAAGACAATCCATTGTAACCAAAGTGTTAGACTCAGCAGATTGCATGGCAAACAGATTACCTGCACATACCTAGTCCGGGATGTTCGCAAAATTTGATCGAGTCCAAGTCGGCGTAGTGAGTTCCCCGTAGGGCCGCACCAACGCCCAAGGCAGCTAACCACTTTGACGATTAAATGGAACAAACACTCCTAGGGTGATTACGTAGCAAAGGAACGACAGACCTAACAGTACGGGAATCCTCGTAAAGCCGCGACAAATGCGCAGAGGCCCTTACTTTTCAGACTTACCCTCCAATGCTGTAAACAATCAGATGTGAAAAGGTTGTGATTAGTGATCCGTAAAGCCGCGACAAATGCGCAGGAGACAATCACAACGTTTTCCTCCCCTCTCGTGAACCCTCGTTATGTGCAAGTCATCTTTTTCCAATCAGTCGACTGACAATGATACAATGGTAAGCAATAGATTTGAGTCGCTACCTTCATTCATTCTGACCAGAAGGGTGGGGTGTTCACTTGCTTTGACCTTTGGTGCTCGCAACCCTCGGTCAAAGAGGGGCATCTGTAGACACCCCACCCAGGCTGACCTCTCAAGAAGGCTAAGAACCGTGATCACACCTTGAATCAAACCCAAATCTCACCTTAAACCTAACCCTCACCCAAGAACCTTAAAAACCTCCAGACCAAGACCCGAAACCTTGATCCAAGCCGTTCAGCCCGCGCATGACCCCCGCCTGTACCCTATACCTTGAACAGAACCTCTTTACCTAAGCCGAAACTTATCCGTCCGAACCAGAAGGCCCCAAAAGGAAGTCACCGTGCGAACCCGCAGGCTAGGCAAAGCCCGCACGCACAAAACCGGCTCAAACGGACACCGGGCGGTAGTCTGACTACCGCCAACGACAGTCGGACAACCGCCAGCGGTACTCCGAGTATCGCCACAAGCGGCCCGCGTGTGGACAGCTGTCCCAGCGTCCAAAAGTCAACTTTCCTTTGAATTTACCCCTCCAAGTCTCACTATTTACTGTTTTACCAACCCCTTTAGCCAATTAGAGCACGCCACATGGCACCTCTCTCCTCTCCACTAATCATCATGTACCACATCAGCATTTACCCTCCTCTTGTCCTCTATTTACCAAAAAACCATTGGCAAGGGCTATAAATAGCCCTCTCCCCTTTCATTTTCAAGGGAAGCCACCAAGGGAGGGAGAGAGTGAGAGAGAAAGAAAGGGAGAGGAAGAGAGTGAGGGAAAGGGAAGGATCTCCCAAACCTCTAAATTCAGATTTTTTTCAGCCACCCCCTAACCCTCAACTCAACCCTTCCAACCCATAAGCCTAACCCAGGTTGATCATGGTTCAGTCTATGTCTTGGCCTACTCAAGAGTTAAGCCAAAGATCCATCACCCTACAAGCATTCATCATGACATCTACTCCTTTCTCAACCCCCCTGCTTCTCTAGATCTCTAGTGAACGTATGCTCTGTGACTTGCCGTACATCGAATCCCGTCACATCAGAAATTCTTAGTGATCTAGTCCACTTTTCTTATCTCTTTGCATAAGCATCATCACATCCGCCCTCTAGACACAGTGTCGGACGTATGCTCTGTGGCCTGCCGAAATCTCGGATCTTGTTACATTAGAAATCCACGTGTGACTAGTCCCATCATGAACACAGTATCATCATCATCCCTTGAGATTATTTTACCACACTAAGTAGAGATCGTACATTTGTGCGAGCAGAGAGGGTGCCTAACACCTTCCCTCTTTGTAACCGAGGTCCCTTACCCGAAATCCCAGATCGCAGACTAGGAGTCAATCTAAGGTAGGAGAGTCTTCGAATTTCTCCAACCATACGTATTCCGTGGGTTCTAGCCGACCGCGGGATTCTAAGTAATATTGGCTAGTGGCGACTCCAACAATCACAAATCAGCTTAATCACCCCCACCATCATCACCACAACACTTTTAACCAACGTGGGCGCCGATTTTCAGTGTCTACACCAGGTCAATTAAATTAGTCTAACAGTCGACTGATCATGTATGTTCAAAATATATGACAACAACCAATTGAATTTAGGATATCCCTATTTTCATGGAATGAATCTACTTATAACCATTAGCGATACGATCCTACAAAGACTCATGAAACGTGTATAGTGGTATGAGACACTTTGTCTAATTTTTCGGCCTACGCTGGGGTGACATGTGTTGAGTGTCAAATATTGCATATTTTTCCCCATTTATATATTGGTTTTATGAATATGATAATGTTTAATGGTATATTTTATACATGTTTGTGTTGCAAGGTGAACTTGAGAGCTTAGGGTGAAAACAATGTTAAAAGCATGGATTTGATGCTCAAGAATCACCAAGTAAAATAATGGACTTTTAGAAACCAAGATTGAAGATTTCAAGACCCCAATAGTAAAAAAGGAAGCCAAAGGAAGTGCAGAAATTAGTGCATGAAATTGCAGGATCTGAGCTTATATGACATCGAAACAGTTTCGATGACATCAAAACAGTTTAGATGACATCGAAGAATTACAGAAAAATCAAGTTTCGTTGTTGGACAAATTGGATCCAGTCTTCGATTCATCGAAACAGTTTAGATGACATCGAAGGTTGTTCGATGACATCGAAGGATTTACGCGAAGTGAGCAGTTTTGAAGTAGTTTTCAATTTTTTATAAACTAGTTTGAAAGAGAAAGTTCCTCACTTATAAATTGGGATTTTCAGAGCATTCCTAAGAATCATTCAAGGCATTTTAAAGCAAGATCTAGGGTTTTTTCTAGTTTCTTTTAGAAAGCTTCCAAGTTTCATAGTTTTAATTTGTCTTTCTTTACAAGCTTTTTATTCTTTCTTGTTACTTTTTATTTCTATAATTTAATTATATTTTTTTGAGTTCCCTCTAGCCCAAGCTAGAAGGGAAGCACATTGGTTTAATATTTTCATAGTTATAATGATTGATTGTTTTAATAATGAGAAGAATGGTGTATGCATATTATCAATTGTTTAGGTTTAGTCTTTTATCTTAATGTGAGATTCATATGTTTCCATCATATGAGATCCACATTGATGGATAGGCTTATCCTGGATCAATTAAATTTTCTAGATAGGAGATGTTCTCAACCTGCTACATTTATTTGATATTCATTATCTTATGGATATGAATTCTTAAAATCACTGGCACTTGAAAATATATATCAATGGTACAAATCCATGATTTTCTAATCTTTTATATCATTTATCTAAAATGTTTAAACTATTTTATTTTTCGATTAGGCCGACCATAGTGCTCGGATTCTAGTTGTGTTATCCAAGTCATCATGATTTTGGAACATTAACCTATGTGTGAAACTTTGAAGCTTGGGTGTTATTTTAATTCAGTTGAATTACATCCATTCAAAACTCCCAAAATCAATTCATCAGTTTAGATTTTATTACTTAGTTTGTTTTGTATTTGATTTTCTTCTTCTCGCAATTCATCTCCCTGTGGGATCGACCCTGTATTCACAGGATATTACTTACGAACCTGTACACTTGAAAGCAAGTAATCAACGTGCCTACCATATTGGTAAAAAATGGAGTGATGAGCCCGTCATATTAATACAGAATCGGGTGACAAGCATCCCCGTAGTGACCATTGAGAACTTGCGAAGGCTATGAGCCTACTTTATTGTATATAAATAGAATTGATGTCGTGAATTCACCACATTAATTTGTGTGATGACCCCTACATTATTTGCAATTATTCTTAGGTGATAAACCCTATAATAGATCAAGGGACACATGTGAGGAGCCACTATAGCCACATCAAGCCTCATGATCCGGGTAAAGAATCGTGATATAATGGCACTATCTTAGATTCGCCAATTTACCGTATGAACTTGGATTAATAATCACCCGGGTAATCATAAATATCAATTGTATTGCACTAAATTAGGTTGTTGTAATTTGACGTTAAAGTCGTGTGATAAGGGAGTGTTGGCAATTCCTTAATAGGTGTTAAAGTCGCTTATGAGAGAGTGCTAGATTATAAGGGAAATGCATCATTTCATAATCTTATTCATGCATTTAAAACAAGTATTTAGGAAGTATTTGTTTACCTGCTTTATCATTACCTACGCTGATTCAGCTGATAATATGAATAACTTATAACAAATGGAACCACTGAGTTAGGTACTCACTCCCACCTGGGACAGTGCTTTAAAATAACAACCAGACGATATTATTGATACGGGTATTATCAAGATCTCAAACGGGTAGGCTTAAATCAGCCTGCACCACCGCCGTTATATTTTGGAGGATTAAGCAAAAATTGAAAACTTTACACTATAATCATTTTTTGGTATGTATATTGTTGCTTGTATAATTTTCATTTGGATGAACACCACTTTTGGAATTGTACATTTTGAATATTAGTTATATATTTTTGGATTTAGTTATTTCTACTTAACTTTCGATACCATTGGTTTAAAGATACGCTAATTTTGATCATACGTGAATGTTAACCACATTATGCAGGGACGTGGGAGCTTGCCCACGTGCATTTTTGCAAGGTTTACACCCGGGAACTTGGAATCAGAGTATCCGTACTTTGGTGCCGATTTTTGAGGTATGATAAGTTGGTATCAGAATGGAGTATATAGATAAGCAGGAACTTGGGAATGATGACTATACAAACCACAATAATTAGGCATTGAGACACTTAACATTAGAAGTTCGAACCTTAAGGGGATCTCCCTAGTTGTAGGAGTATCCGGCAATGTAAAAAATCTGTAAATTAGGAACAATGAAACCTAGAACCAATACCTCCAATTTACTAAGATTCTAAACTCAAACTTAGAAATGATGAACAATAGAATCAAATCCATGATTTTGTGCTGCTTTCATACCTAAATCTAGAAATCTAAACATAAGTATCACTCCGGTTAGTTTTATCACATACGAAGTGTTTAGGTGCGTGTTATTCCAACTTTGAACGAGTAAATTCAGTGAACTGTAGCTCTAGGGAGTAAGATTTAGCGTATGGTTTCAAAAAGTAAGTAGGATGGGTGTCCAAGCTCATAGAAACCCAACCAACAAGTGCAAAGTTCAAGTTTTACAAAAATATGAACAGTGAGGATCGGTGCCATCAAGTGACAATTAAGAAATTTTGAAAAAAAAAAAAGGAGAAATGAATGAATTAAAAAAAAATGAATAAATGACCAAATGAGATGAATGAATGAATGAATGATACATGATTGAGGAATGAATGAAATGAATAAAGAAAGAAAAAAAATGATATAATATATATATATATATATATATAATATATATAATATATATATATATATATATATATATATATATATATATATATATATATATATTAGAGATTCTAATGAGCCTAAAAAAATATTGCGGCACTCTGGTGGGCGCCACTACCGTAATCGGATAGGCAGCGACGACTATATTGCCAAATTCGACGGATAGCGGCGGTGCCACCGTCAGAGCAACGACTCCACCACTAGATTCCCCATAGAGTGAGCCAAAGCGGAGGACAACAGTGAATCCACCAGTGGAGCAGTGAATAGCGGCGGCTCCACCGCCAGAATTGGACATACGGCGGCGGTGCAGCCGCCACCCCTGTTCAGCAATTTTTAATTTTTAATGTGTTGACTTCAAAAATTCATATCTCCTTCAATACAACTCCGATTGAGGTGATTCAAAATCTAGATCGAAGCTTGATAATTCTAGTTTTATATAATAAAAAAGTTTAAATTTAAATTTAAATATAATTAATTTAAAGATATTTTAGAAACTATATAGAAATTATTAGTTTCAGACAACTGTTACTTCTAGAATTTTAATCATTTTTTTAGAACTTAAAATGAAATGATTTTTTTAATGATAAAATTAAAATTAATTATGAATTACTATAAAAATTATAAAAATAATTTAATAATTAAAAGTATGAGAAATAAAAACATTTTGGAATAATATAGAAAATTGTTGATTTCGGACAGCTTGTATTTATGGAATTTTAATAATTTTTTGAGAACTTGAAATGAAATGAAATTTTGTGACACAATTAAACTTAATGAAAAATTAACACAAAAATTATAAAAAAATAATTCAATACCTAAAGACATTACGAACAACAGACATGTTGAAACTGATAATTTATGCAACTACGAGTTGCCGATGGATTAGACGTATCTTTTTCATCTTAAAGTTTTAGTATTCGGTGTGTTTTTAGAAATTACTTTTAATCATTCTAGGAATCATCATATATGATTAAATTATATATATATATATATATATATATATATATATATATATATATATATATATATATATATATTTTCAAGTAGCTTCTAGTACAGTTGAATTAGGACCATTGAGTATGGTTGAGTTTCATTGATTAAGACTATAAGTTCGTATTTGAGGCAGACTTCACTGAAATATTTTGAGTTTCTTATTCTCTTTTGGATTTAAGGTTCATACCAATTTAAAGAGATGATGTTCTTCTTATTTCCTTTTCCACGTCCTTTCTTGCATCACTAACCCTCTAAACCTCTGAAATATCTTAAAACTTCTTATTCTTCTTTCTCCCTTAAAATTAACGAAACTGAAGCATGGTTTGCTCATAACCCATTAGCCATTGGATCAAAACGGCAACATTTGGACCCTTAAAAATCCTTTTAGTATAGTCATTTGACTATAGGTACCATGGAAAATTCATTACCCACCAAGTTGAACATAAATAAACAAGAACACCCTCTGATCTTGACCCAAGGTGGGCAATCTTAAAAATTAAAACTTGAACTTCCTAATAATTTATGATATTCCCTAATTATCTAGAATGATTGGGACCACAGACTTACATAACTAGAATTAGGCGAAGTAGTCGCGGTTTGATCCAAATTCTAAATCCTAGGCGATTACCAATGAACTCAATGCCCTAATCAAGCAGAAGATCTAGATTCACCAGGATTAGAAAAGGATACCAATGAACTCACTGCCCTGTTCAGGCAGAAGTTTAATATCTCAGGCTCAGACCCACTACAACCATATTTTCGTGTTAATTGAACATTGAAAACAGAAATTTTTACAATGGATAGTGGGGAATTATCATTATGAATCCAAATCCTTTGAAAAAATTTTAGGAAATATTCAGGGTGAAATTTTTTGAGGTGGGTAAATCTGCATAATAACTCGAGTATCTACCTACACACCAGCCTATCATGATGAACTCAGTGGAAGCTCAGGCATAAAAAATTGTGATGTGCTTAGCAGTTTATATAATAATAATAAAAATGTTAAGAAATTTCAAGGAGGAAATTTGTTTTAAGGGAGGTAGATTGTAATGCCCAAGATTTTTGTTATTTTATATTTAAAAAATTCTTTTAAAAAAATTCATTGTAATTAGTCACTTATCGACCCTTAACAATCAATGTTAGCATATACGTGGGTATTACTAGTAAAGAACCGCACAAATTCAATTAATTAATCGTAGGAAGCTAACAAATTCGCCAGATCACTTGAACCTCAAGTCTAGCCTCGTGATTTATTCGTTAATGGCCCAAATCTAGCCGACCTATTATACAACCCTAACTAAATAAAGACTTACCTAAAGTCAAGACAACTAGGGGTCATATCTTAATTAATTGACCAAACTGACCAATTACTCTTTTAGTCTAAGAACCAATGGTTTAGGGTGAATAGGATCGGATCGTCATTCTTGCTAATTGTGAATAGGCCACATTATGAATTTAGCTAATCCAAACCTTAATCCTTGCCTACAAAAAATGTCGTTATCCAATTCATTCCATAAATGCCCTAATTATCCAAACAAGCTCTAGACCATTCGTTAATAGGCCATAAAACTTGAGACTATAGAAAAATGTTCGCCTTTGTAACATCCCAAATTTTCACGGTCAGAGTTTATACTCGTGCTCGATAAAAATTAGGTATTAATAATTGAATGAATTGAATGCTTTAAAAATAACACCTTATTATTTTTATTTTATTTTTTGTTATTTAGATCACATCTAGTTACATTCATGAAGATAACTATTCACGAGAATAAAATCGACTGTATTTATTATTTCATCAAAGTAAAAGAATTCAACAAATTATCAAATGCCCTCTCAATGGGAGCTTATTACATGATCGAGTTTGCAGCGGAAATATAAAACTAAATCATGAAACTTTCTTCTTATTTATTTTGTATAATCTTCCATAGGGAGATGGTCTTCAGGTCTTCAATCTGTACATCACTTGCATCATCTGTACAGTTGAAGAGGGTCAACTCCCTACTCATAGTGACGATTATCATTTAAGATTAACAATAATTCAAGAGATTCATAAAAGCAATGTAAAGGTCCTGATACATCTCATACTCCACCACTACGAGGGGTATCAACATGCGCAAATAACCTATATGAGATGCATACCTAGCAAAGTGTGTGCGGCTCATCATATGTAGTGATCATCACAATGTAGAATATAATTTATAAAAAACCCTGATCGCCCCACATTCTCGCACTATGGAGATTCACCAACATGTCTGACGCTACCGTGGAATTACGTGAACACCTCAAGGCAAAACAATACATGAGTCAGATGAATTACATGACACGATTTGTTCATTGAACAATTATTTACGACATCCAATCCCGGAAGTGATGTAACACGCATTGCAAATACTTACATCGATTTGTGCACTACTACCCAAAACCCATGGAATTACATGTCGATCAAGAGGGTCTCTACCCAGAGCGCATTACATCCATGATAAAATATTTGAGTCACTAGTTGTGATACCTCTTAACACATCACTTGCACTGATAGAGAGATAAATTGAATTATGGGAGCTTTGGAATTTCAAGACGCATGCTCAAGCCTAAAAAGGAAGTAGGTAGCACAAGTGTAACACCCCATACTTTCAGTACTCGGGTGTCACCACGTAGATCTAAATTAGCTTGCACATATGTGGTAACCCACGTAATTTACCTTACACGTCACCATCCGACGATTCTCAATCTATCCACCTTAACCCTTAGATTTTGGACTATGACAACTCACAACACCATCATAAGATTTGAGATCAATCTATGATCCATTTGACTATCACAAGTTGACCCTGTACTTAAATAAATGCGAATTCTATTTTTGAAATCTTGATCGTAATGACATTTTATTGTACGCCTATTTAGTACAATTGAATCATATAAAATAAATTTAGGGATCAAAATCACAAGATCCACCGTTCATCAGTCTACAATGTCCCGTAATAAGATCCATCATTTGAAAGCACAGATCGGATTATCTGATTTCATATCCAACTTCCAAATCACACCTAAATATTTGTTGTGACCCCTATAATTATCGATAATTAAATACTAGACAATCCAATTGTTGGACCATTTAAATGCTCAGTAAATCGTGATTTGGGAATTAGAGATCCATGTAGTATGGCCCACTCTAATGCAGAGCAACCCTAACATTTGTATATGTAATGGCACATGGTGGGTAATTACGCATCTTACATATAGGTAAGCAAATAATGATGATAATGATAATGATAATAATAATAATGGTAATAATAATGATAATAACAATAATAATAAATAATAATATTATTAGAAGTATTGTAACAAAATAGGTCATATAGTCTATAGTCTAGCCATTGATTTCTAGCTTAAATGGTCCCTTAGACCCTTTTACCTGTTGACGTTCGATTTCGAGATGATCCGACCGTCGGATCGATGAGAATCCACAAGTAGGACTCAAAATTCAAGTTGTATGGGCCACTTGAGCCTTGGACCCATCTGATATCTAGTCAAGGGCTTTGATTGGGCCATCCAAGTGGGGGGACGGAGTGGATCTCCTAATATGGTCTCGTGGGCCCCACTTTGTGGCAGTGCATGTGCACAGTGGTCGTGAACTCGAGGTGCACCAGACCTGTCAACATGGTCAGACCGTGTTGACCCGTGATTTCCAAAGGGACTGTTCTCCTTGCTCTCCCGCCCGACATGGTTTCAAACGAACCGTCCCCGTGCGTGACGTCTGTGGCCCACCATCATTGCCAACAGCACGATCCGATCTGTCCATCTGGTGTGGACGCGAATTGTGACCAAACCCCACCTTATCCCGCATTTGGAAGAGCGGGTGCTTGCGCACAATCCTTGGCGCAAACAGACCCTACAAACACTTGTTTCCAAAGACAAACTATTTTCAGTGCGCCATGATGGTAATCCACGTGAGCTGCTCTTTCTTCATCCTGATCGTCCATCCTCGAGTGATCCTAGCCTTTCAAAGCTAGGTTTTTTAGGAAATAAAGAGAATGAGAGAGAGAGAGAGAACAGCCGCAACCTCCTTTGTTCGAACCCACCGACCAAATCCCCTCAAAGCTTCGATGAAGCTTACCTGCAAGCTCTCTAGGGTCCTCACGGAATGTCTAATGAAGTCAGATTCGAAGAAAATGTGGTGATGGCAAGGACGCCATTATTAGCATGTCATCTTCCCTGCCACTCCAAACGGAGCCAGGCTCCGTTCGGGCACGCTGTTTTCAAGCTGGATCATTTAGTGATGTTGATGGATTCGGCTGGAAAAGAAAAGGGAGAGAGAAAGATTAAAGGAGAAGAGATTAAGGGAGACAAAGTGTCGTCGCTGCTGTTGTTGCCGTTCTTCTCGCTGCCAACCCACAGCCGCACCAGTTTGGCTCGGACTGTGATCGGTCTGCGTTTGTTTACACTACCTATCTGGTCGTAAGAGAAGGAACAAGAAGAGAAGAATAAGAATAGAAGAAGAAGAAAGAGAGAGGAAGAAGAGGAGAGAAGAAGTAGGAGGCTCTCATTGTAGTCGGGTGTGAGACGGGACCAAGCCACGGGCTGGGTTCGGTGTAGCTGGGCTGAGTCCTGGCTCAGTTCGAGCCATTCCAAAGAGAGTGATAGAAGGAACAAAGAGTGAGAGTTGGGGGGGATGCAGCTGCACCACGTTGGCTGTGTAACCCACCGAATTGCTGGCGAGTTCGGACTCGGTTCGGGCCTATCTGAGTTCGTCAACTCGCTGGCTCATGCTCTGGTGTATACAGAGCTGGTCTAAGAGTCCAGTAAGGAGAGAAACGAGAGGGAGAGTGAGAGAAAAGAAAGAGATAGGGAGAGAAGAGAGAAGAAGGAAGAGTAAGAGAGACAGGGTGTGCGGCTGTCCTAGCCAAACCGAGTCAACTTGGTTTGGGACCGAGTCAGCTTGTTGGCCCATTGGATGGGTCGATTCCAAGGGCTACTGAACGTCTCTAAATAAGAATAAGAGAGAAAGAGTGGGAAGGAGAAAGAAGAGAAGATGGGGAAGAAGAAGAAAAGAAAAATAAAAGAGAGTTGTGTTTTTAGTGGTTGTTGAGTTGATTGGGTTGAGCCGAGTCAACTTGACTCGAACCGAGTCAACTAAGGTGAGTCCACATCCTCCCTCCATATCGAAATTCCTTCAATTACAATTAACATTGTCACCATTTCCACCATTAGTTAATATTAGAAATGCATAGCCATTAGTAAGTGATCTATAGTCATCATAGACAAGAAAATAGAATAATATTGTTATTAAATACTAGTGTATTGTTTTACCATTCTTAAATATTATCATAATAGTGGGTCATAATATTACTTATCATCATAACGATTACTATTAACATGTTACGCTAATGTTAGTTACTATAAATGAAACTACCATTAATGATATTAGCATGGTATCCATCACTTGAAAATATTATTTTTAATAATTGATTATACTAATTTATTACAATTGTAATACTAATTATTACTATGGTCACAAATATTAGTTATATCATTAACGTTAAATTGTAACTAACCATATTATTATTATATTGTATTTAAGCTGTACATACATTATAGTTCTACTCCTAGAACTGAACCCTAGGATGAAAACCCTAAGTTCTACATCAAAACCCTAAAAACAAGTAATCCAAACCCTAGGTTATATTAATCCTGACCATAAATACCTTGTAGAAATTTAATCTCACGTATAACTTCACAATCCATTGTAGTTTTCGATTCTAAGGATGCACGCGCTTCCTAGTAACATCAGTTGGCGATTCAAAGTATAAGGTGATGATTTCTTCCCCTTAAGCTTTTCATTTCCAAATTAATTTAAGTAATAATCTTTACTAAGAATCACAATTGCTATCTCATGGCATGCGACCTCTTACATTAGTTATAAAATTTTAAGACATGGCTTACGTCTAATTTTTAGTTGATAATTGTGAACCATGATTGCACGCGATAGTTATTTATATGATAGTTTTTATTTAAAGTTCAATTGATAGTTCATACCATTACTATAAATCAAATGCTTAACATATGTGCTTCATGCTCTCAATGAATGCCCTCACATGAATGGTTGTAAGTCACTTGGAACTCATTTCACTACACCTACTAATGGAAAAAATTTCACTTGTGTATGTGTGCCCACACTTAGGGTGTAACGAGACTAAATGTGTAAAAATAGACCCTTGACTTGGTGGTTGCTTTGGTGGTGGGTTATCGATATGGATTTACCATTCATGGGATGTTTTCGTCTACGTGGCCTTGGGATGAACTCTTCACCGCCCTGATTTAACATTGCCCTACCTATGCCCTTTTTACCACATCGACTTATTTTATCCCAACATTTGGTATTTGTCCTTATGGCTTCGATGATTCATTCTCATACAACCATGCAATGGTATTTTCCTCTATATTGAATTTGATTGAACACTAGTCAATGGGTTCTGTTAAACACCCTAAGATGGGAAGACTTCATGAGCTGGGGATGGTGGTCATGGGACACTATGCCCGAGTTGTCGGCCTACGCTGGGTGACGAGCCTCCCGTAGTGACCATCGTGTTACTTAAAATGACTGATTGTAATTGAAATAATAATGGTTTAGCTAATCATGCATTCATAGCATATTGGCGATGACGGGTGGCTAATTCTGGATGTTGTAGCACGTGCCCTTTTATTGGGGTAGCATTTCGCTAGCTCCCAGACCACCAACTATCGACCCTCGGTTACTGTGCTGTACAAGTTATGCTATACTAGTGACTTATGTACGAGATGTGTACGATGACTTGACACTATGCTGTATGAGATATGCTACGCTGGTGACCAGTCTTTTGCATGGGTGACGAGCTCAAGTATAACCGGATGAGCATCCCCAGGTCGATGTGCGTTCACTCATCCATGCATTTAAAAAGATTGCATCATGTATTGTTTGAAATGCCTTGTTGTTTTTAACTATGCTTAGCTAAGGCGGCGGCGTGTAATCTTGAGGGGAATTCACACTGAGTTGGTCACTCATCCATCAAATATACAACCGTACAGGTAGCACAGGTGGCGTAAATGATATGCATATTCAGACTGTTGAGGAGTAGGGTATATGTGTCAAGCATACATGGTCATATCTGCCAAGAGGAGCTGCGCGATCTCGCGGCTCAAATTTATATGCCTTTTATTATTTCTCTTCTGTAAATTTTAAACTTTTGTATTTACTATTATAAGAGACATTGGTTTGTATAAGTCATTATGGGCAGCCTCTTGTATATTCTAAATAAAATTTCAAATTTTCCTTTATGCTGAATTGTCCATTCTACGCTAATCTGCTTACTCTGAAAGAAATGAAAAAATATATATGGAATTTGGTTCTCTATAGGTTAACACTCAAGTTTTTGGGAAACGAGTCATATACTCGAGTCCTGAAAACACGGGGCATTACAACAATGCTAATATAATTAAAGGAGAAGAGTAGCAATGACTAACTCAACAAAAAAAAGAGTGACAATGACCAACTCAATAAATAGGAGAGTAACAATGACTAACTCACATAAAGAGGAAAGTGGCAATGGCCAACTCAACAAGGAGAAGAGTAGCAAGGGCTAACTCAACAAGATTGGTAAAGGCAAGTGCAAGGCTGGTATCCATCGCCCCACACAAAAATAATAAAGATCACCTCGTAATTAACAACATACCATAATCCTAAAGGGGTAAATAATTGTTAGTGGTAAATTAACAATTGTATGGAGAGAATCATGAAAGCATAACATGTAACAGGGAAGATAAAACACATCAACTTAAAGTAAAGTAAGCTTAAAGGAAAAAACCCTCACCTCTTGATTTGGACTACCCTCAAAGGTTGTTAGACATTTCTAGACACACCTTAAATTCAATTTCTGCCTTAGATCACAAAAATTGTACATTTAAGATTTAGTCTAGGGTTCGATGGGAGGTATAGGTTTACACTTATACTGGTTGGGTAACTAACCTTGCCCATCGGTTATTCTCAACCCCACCAAATCCCGAAACTCAATGGATGACTTCATTGAGTCGACTCGCTTCGCTTCGACTGTCAATGGATCTTGTTCTACCCTTAATCTGAGCCCAACAAAATTAAAATTCAGCAAACTCCTACACCGAGTCCGCTCTACCTGACTCACATGGAGTAATTCTCCGAAAAAGCTCGACTCTTCTTCCCTTTTCTTTCTTCTTCTTTTCCCTTCTTTCTTCTCTTATTTTCTTCATTTTTCTTTCTTCTTTCCTACTCTAGAACACATCCAGCAAAGAGCTGGACTCAACAAAACCTTGTTTGACTCAATGAGTCACACCATCTTCTCTTGCAATCTCTCTCATCTTTCCTCTCGATCTCTCTCTTTTATTTCTTTCTCTGATTTCTTCAGATTTTTGTGGGTGTTCTCCAACGGTGAAGGAGGGTTTTATATTATTTACGGAAGCCTAGAATTTTCTTGCGCAATTGAACACGTTGGTCGAACCGTGCGAAAGCAACTTACGTAGTGGTTGGTTCTTACTTCTATTATTGTCGGCTTCTGTTGATTTCTTTCAAGTGTCCCTTTTTCTTCAAGGTTGTAATCTATTTAAGTGGGCCATCAGCTGGATAGTTTTGATCGTCAAGATCAGCCGTCCAGCATCTGTTTGGCAGATGGGTTCCATTTTAATGGCAGATTTGTTCCTGATCATTCTCCATCCAATCGGTTCCTCTAGGCGACCTGGATTGTGCTGCCTAAAGATTTCTGGCATTTGGAACGAGTGGCTCGGATGGGTTTTATCGAAGGATTTTCAGAACTATCTTTTGCGCATGGCGGAAACTGTATTGGAGTGAAAGACGACAACTCGTCTTTTCTCCTTTGCTCGGCCGACTTCTCCTTTGTTGGCAAGGTTAGGGTTGCCATTCTTAAAGATTTAACGGTCCAGATTGCCTCTGATCAGCAGCGTGCGATGGTCAGGAACTCCCCCATTCTCGCTACTCTTCTTGGTGTGAAGCTTCCTTTCATCCGAAGTGGTGGGGACGTCCCTGATGATTTCCGGGCGAGATTTATTAGGTTTAGTTTGGAGGTGGGGGCTACGTCTGATGGGTGGTTCAGATCTACACATCGCCTCTTGGTGGTGGGTCTCATCTATATCCACAATCACCGTCGGTTTTGAATTCTCGAACGCGGGAACGAGAAAGGAGGAAGAAGGTCGCTAGTGGAAGAGGATTGGCTGGTGTACCACACAACAACTATATAGCTGCTGTGCGAAGATGAGTACTGACGCTCATCGAGCTCCGAGTTGTACAAACGGTTCAAAGGAGATCAAAGTTACATGGCCCAAAGTGATGTATTTATTATATCTACACTGTTCATCTATTTTTAGAGATCATTTTAGAGCATTATCCAAAAAATGAATCATATCCAACAATCATCTGGACCACACCACGAATAGAAGCGAGATAGTGATTTTCACGGTTAAACAATTCATAGGGCCCACTATAATCGTTTATTTTCCATCCAATCTGTTCGTACGGTCAAAAAGACCTAAATTAAGAGGAAAAACAAATTTCATATTGATCCAAAATTTCTGTGACCTTGAAAAAGGTTTCAATGGTAGAGGTTCAATCCCCCACTGCTTTTTACAGTGCGGTTCACTTGATAGTTAGATCTGTCTTATTTTTCATCTCAAGCCTTAAGACGAGCTCGCTAAATGAATGGACGGTTTGGATATAACATATACCTCATGATCAGACTCACAAAACTTGTTGACGTCAATACAGCAGCTATACAGCTGGTGTGAGGTACACTAACCAATTTGCTTCAGATTAGCTGGTGTACCTCACACTAGTTATATAGCTGCTATAGGTACTCGTCATGCTAAGACGAGCACTGACACTCCTCGAGCTCCAAGTTGTACGAACGGTTCAAAGGATATCAAAGTTACATGGCCCCACAGTGATGTATTTATTATATCTACACCATTCATCTATTTTTAGAGTTCATTTTATAGCATTATCCAAAAAATGAATCATATCCAAAGATCATTTGGACCACACCATAAATAGTAGCGGATATAATGATTTTCACTGTTAAACAATTTGTAGGGCCCACCATGACATTTATTTTACATCCAATATGTTCATGAGGTCACAAATACTTGAATGAAGAGGAAAAACAAATTTCATATTGATCCAAAACTTTTGTGACCCCAAAAAGGGTTTCAATGGTAGACATTCAATCCCCCATTGGTTTTTGCAGTGTGGTCAACTTGATAGTTAGATCTATCTTATTTTTCGTCTCCAGCCTTAATACGAGCTCGCCAAATGGATGAACGATTTGGATATAACACATATCTCATGATCAGACCCACAGAACTTGCTTACGTCAATACGGCAGCTATATAGCTGGTGTGAGGTACACCAGCCAATCCGCTTTCGTCGCGAGTAGTCCGGTCAAACACAGTTTGACTGGGCTTTAGCTTTGGTGGTCTGCGGTTGTTATGAGTCAAGTGCACACGCACCTTCTGTGTGGATCTTGATTTTGTTTAATCTGTTTCGTTGATCACATTCACAGGATCATATTTGGTTATGGTCTCAAGTATAGACCTGATCTAAGTTCTAGGTGAGCCACATGTTGTAACAACTATGGGTGATAATTACCATAAGAAACTACTTACGTAACAGAATTTCTCCTGCGCTGACGGAAGTTACACCTTTCGGTTCAATTGTATGGAATCAGTGGGGTCCACTATGATAAATTTTTGGGATCTATTTTACTCATCAGTCTAGTTAGGTCATGTTGGCCCATAAGCCCAAATATGAAGCAGATCGAATCATTACATAAGCTTATCCTAAAATTCTCTTAGCGGGCGTTGAAACGAACTTAATCTCAATTAGCGATCCACGCTTAATGATTAGGGACCAATTTTGGAGCAAATGTGTAGTTAGGATAGGCAAATGATTGGGCAAATTTTGGTGGTTGATCGATGGTGGAAAAGACCTATATCTGAAATTTCACCTTTTGCGTCAAAATAAAGGAATTGGCTTCCGCGTTCAACTGTATAGGATCATAGATCGGGGTATAAAATTCGTATAACCTCATAGTCATATAAGACCAAAGTGTGGTCCAAATTTGAGTTGCGATGGACCAAAGTGGGGTCTTCATATTTCACACTTGTTCATATTATAAGCAATCTAAGTCGTTCATATGAAGGAAAATATACTACTACTACTACCTACGAGTTTTCCTCAATCAATGGACACCAAAATCAACGATTAAGGGCTGATTTATCAATTGGGCCGCTTTTACAATGATTTAAGGGCCAAAATTAGACATGTATGGTTAATTTATGATACATAGGCATGGTATAAAAATTCACATCAAACGGATCGTGGGAACCATATAATCTAGAATTCAGGGATCTAGGTTAATAACATTTTCGTAATTATTGCTGATATGAGAGTTTTGTGAAATCTAATGGTTCTACATGGTTGTATGCACATTTCTAAATAATTCTTACGAAAGAACTTACATCTAAATTATTATGGATGAAGGATTATTCGCTGATTTAGTTAGGGAAATGTTTATGTATCAAACCACATGATCAACGGTCGGATGACTTGATTTATGGTCGAAGACCATTCTTAACAGCCAGATTCATGTTGGAGAATAAGTGTAGGGTTAGGATAGCTAAATTGATATCGTACACATGTACATATTAAGTCAAACTTCATGGTAACACTCGAAAACTTTCAATACTCAGGTATTGAAAAGTTCAGGGCGTTACAACCTTAGTGGGCTTGACGTCCATCATAGGATATCAAGCCGAGATTATGTCTCGAATTGCTCAACTTGGACTCACAAGGCTAGTGTATGAGATGTGTGAATATTTATGAAATTAATCAAGAACTTAAGTCAATTGTCTGTATCCGGTCTTTACCGAAATTGTGGGTTTCTGACCATTAGATCCTGATATCGCCAAGTGTGTCTTATTCACCTATAACGATCATGCTTTAATATGACTTTGCCCGATTATCAAATCTCACAAGAATTTTAAAGAGGACCATAAAACACCTTAGATCCATGGGAGCGGATTAGGTGAGCCCCAACCTCACCCAATACGTCGAGACCCGGACCATGGGGCCCACTTTAATGTATGTATTGTATATCCATGTTGTCTATCCATTTTGCCAACTCATTTTAGGGCAAGAGCCCAAAATTGAAGAAGATCTAAATCTCAAGTGGACCACACTATAGGAAACAGTGGTGATTGAATACCCATCATTAAAAACTTCTTATGGTCTACCTTAATGCCCACCGTAATGTATATTTTCAATCCAACCTGTTTCAAGTGGTGTCATCCACTTGAGATTTGGATCTGCTTCATTTTTGGGATCATGACCTAAAATAAGTTGGAAAAAAGATGGATGGCGTGGATATACAATACATACATCAAGGGGGGCCTCATAATCAAGCCCACACGGTGTTGGGTGAGGTTAGGCTACACTTACTGTGACCCCATATCTAGACCGGGGTTATTTTTGTATAAAATTAACTCCAATCAATTATTTTCCCAGTGTAAAATTGTCACACCTCAAAATCCCTGGTCTGGTACGAACACAAACCCTGAATTCCTGGGTGTCACTTATAAATGCAGAAGCGTAGTTCAATAATCAAATTTCATGATTCAAGGTATAAGGAAAAGGTAAACCAAAGTAGTATATTAATATATCTGTCACACCCCAAACCCAGAAATCGGGCGCTGTCACATACTCATAATCGGTATCGACAACCGGCACCGATAATCGGCATCGATAATCGGAATCAGCCTCAACAATCGGAATCGGCCTCGACAATCGGAATCAGCCTCAACAATCAGAATCGGCCTCGACAATCGGAATCGGCCTCGATAATCAGCCTCAACAATCGGAATCGTCCTCGATAATCAGTATCAACAATCGGAATCGGTCTCGACAATCGGAATCGGCCTCGATAATCGGCCTCGACAATTGGAATCGACCTCGATAATCGGCCTCAACAATCGAAATCGACCTCGACAATTGGAATCGGCCTCGACAATTGGCCTAACAAAGGCCTAAGGGAAGGTCACAATGTGGACATTTAACCATCATTGCCCATCAATGTGGACATTTAACCAACATTGCTCCCAAGGAGTAGCCCACATAGAGCCAAACATATAGTGGGCCCATGACCTCACACAATGGCCCAATATGCATCACCATGGGCCTCTCTCAAGTGCCTAATACACATCACAATGGGCCTCACTCATTGGCTACGTATACAACACGTCGGGCCTCGCCATATGGTTCGGAATTACATCACAATGGGCTGTAACAATGGGCCAATACACATCGAAATGGGCCACGACATATGGGCCGGAAATACCTCACAATGGGCCTCATCGCACAGGCTTTGAACACATAACAGGTGGGCCCTGCACATGGGCCATAATACATCTTAATGGGCCATGACCCATGGGCCGGAAATACGTTACAATGGGCCTCATCATATGGGCCTCAAATATACATCAAGTGTGTCACATCAATGGGCCACACTAATGGGCCTCGCACAAATGGGCCACAAATACATCATGTGGGCCGCATCACATGGGCCTCAACAATGAGTTTTATATACATTAAGTGGGCCGTATCAATGGGCCGCACTAACGGGCCTCACATACATCAAGTGGGCCATATTACATGGGCCTCAACAGTGGGCTTTATTTTCATTAAGTGAGCCCACCATAACGTTTATTTTCCATCCAATCTGTTCATAAGGTCACATGGACCTTACTTAAGAGGAAAAACAAATTTCGTACTAATCCAAAACTTTAGTGACCCCAAAATCGGGTTTCAATGGTAGCAGTTCAATCCCCACCGATTTTTGTAGTGTGGCCAACTGATAGACGGCGTGAAAGGTGGACCCCATCGTCCAGCAGCTGCTGGACGGTGTGGATGATGATCATCAAGGTGGGGCCGGAAGATGAACGGCGTGGAGATCACATACACTAAGGGGGGTCCCACGTCCCACTCAAAACGGACGGACGTAGAGGTAAAAACACATGCGTAATAGTGGGGTCCGCAGCACCATCCAGCACCTTGGACGGTGCAGATGAAACAATTACATTAAGGTGGGTCCCACCACCTGCACGTGTGACACGTGCAGGGTGGGCTCCACATCAGGACGGTTAGATATAACACGTACGCGCTGGTGGGACCCTTAGAATTAGCTGACCTCAATGCAACAACGATATGGCTGGGTCCCCACTGTTCAGGTGAATGGACGGTGTGAATGAAATGCATACATCATGGTGGTGTCCCACGCCCAGGGACTGGACGTGAGGTGTCCCACATCCACCGTCCAGATGATAGATGGTCTGGATATAAAACATACCTCACGTGGGTCCCATATGGATGGACGGCTAGATATAGAACACATCATCAAGGTAGGCTCCATGGATGGACGGCCTGGATGAGATTACAGTCCAGGTGGGTCCCATCTTCCTGGGATGGACAGTGTGATCATAACACATACATCACATTGGGTAGGCCCCACCGTCCAGCAGGCTGGACGGTGGATGGCATGGATGAAAGACATGCATCAGGTTGTGTGGGACCCACCAACTTTTAATAAATCTAATATTTGTATTTTCCCTCTACAACATCTGTTGCTTGGACAGCGGATGACCCAGCAGATCAAGGCCCATCTGGCCATGCTCTAGGCGAGCAACTGATGGACTGCAAGGATATAACATGCATACATCATGGTAGGGTCCACCAGGGTGGACCACACAACCCTGGGACCCGGCTGACATTTGGTTTTTCCCATCCAAATAGGCCTGAGTGGCCGCTGGACGTCCAACAACAATGGACAGCAAGGGCGACCTTGCTGCTGGACGACCCAGATTTCTCGCACATCATCAGGTGGACCACGAATATGGGAAAAAGAGAGACAGAGAGAGAGACAGAGTGAGAGATCGGATGATGGAGGGACCCCGCCACTATGGGCCCCTCTTTGGTACAACACAAACATCAAAATGGATCCCAGTGGGATCCATACTATCAATCGGTAGGCCCCACTTGGTCCATCACAAAAATACAATCTAACATGCAAATCACCCACCTTTGATCTCCTCTTCCTTTTTCCGCCAATGCGATTTAGAGCTCCAAGGGGTGCGATTCAACGGTCGAGATAGACTTTGGATGGTGGAGATAGAAGGTAGGAAGGTGGGCCACACTAGCTTCTCTCATGGAAGCTTGGACGTTGGACTCTCATGGGGTTGCTTGGGAGTAATGAGAGAGAGAGAGAGATGAGAGAGAGAGGTGTAAGAGAGAGAGAGAGATGGGTGAGTGATGGGGTGTGATGGGTGAGTGAGTGATGGATGTATACTTGGTTGTAAGAGAGAGAGAGTTAACTTTGGGGAGGGTGGTTGTACTGGGGGATGGGATAGAGTACTTGACATTTGATGTGATTGATGAGACATTCTCTTGGGTTTAGCAAATGCACGGCATTTTTCTCAAACTGAATGCAGGCCCACATCTCCTAGCCCGGGTATCGCCTCGGCGCGTGATATGCGGCGTCAGAACCGTAGTAACGGCGCGGTCGCAAGGGTACAAGTTTCGAGTCGAGCCGACTCTGATATACGGGACACGACTCAAGATCGCGCGTAAACGCCGATAACAAATCGCAGGTCGCCGAAATTTGACCGGGAGGATCGCGGAGGCCTACGGAACGGTATGGGCTAGGATATGAGTCTTACAATATCCATAAAGAAAGTATATCATACACACAAACACAAGTCAAACCACACAAAGTCCACACAGAAAAGGGACTCAATATGTACATGTCTAAAAAATATAACATGTGAAACTATCTATCCTCTCCTCCTCTCTAAAAAGAAATATAAGCATGGTCCAGTAGCCTACAACTATTCATCAGCAAACTGAAAGAACAACCCAGCCAAACATGGGTCCAAATATTCTTCTTCTTCAATTGTCGCATCTAAGGTACCTGTGACACAAGTATCTGGTTGGTGTTTTACAATACCATCCTAAGAAGGAGTGAATGATCAGTTTAGTGTTACCAATTGCTAAGTTAAGAATTTTTTCAACATAATCAAGTACAAGTGATGAGGATCCTTACTCTTGCTCGGGTGGTAGACTCTTAGGAGTTTCAACACCCTGTCAAGGGTTCGAGTGTCCATAGGTGGTGAAATCCCACTACGGCGTGAGTGTGTGGGGGTGTGTGTGCGTGTGTAAAAAAAAAGTACAAGTGATGAAGCAAACATCTCATCTCATCTCTAGTCTAGTGGATTAATGCAATGCATGTTAAGAGACATGTAATAATAGTGGGGTTGCCAAACTTGTCACTCAAGATACAGATAGTGGGGTTGCCCAACCTACCACTCTATAAAGTGGTGCAGTTGCCAAATGCACCACCCTAGTATTTCATACGAGTATGATTAACCAGCCTTTATTAGTCCGAATACATCCAGCAATATTAGCGAAGCCAAAACACCACGTCTTGGTTACAAATCATATAAATGAGGAGCGCATGGCTCCTCACCAGCGTCCTTTGGTCCATTCGAGATTCATCACCCAATGTCTATAAATCAATCATTTCATAGGCATGGTGATTGTCAATGACATTCGAATAGCATAGTATGGATCGTCACCCAAATCATTGATGGTAGGCTCGTCACCTCCATTGGTGCTCAAGACTCTCCGTATGATTGCCAAATCAGTACAAGTCAAAGACAACACGAGCATAGTGTCCCGTACTGCCATACATGGCCCATGAGCTGCAACGAGTAAGCTTGTCTGAGTCACATATGACTTATGAATGGTAACTTTTTTCTCAATGGTAACCGTGGTGCTTTAAATTCCATAAGGTGTCAGCAACAATGTCACAACATGTGTTATCCCTACTTGACTCTAGTTTTGTGGATTGATCGAACAACGACAAGATCGTTCTTGGGTGTGTAATACAACTTGAGTGGCCCAAACTAGAACCAGTCCATCAAGTTCCATCTCTAATCGACTGAATGGGTCCATGACAACCAACCCTAGGTAGCAGTCACTAAACTTCCAAGTTGCAAAGACAACCTTGATCCATCAAGGCGTATAATTCTAAGCATGTATATGTACACAAGAAGGACATAATATCTCAATATCATGGTTCAAACATTCCATCAAACACTTGTCGTGCATAAGGTGGCTACACAAATTCACTTAAATAGGCTAAGTCACTTAGTACACACACAAGAGAGAGTAATCAGGTAATCACTTCAGCACATATGGCATATGAATCATTGTCACACCAAAATCATAACAATGAGAAGAAGAAAAACCTTTATGAAATGATAAATTCATTAACTGGAATTATTATGGGTTGATAAATGTTAACTTAAAAGAATGGTCTTCACCTGTAGGGGTGAAATCACTGACTAACGGTGTCTAAAATAGAAAAGCTCAGAAAAATCCTAGCTTTCTAACCTAATTTCATCAAAATCCTAGATTAAGCGCAAGAAAACTCAATTCACATTCCAAATCTACCAATAGAACATTACCACATGTTCAATTATTGCTCTTTTTTTTTATCATATGGAAGGATAGGCAGGAGAATCGATAAAATCCCTAAAAACTCCCTTTCCAAAACCCTAAAACCTAGAATTTCTAATTTTCTAAACATTTTAGAAATTAATTTCCTATTTATAGCTTTTTTGGTGATAGGGCGAGGTGAGTCACACAACTCACACTCTCGGGTATCGATCAAAGTTCTACGATTTAGAGAAGGATCATAGAAATCTAATTTAGGAGAAATAACAAGTTTAAATTTTGGTTTTGAAAAATTAAAATATTTGAAAACTTCATTTTCCCACCAAAACGATGTCGAAATTTTCAAATGAAAAATGAAGTTTTTCTTTAGTCCTACATCAGAAAGGAGGAAAGATATTTTTTGTTTTATATGTAGATAGATGTGTGTGTATTATTCTTACTTAGAGATTTGGAGGTTAAGATGCTTGGGTTGCGTGTTCCAGGGCATAACACTGGAACGCACGCACACTCGGGCACGGGCACGGGCGTGGGTGTAGGAATGGGCGTGGGTGAGGGCAGGGGTGTGGGTAGTGTGTCTATAGTGGATCCGAAATCGTCAGCCATTTTGAGAACGGATAACAATCTTAAAAGCCATAATGGTACGAAAACGGACGGGCTTTAATGATCAAACGGTCAAATTGTTTGATATAACGATCTGAAACTGTTAAGACTTAAATATTGCATATTTTCCCCCATTTATATCTTTGTTTTATGAACATGATACTGCTTAATGTTATATTTTATGCATGTTTGTGTTGCAAGGTGAATCTGAGAGCTTGGATTGAAAAGAATGCTAAAAGCATGGATTTAGTGCTCAAGAATCACCAAGGCAAAGGAGGGATCTTAAGAGACTAAGAATGAAAAATTCTCATGCCAAAGATACAAGGAAACCAAGTACAAAGGATGGAGAAAAGATTGGCAAAAGCATAAGATAAACAACAGAAAAATATAATAGTTCGGTCCCACCTACACCAATTTCGGTCCCACCAAAATTGCACAAAACAATTAAGTAAGAAAACAACTTAATTTGGTGCCACTTAAGCTTAATTCGGTTCCACCGAAGCTTAAGACAATTTCGGTGCCACCTAAGTACTCTACACATACAATTTCAGATGCAATAAATTTCATATACGATTTCGGTGCCACTGAACCAACTTTAGTCCCACTGAAATCGCGCAGAATTGTCGTCGTGGATTGTGTAACTTGAGGCGGTTTGCAGAAATTCCAAGTCGGTGCGAAATGTGGAGCTTCACAACTATAAATAGGAGTCCCTAGGATGTTCCTAGGCATCTTCTAGGGTTCAAGAAGTGGAGAAAAAGGGTGAATCTGCCATCTGAGAGCTTTCTTCTTCTTCCTTAGTTGGTCTTTTTATTTTGTTTAAGAGTTCTTAGTTCAATCATGTATATGGTTGACTAAACCTCTTAGTTAGGGCTAAGAGGTGAAGCTTGTAGCGTAATTGAGATGTTTACTTAGCTTTGATTCATGTTTATTTTGAACTTCATTGATTTCTAGTTGATTTTAAGGAATATTTTCAGTTTTCAATGGTTTGTTGTGATTGCAATTACAATTGAGTCTGTGATAGCTTTGAATATCTTCTTTTCCTCTTTGAGATTATGGAATTAGTGAATCCTGTTGTTCACCATCGTCCCTTGGGCATGGTTGGATGACGGTATCCCTTCCAAACTCCATAATTCTCTTCCATTGAGACTGGATCAATGAGGAGTTCAGAGATTTGACCATCTCTTTCTTCCAACTGGATAAGATAGGAATCTGATTCCAGTTGTGTCCCTTAAATCAAGCAAGGTAGCTTTGTAACACCCCGTACTTTCAATACTCGGGTGTTACCAAGTAACTTAACTTAGTACAAATACCAACTTGACTTGAACATTCACGTTCATTATAGTTTAAATACAACCGTTGAAAATAGTCTCAATCCATATATTAAGCCATCCATCCACTAATGTTGAGATGAACCATCACATCATCTGTATAACCCATTTTAGGACTCCTTAGATAAACTATGAATCAATCGCAATGTTTCATGGATCGATCCAATGATAAATTCCCATAATCTGACCATCGGGCTAGCAGGAATCATTAGTTGGTCGTAAGATCACTAAGTATGGTCCATCTTGAAATTACGGTGAAGACCGCTTTAGTTGAAGTCGGAATATGTCAATATGTCATAGAGGGGGGTGAATAGGATTTTTAAAAAGTTTTTATGATTTATTTCAAATCCTATTACACTAATCCTAACAATAGATACACATTAGGATTACTAAAAACAACTCTACTGGCTTCCAAGCCCAGTAGAGGATCCAATCACAAACTGTTTTAAGATGTAAACAATATGCAATCTAGTTCATGATAGATATGACTGTGTAGGTATGTGAGATGTGCTCAGATATTCAGATATGAAAGTATTAAAGTAAATCACACAATCAGAAGAATAACAATATCAAACACAGTCATTTTTATAGTGGTTCGACGATAAGTCTACTCCACTCCCGGTAACCGCACTCAACCCTTGAGTGTACCAGATTTCACTAAGGAGGTTTCACAGCGGTTCACCTCAAACCTAAGTTTTTAAATCATGTTCACCTTCAACCTTTACAACTTACACTGAGGCTGACTGTTTATGCTCTCACGAGCAAGGGTCAACACAACGCACACACTTTTAGGCACACTGGCCAAGGATCTTCCATAAGACCCTACTGGAGGTTTCTACACGGTTCACCTCAAACCCGAGGTTTCACACGGTTCACCTCAAACCCAAGGTTTTACACGGTTTACCTCAAACCCAGAGTTTTACTGGTTCACTCCTAACCAGATGTTTATGCTCTCCACAGAGCAAGGGTTCACACAACACACCCACCACGTACACTCCCGCCGGAGGCCTCCTTGAGGACTTCAAAGGGTGAGAACCACTTAAGACCCAATCCTACAAAGGAATGATCACAAGTGTCCTCTTGGACTCTAGATACTTACAAATAAGTTGATGAGTCCCGATAAGCACAATGCCGAAGATCTCCTCCTCCTTGTTGACGAAGAGTCTTCTGCTCCCTTGATCCGCAACACAAGATGATGTACCAATACTCAGCTTCGGGTTGAGTCAAGGTCAAGATGGAATCCTACTCTTAAAATGTTTTCCTATTAGGAAGATAGAGCAATTCCAATCTTATGCATTCAAGGCATCCCAGCTTAATGATTTACCATTAAGTTAGTAGCTGGAGGATCCTTGAATGCAGAAGTTTATTTCCCAATCCACTCTATTGAATATCAATGGTAAGGGTGGATTGGAGGATGAACTTCCCTGAGAGAAAGGGCTTTGGGTATATGATCTAAGGTTAAACACTCAAAAGCTCTCTCTACTTTCTCTCCCAGCAACAATAGACAAGTCCTCTATATATAGGCAAAAGGTTCCAACGGATATAAAACGGTCACATTTATGACTGAGTTCGATATCATCGAGCAGGTTCGATATCATTGAGCGTATACTCTCGATAGCATCGATGGTCTGGTCGATGACTTGAACTCAAAGTCATACGCTTTTAAAAACCTTAAGCCTGCTGGTCAATGAATCGAAACATTAGTCGATGTCATCGGATTTCGAACTCTGATTTCATTGATGATAGGTTCGATCCATCGACACTTGAAAAATAAGAGAGACTTGACATGAAATATTTCAGGTTTTTATGATATGATCGGGGGTCAGCTGATGTCATCGGAATTTGTATATCGATGATATCGAAGGCAGCGTCGATGCATTGATAAATCCAATAGATTTATCCTTAAACTCGTTGGACAAATTATGTCCATTATCGATGTAATCGACTCGGCCTCGATATCATCGACATATGAATATCGATTTCTTCGAATGGCCCCCGATCAATGTTAAAAACAACTTAAAATATTTGCTAGAAGAAAAGTGCGCCCACTATCGATATCATCGATGGACTTCCGATCTTATCGATATTTGATTTCAGATCATATCGGAAGAGTATCGATATATCGAAAGAATTTGAGATTTTCATTAAAAAAATAGGGGCGCCGGAAATCTGCCTGTTAATCTTATCGAACCACTTTCGATGTACTCGAGATTTGAGTATCGATATGTGTATCGATACATCGATAATTCGTCCAGATATGTGATGAAGTTGCTGGACATATTTGGTCATCTTTTCGATGGTATCGATGAAGCATCGAAGACTCAACAGCGCAGGTCGATCATATCGAGGGTGCTTCGATAAAATCGACAAGGCAAGAAAAACTTAGAGATTTTCCTGTTTTGAAAAAAGTTTTCTCACCTTAAAACCCTATGATTTCTAACATGTTTTTAAGGGTTTTATTCACCTGGTGTTTTGGGTCATGGGATGTGAGGCTTTAGATTTACTTGTGGCGAGCTTGTACACATCCGGTTGAGGCAGACGCTTGAATTGATCTTTCTATCAGACTTTGTAGTCAATCTGACTCAACACTCACGTAACTTGACAAACCAGGGCACTTTCCCATCTGAGTTTAGGATACACCTCATCCTTTAGGTCGACACCAATTCGAATTGACAAAACGGATGGAAGATGTGGATTTGCTTATTTAAACCTTGGATCGATGGATCCACCATCCATCTAATGTATAAGTAATATCAAACGATTTAACACTCGAATATTATAGTTTAGTGGCCCGACAGATAGGAGTATTGTTGAGGATCATCTAAACTGGATTAGGGACCACTCAAATCAAATGTAGGCTCGATCCAACCGTCAGCTCAACTTGAAACAACAAACTGGCTCAATGTGACATTATCAGTTATGACTCTTATAAAAGGCAGGTCCTACAAATGAATAAATAAGTATGTATGTATTATATATATATATATATATATATATATATATATATATATATATATATATATATATATATATAACAAGTGATAATGGCATAATAAGATGAATAATATTATATATTAAAAGGAATTTTAATAACAATAATGGAGTCATTAACATAGAGAGAGTAAGCAAGAACACAAACAAATGATCCCTAGAGCTTTTTGACCGTTGATGCTCGAACCTAGAACAATATGACCTCAGATCGCAGCTTACAACCCACCAAAGCTTTGGATCCACCTCATCTTTAGCTAGGTGTCCTGATATGACCTATAGGATCATTTGAACGGACTGGATTCCTAAAAATCATCACGGTGGACCCCACCTTATGTATCTGAGCACACTGGTGGGTGTGCACCTGCTGTGCACCGAACCGATGGGAGCAGTCAAGCTGCTTTGACCCGACACCTTCCAAAAATGGGAGGGTTTCCACCTGAGGTCGTTTGAAAAGGGAAACACAATTGTGTTTCATCTCCTCGATTTAATCAATGTGTGGCCCACCATCTGACCCCTACGGTATGATCCAAACCGTCCATTTGATCAAGGCAATGGAGCAGACCAGAACCCAACTCACCCCGCACGATGATCCGCACATGCGTTTGCACAAACTTCAGCGCAAACAGGGGTGTGCGGTTGGATATTTTCGAAAATGGGAAACTTTGTTGCGCCTTCTGTTTTGCCAGCTAGCATGATCCGAGTGGAGAGGATTTCTCTTATCTCAGATGTCCAATCAGTGAGATCTCAGCCATTGCTTCCCCTAGTTTGAGGTGTTCCCAGCAAACCAAAGGAAAATTGATGGTTTCATACCCACCGTTTCATAGGCGGGTTCGGTCAAAGAAGATCCGGACCATCTGTTGACGATCCGACGTCTCTGAGTCAATCTGGGGATTTGATAAATCAGAACAATGGTGGCTTCATGTCTCTCTCCAGCTCTAGCTACCACACTTACGAAAAAAACAGAGAGAAAGAGAGAAAAACTGGGGCGATCGGTCGGGCGTGGAGCTGCACCAGCTGAGATGCAGTCAGTTGGGGCGAGCTCTGGTCAGGTTGGACCGTTGGCTGTGGCTAAAAGAAAGGAAGAAAAGAGAGAATAAGATGGTGAAGAAGTAGAGGAAGAATGGAAAGAGAGTGCGTGTCACGCCCCAAATTCGGAAATCGGATTCACTGGAATCCCGATCACCGAATCCGGTACCGACAGCCTCCGTAGTACCCCATTCTCGGCTCCTAGCGTCCATACGCCATATTCCAATCCTGGGATTCTATAAGGAGGATTTTTCAATGTACATTTTACTCATAATAAGCATAACCACAAGATTACCTAATTCACAAAGGCAACATCATCATCACATATCCACTAATATAAACATTTGAGTACAATGCCGAAAGGGAAATACATAAATTGAAAATCAAGCTCCAGAAGACCGCTGCACGCTCCAAGCTCAACACTGCTGCAACCTAACTCACCTGCACGCATATATCATGCATAAACTTATAGAAAGCTTAGGGGGTGGTGTAAGTGTGTGCACAAGGAAAGTGCCAAGTATTCAACGTAATGTCATAATCATACAATGTCGAAATAGGCGCAAGGTCATGAATCATATATTATCAGAGCAAGTGAAAATACTGACAAGTCCATGAGTCAAGCAATGTCAGAATACGCGATACAGATCAACTATACAAATGAGGAACAATATCAGAATACGTGATATAGATCAACTATACAAATGAGGAATAACATCAGAATACGCGATACAAATCAACTATACAAATGAGGAGTCATAAAGAGCTAAATATCAGATGTTGTATCTAAACCATATAAATGTAGAAACATAGGTAACCTAAAATGTCATATGCCCTGAATGTAATGCAATATGCGGTGCAAATGGAATGACCATGCTGGAGTATGAAGTAGGGATGATAGTACGTTGTATCACAGGTTATGGGGTCCATCACAAGGGACTTCTATCCAAACCAATCTCATACTTAAATTTGGATAGTCCGGCTCAATGTGGTAAACTCCTGATCTCAGGTTAGTCGCGCGCCTCAACCGAAATCCTGGCCCTCATGAAAGTTCACATAACAAATAGTTGCGCACCACCAGCCCGAGTGGATAGTGAATGAATGAATGAATGAGTATGTAAATCCCGCTCAATACGTCCACATATCAGTACGGTTTATCTCTGGGATCATCACCGGGGTTTAGTACACTCCAAATGGCACTACCTCTCTCCCAGCAGCACAATCTAAGTTAGCGTAAGAAACCTCACTATCCGCCTGGCCAATAGTCTGTCAATACCTATCCGGCACGTTGATAGCGGACCCATTCCTCGAGCTGGTCAGACTCAGTCTAGCAATGCCCCCTACGCTCGGGCGGGTAAGGCTACACCCCCTCCCGACCGACCACGATATAGTAGGAGACGAGACCTCCTAGTATTCGGTACTCGGACGCTCATGTATCCACTCAGTCTCGACATTGGGGCGTCTTCTGGTACTAAGAGGGTTTTAGGAATTTTCACCTAGGGCCATTTATGGCAGCCCGATGCTAGAATAAATTTTCGGTGCCCCGTCTGGCCATCCACGATATGCATGTGGAGGCTATGGCCCTGATGTCGTTAGGGCATACAGTAATCATAATGCGAGATACATGAGTCATACAATTCAGTCATGCATCAATCCTATGCATACTGTGCACTCATGTGAGATAACCTCCACCTATCAGGGAGTCTCATAACAACATGCTTCATAACATATGCAATGATCAACCACATCTCATAACAAACATGCAGATGATGCATATGGGTATGTATTATGATGCTATGCTGTCACATACTCATAATCAGTATTAATAACCGGCATCGACAATCAACCTCGACAATGTGGACATTTAACCAACATTGCCCCCGAGGAATGACCCTCATAGATCCTAACGTATAGTGGACCCATGACCTCACACAAGGGTCAAATATACAACACCATGGGCCTCACTCAAGAGCTTAATACACATCACGATGGACCTTTCACATGAGCCTAACATTCATCACAATGGGCTCCATCGCCTGACCCTTAAATGCATCACAACGGGCCTCATCACATAAACCTCATATTCATCACATTATTCTTAAAACACGGGTTGAATATACATCACATTGGCCTCAACTACGAGTCGCACATACACCATATATAGGTCTCGACAATTGAAATCGACCTCGACAATCGAAATCGACACTTGGACTCGGCCTCGACAATCGGGATCGATCGATAATCAGAATCGGCAAATCGATCATGTCAATCGGAATGGGCAATCGGCTACGACAATCGGTCACGACAATCGGGATTAATCGATAATTAGAATCGGCAAATCGGTCATGTCAATCAAAATGGGTAATCAGCTACGACAATCGGAATCGATCGATAATCAGAATCGGCAAATCGGTCATGACAATCGGGATCGATCGATAATCAGAGTCGACAAATCGGTCACGTCAATCGGAATCGGCAATCAGCCATGACAATTGGAATCGATCGATAATCAGAATCGGCAAATCGGTCATGACAATCGGGATCGATCGAAAATCAGAGTCGGCAAATCGATCACGTCAATGGAAATCTGAATCACGTATAAATACGTTGTCCTTAAAGCTTGATTCGCCCCTTATGGATTGTTGATGGGTTACAGGCGAATTGCTTCCAGGATAAGACAAGCCTTCTAACTAGATCCTGTGTGTAGCAATCAGGAAGGGATCTACTTAAGAACTTTTTCAAATCAGTTGATCATCTGGCAAACTAGATTAGCGGTCATCTAACAATATTCTAAGAAGGAGAAGGTTTTTGGTGAGATCTAATGGTTTGGAAGAGATCTGTTGGAGTTTAATAGTTTTGGATTGGAATGGTCCAGTTTATATAGGCATTAGGGGAATGGACTGTTGCTAGGTGGTCATCAATGGTTTAGAACGTTTGAAAAACATTTTTGACAATTAATATTTAATTTAGGGCGTTTTCATATCATTGGATCAAACAATTTGACCTTTGGATCATCAAAGCCCGTCCATTTTCGGACCGTTGTGGCTTTTAAGGCTACTAGCCATTGTCAAAATAGCTGACGGTTTCGGATCCATAGATCCGACCGTTCTTAGTAGCCTATAAAACACAGGCTTATCTTTCTCCCCTCGCACCGTCTCGCGACGGTTCGCGTAAGGTCGCGAGGGAGTGACCACTCTATGATACGATGCGCACGTAAGTGCACAGTGAGTCATCTTGCGCTACTACAACCACACTGTCTACGCCCTGCCCATGCCCACTCACATGCCCACTCACACGCCCACGCCCGTGCCTAAGCGCGCGCGCTTGAGCATCTCAACCTATAAATCTCCAAATAAGAAGACTACATACATAAATATAGGTCTCTTAATTGTTTCTAAGGATGAACTAGGGTTGGAAGAGTGTAGCAAGGTATTGGAGAACTTCAATAAGTTCTTCCTTCTTTCCCAATCTTCTTCTTCTAGTTAATTTTTATGTTTTCTTTAAGAGTTTTAGTTTCAATCATATTTTTGGCTAGCTAAACTTCTTAGCTATAGCTAAAAGGTGAAGCTTGTAGTTTGTTTGGATGTTTTTCTTACTTTGATTCAAGTTTATGTTGAACTTTGTTGATTTTGAGTTTGATTAAATGAATATTTTCAGTTTTCTATGGTTTATTGTGACTTCAATTATGGTAGATGATTTGAGAGCTTTGAATATCTTCTTATATGTTTTGATATTGTTGGATTGGTAAAATTCGTGATTTACCATCGTCTCCTAGGCATGGTGGATGGTTGAATTCCCTTTCAATCATCATCGTGGTGCTTCATGTGGGAACTAATTCAATGAAAACTTCAGATTATGGTTTAATTGTTTTATCTTCCAACTGGATAGGATAAGACTCTAATTCCAGTTGTGCTTATTGAATCAAGTAAAGTACCATCTTAATAGCTACAAGTGGATCCTTGACACTCTAGTTTCCTTTTATTATTGATAGTTTATTCACAATTAATTTCTCTTATTCCAGATTTTAGTTTACATTCTTAGTGTAGTTCTAGTTCTAGTTATTTCAGAATACATATAAGTTAAGTCCCTGTGGATTTGACTTTGGTCTCATCAAGTTATTATTACATCGCAACCTTGCACTTGGTGTTGTGAACATTGGCCCACTAAGGAACAATCTATGACTCTTTCTGATGTTTCAGGAACTATTAAAACTTTTTTGAGAATACCATTTTGCTGGTCACTATAACAAGTTTGTAGTGACTATTGTTAGGAGTAGGATAAAGCTTAATTATAGAGTGCATTTATTTGTGATATAAGCATATTTAATTGTAGTCTTATATAGTCACTCGCATTAATACCCTAATTGCTTAAGGTTGATTTTCCAGATTGTTACAATAATAAAAATAGGTTTCATTCAAAACTTAATAACTTAGGTGGTCTATACCAAGTGAGCAATGTAAAATTATTTTACATCTGAAACCTCAAATTTTAATCCTGGCTGACTTTAGGATGTTGCTTAACCCTAGCAGGGCCCACCTGATGAAAGGGTTGGATGGCATACGAACAACACTTTGGCACGGGAAGATTTTTATATTGGGCCTCCTCATCCCACTGTTCACTGTAGTGTGGCCCACCTGAGATTTCGGATGGCCGTAAATTTTTTTTTTTTGGTCAGGTCCTAACATGAACTGCTCCCACTGATGGATGGAGTGTATGTCCCGCACGTAAAAATTCGTCGGTTTAGCTTTAGTTATTGTGTGCCACTTGCACAATTTCGGAGTGGCTGCGTATCAACCAAGCTCTGCCAGATTATCAAAGCGTATCAACCGAGCTCTGCCAGATTATCAATTCTCGCTTAGATTTAACGCAGACCCGAATCCTCCACAATACCTACCGAAGAAATCGCATGCAAGTGGAACGCCAACCAGGATTTCAAATCCAATCCGTCCAATTCATTTTTGCCAGCAATTCTAAAGCTTGATCCACAACTTAGCCGGGTCACATCAAGGGAGCAATATAAAATTACGTCTAAAACTTCTAAATTTACCAGGTGTGGCCTACTTAATCTTGGATAAGGCTGATTTTTGTACGCCTCTTAAACCTGGTGCGGCCCACCTGATGAACGGGTTGGATATCACATAAACAACACCGTCGCCCACGAAGATTGCCCATCATGCTGTTTCCTACAGTGCAGCCCACCTGAGTTTTGCTTGGGCTCAGGCACTAACATGGGCCGCGGATTAGCTGTTACCCAAGTAACACCTTTATGAGTGTTACACCAACCATGTGGGGCCCGCCTTGATGTATTTTTTGTAAATCCATGCCCTTTAGCTATTTTTCCATCTCATTTTAGGACGCGATGCCAAACCTTAAAAAAAAAATCCAAATCTAAGGTGGGCCATACCACTAGAAACAGTGATGAATGACCATTAAAAACATTTTGTGAGCCATATAAGTCTTCAATCTAGTTCATCTTTGTATTTTCATGTTATCCAGGTCTTCTTGACATTATCAACATCTTGGATGGAAAGTAAAAATTACCAAAGCCTTACGGTGAGCCCTTTGAAAATTTTAATGGTGAAGCACTCAAGCACCACTGTTTTCTGTGGTATAGTCCATCTAAGATTTGCATCTACTTAATTTTTGTGACCACCTTCTAAAATGGGATGGAGAAACGGATGGACGGCGTGGATATTCAACAAATCATCAAGGTGGGCCCCACTGTAAGGGTAGCACTCACTAAGCCGTTCCCGGGTAACACCTGATCTGTTACCTAACATGAAGAGTCGAAGACGGACAGGATGGCACACACATCACCGTGGCGCCACTTTCGAGTGTTGCACGCTCTTTCTGCCACACGTGTTGCAGAGGATTCCATTCTCTTTACTTAAAAAAGCTCGAGGTGGAGAGAGAGAGAGAGAGAGAGAGAGAGAGATGGCCGATAAGGCGAGCCGAGCTCTGGTGATCTACGGCGATGGATTGGCGCCTCTCATATCATCTTCGCATTCCAATCTCCATTCTCTCGCAACTCGAGCTTCATGTGGTTTCCTCTCCCTCAGACATTCTCCTCCTCTTTCAGGTCTTCATCTTTTTCCTCCATTGCATTTCTTCTTCGTTCCACCGATGATTCATTGCAGCTGTTATACGACTTATGAAGCTTCAAGCTTTTGATGTGTTTGTAGAAATGCCTCTGAAAGCTTTTTATTTATTCAGATTGAATACTTAGCTGGTGGAATAAAACTGAATTACGCTTATTTTTCTTTTCCTGATTCATTCGAGTTGATCACGAAGTTTTTATATGCCTTGCTTGGCCTGAATTATGGCTGTCTCTCATTTGGGCTTTCTTTCCGTTCTGATGGGGCCTTCCTGTGATCCAGCACATTCATCTGGCAGCCCCCTACCTCGATTGGTAGTCTGAAAAATAAAAATAAAAAAAGAATTCCCCATCTGATGATCCAAGCTATTCTATTGTCGGTTTGCACCAAATTAATGATCTCAGCTTCCAGTATGGAATGCTGGCCTGAATGGAAATGGATGGAAATTTATGTTAGAAGTCCTAGATAATTGAAACTTTCCCGAGTCCACGTCCATATGGTTAATAGAGTCCGTTAACAACTAGCATTTGGTGTATTGCAATGCAAGGATCTTTGGGTACGTGCTCTATGGGCACAAGAATAGCATGTGTTTGATAGAAGTGCTAAAGAGGTGTCATGTGGCTACTGGTGAGTGTGGTAGAGTCATGATAATAGGTATTTTGCATTGGGTTTTAAATAGAGTCAATGGTAGTGCACGTATGATAATAAATGGAATATGGGAATATAACAATGGAAAATTGTGAGCATCATTGATAGTGATTGATTTTTGGTCCAAAAAAGCATTCGAGTGGTATCAGAGCTATGATGAAGTTTCCTGGTAAAAACGTTCAAGATGAAAGGAAGGATTTTGTGGTGATTTGGCATGTGTTTTTGGCGGTTTTTGTACATATGCATGACAATTTAGGATAGATTTTTTTTTTTTTTTTCCTCGTTATTGTTCTTAGTATGCATCTTAGACTTATAGATTGGTAGATCAAAAATTGAAAGTTCAGATTTGGTAGCAGTCGATACTATGGAAGAGATATTCGAGACTCTTCTAGTAGTGTTAATTATGTTTATCATTATAGTGACAGAAAAGCTACACTAGCTAATCACATGACTTGGAGAATCAAGGTACGTTTGTATCTCATAGGTTGTGGCCTTTGGAAAGTTATTGGTGGAAATGAGGTATATTGCTAAAGAATGATCGACCAAGAAAGATATGGAAAAGGAAAATTGAGAAATCACCTGTAGTTTTGACATATATTGCATGTCAAAAGTTTAGATACAAGTAGAGAATTTGGTTTATCTATCTCAAGTTTGGAATAAACTTGAAGATCTTTTTTCAAAGGTAGTATTTTACAAGTGGTCATTGAGGTCAGTGGTAGATAAAATGTATTTCAACATTGAGGTCATGGGTTTGAGTGCCCATGTGGTGGGGTGGGTGTAAAAAAAAAAGTGGTCATTGATTGCTAGATAGGCAATTTTGAATTAAATAAATTTCATGAAGATGGAATTACTAAGCTCAAGTATGAAGATGATATAGTAAACTGGACAAGATTGAAAGTGAAAATTTTTATGACAGTTTTAGTGTTACGAGAAAGAGTAAAATAGTTGGCAATTTTGAGTCTACCAAAGAGTGTGATTTGGATGGTAAATTTTCTTTTACTTTCCAAAGATGGGAAAGTAGAGAATGTTAAAGAATTGAAGAAGTCGATTGAAGAAGATTTTGAAGACGAAAGATGTACACAAGCCTGAAATGTCAAAGGTATGTCTTATTAAGTTAAAATTCGTAGATTTTGATTTCTTGAGTTTTGATGCATCGATGTAGACAAGAAGATGGGGAACAATAATAATTATTATGTTGTAGAAACTTCAATGAAGAAGGAGAATGCCGAGAAAAGAAATGTTCGATTTAATTTAGAAATTCATGGATATAAAGGACGCTATTACTTAGTTTTTATGTTATTGCATGGTGGAAACACTATGTCTTGGAGCATCAAAATATGGTGGAGTTGAAATTGCAAATTTGGGATACATTGGTAAGTGGTAACAAAATGAAAGTACTCAGTGACATAGAAAAGAATTAAGGATGCACATATTATCCAAAGCTTAAGATCAAGATAAAGTTTGTAAAGTCTAAATTTTCTTATAGTTTGAGTTCGACACGAATGATGAGATCACCAAATATAATTCACATATCAATTCAGATGAAATTACGAAATGTAGTTCATATGTCAGTGACAACCATAATGACATGAATTAAGTGGAGCTCGTGTTTCGCAAGTCTAAAGATAGAGGCGGACAAGTTTTCAAGTTTGCTAATAATTGAAGGTCATAAAAGGTTGAAGATGATAGACTAGATGCCGGCTTTGAAAAGTCCAATTTAAAGGAGAATGTTAGAAGTCCTAGATAACTTGAACTTTCTTAAGCCTATATCCATATAGGAGTCTTTGAAACCTTCTCTGATCGACTTTCCCATGTCCATTTCAGTCGAAGACTCCTATACCTAAAAGACATAATGACTCAACGTTTTAAAGTCTCTTATTCTGTACAAGCTAATAATAACCACATTTGATATGAAAGACATGAAGACCCCAAAATCATGTGGACTCATGAAATGAGTACACTGTTGTGTAATGTATGGACTTTGGAAAGTCTTGTTTATACACGACTTCCAACATACTCTCTTAAATTGAACTTTCCAAAAATTAACATCCACTTCATTGTCTTTGATCTTGTGAGATCTTTGACTATTAGTGATCTTGAGAACTTGTCTGCATCTTCATCTTTGGACTTATAAAACATGCTCTCCACTTGAATTATATCAATTTCTCTGATTGTGGATTAATGCGTAAACTATGTACGGTGAACTCATCATTCATGTTAACCACACTTTGCTAGAATTTGTTGAACTTTACATGCTTCGTCTTGACCATCGGCTATTGATAGTAAGTGTACCCCTTGATTCTCTCCTAGATCATTAAGTATTTTCACTTCATCACCTTCACCAATGGACCATGAATTTGGAATTTCTCCAACTCCACATCTTGATACTTCAAGAGATCGTGTTACCTCCATCCATTCATATAAAGACCAATAAATAGTTTCATCAGTATCCATTGATGTCGTTCCTAAGTTAAGATAGTTTCATCAATATCCATTGATGGCGTTCCCAATTTTAAGTAGAGTATTTCTTTTCTAATCCCTTTTCTTCTCCAATAGAACTATATGTACCCTATTGTTACTTTTTTCAATTTGTTATCAAAATTAATGGAGTTAAAACTCAAGAAATTAAAATCTATGTATTCAAATTTAGGGGGATACACAAACTTGAGAATTCAGAATCGTAATTGTGGAGTCCACTTTTTGTGTCTTCAAAATCTTCTTTGATGGACTTCTTCAATATTTTGCACTTTCCCATCTTTAGAAAGGGAAATGATATTTTCAATATCAACATCCTCATCATACTCTTCTATGAACTCAAAATCATCAGCCATATTTCTTGCTATCACTTTCTCCATTCTAATAGCACTAATAGTGTCACAAGATCTTTCACTTTCAACTTCGTTCAATTCGTTGATATCATCTTGAAAATGTAGTTTGGTAAATTCATATTCAAGGTATTGAAAAACGGTTACATAAAACCATTACAGTTATTATGTAATGATAATAGTGGGAACCTTTACGCATTACAAGGTTGTTATGGAAAAATTGCTCCATAACGGTCCGTTATGGGGCTGATACATTTTTTATTTTTTATTTTTTATTTTTTTTATTTTTTATTATTTATAAATATTTAAATTTGGTCATTATGGTCATTACAACCCATATTATAACGGTAATTATGTTCTCGCTGTAGAGAAATGACCACCATTACCGTTATTGAATACCATGTTCACATTCCTCAAGTTCATCTAATTCAAAATTGGGCATCCAACAATCCATAGGCATTTGTGAAATACTACTTTTTGAGAAAAGTTGATGCAAAATGTGTGATCTAGGCTAGATATGATGTAAGGAAATTATAGGCGGATTGAAGAGCAATTCAAAGTATAAGATATACTATCCTACCACAAAGCTAAGAAATCAAATAAACAATAAAAGTCAGATTTCAATCTAAATCACAATCCCACAATAAACTAAATCATATAAAACATGAATTTCAAAGGATCAATGGAAGGTAGAACTTCCCCCTTTAGCATATGCTTAGGTCTAATTCAATTGGGCTGATTTAGTCTTTTTAAGATTAGGGATATGGGAATCTAGGGTTATGGATTTGAAAGGAATTAGGGCTTTGGTAGGATTTAGGGATTTAATATGGAATTGATGATTAGGGTTTCATAGGGAATTTGGGATTAGGGATTGAGGAAAATTAAAAGAACTATGGTTTATAGTAGAATAAGAGTTAGGGTTTTAGGCTAGGGTTTATGGGATAGGAAGATGGATTGAAGAAAAGGGAAGAAAACGGAGAGAAGGGGCTGACTGTACGGTTGTGTGGCCCTGTTCATACGTGTATGGTCTGATGGTGATGGGTTGGGTTTGGTGGAGTGAGGATTAAGAAAGGGTGGGTTTGGGGTAGCGGGTTTAGGTTTAGAAGGAAAGAGTAAAAGGATTCAGGGTTTTGAGAAGAAAAGTGGAAGAAAAGAAGGATTTGAGAAGAAGATGAGAAGGGTAAGAGAAAATAGACTTTCAAAGAGTAAAAAAGATGATAGATTAGGCTTCACACCATCAATCTCCATTCACAAGAGATTTTCTATCTCAAAACAAGAGAGAGAGAGTTTTTTTTTTCTTTTCCAAAACATTCAATAATGGGCTAGGGCTAGTAGTCCAAGCCTTTATAGTCTCAAAGTGGACTTTTTAAAAAAGGCGCTCTTAGATGAAAATCCTCACATTAAGGCACTCAATGACTTTTTACAAAAAGGAGCTCTCAGATGAAAATCTTCACATTAAGACGCTCAATGAAAGAAAACTTGTTCCTAACTCCCTAATCTCAACTAAATATCAAAATAAATCCAACATGAATAATCATCTAAATAAAATAAATAAATCTAAACATTCTAAAGTCTACAATCAATGTGATTTAAGATGACAATGATCCAATCGTCCAATCAACGTGTCCTCAAGATCCAACCATCTGATTGACGTGTCCTCACAATCCAACGGTCCAAACTCCTCAATAAGCAACCCATATTCATCTTCCTAGTGTAGGGTCTTCGAAGATGCACGATTATGCATGTGGGGTCTTCAATGTGGCCCTCCTGGGCTCATGTAGTGGTCACCAAGCCAAAGTGAAACTGGAGTTGACCTCCTCCTCCTTTGGTAAACCCTGTAAGGTGCTCAAATGTCCTCATCAAAATTTAAGTTTATTCCGAACTTGAGATGGATAAACAAAATTCTCTATGGGTGTCATACACCATCTTTCTTAAAACTGCTAGTGTTTTCTCATATTCTTTTTCCAAATCATCCTCAATTAATCATTCATTGGCATCTCGACCTTGTTTTTTCCACTAACTTCCCACCAAAGGTGTGGCCTTTGCGATATGCATGTGCTCTGGTACTCCAAGACGTGTCATTTGACAACGTCAACTTTTTCATCTCTATGGTGAAAAACATCATTAGCACTTCTAAAAAAAAGATAAAAATCTCATTTATAGTACCCTGCTACCAAATCCAAATTTCCAAGTTCTTTATCTACCGATGTATTGGTCTAAAAAGCACACATAGAATGACATTAAAAAATTGGATTAAATTGCCATGGATACATACCAAAATTGCCACGTATACATGTCAAATCACTGCAGAACACTTCCTTTCACCTTGTCTCTTTTTCACTAGGAAACTATTCGTCATAGCTATGATACCACTCGGAGGCCCTTTTGAGACTTGATGATCAGATCCACTTGATGGCCCTCTCTTATGAGAAGGTAGAAAACTATGCTATCAAAAGATGGGAAGAAACGAACTAATTTGTTCAACTCGTACATGTATAATCGATTGCATGCATAGTTATGTAAGTATCACACATTTTATAGATTCTTGTTCTATTCTAAGTTGATAACAACAATGTTTGATATGCAAGGCATAAAGACCCCAAAATCATGTGGGCTCAATACACAATTACACCGTTGTCTAATGTATGGACTTTGGAAAGTCCACTTTACACAACTTCAAAAAATTTGACCCAACATTGCATATGATACCTTGAAAATGATATGAATTAAGTCAAATGGTTTGGGGTCCTTACTCACGCCTTGGTGGTAGACTCACAAGATTTTCGACATGAGGTCATGGGTTCGAGTACCCATTGTGGTGAAATCCCACTGTGGTGTGAGCGTGTGGGTGTGTGTGGGGGTGTGAGTGCGTTTGGAAAAACAAGTCAAAATGTTTTAAGTCTCATGTAGCCAACAGCCTTCCTATCTAGTTTTGGCTTATTACTCATGCAATTTTTGAAGTCCTTTTCAAGACAAACTTGATGTTGGGTTTTCAGTTGACAAACATTTAAACATAGACAAAATGATGTCTAGGTTTTTCGATAAAGGAAACATGGAATTTTATAGGATGGCCTAAAGTAGGTTGCAAGTAGGCTTCGACGATCAGTGCCTGGGGGTAACAAGCTCAATTGAAAATCATTGGAATCTCAAGTAAAAGAAAATTGTGGGACTCTATAGTCAATACAAGTATGTAATGAGTAATGATTTAATAGACGCCCTTACGACTCCAAGGGTTTACATGCCTCCAAAATTAGCTAGCTCTAGAGAAACATAAAGATAAAATTTCTTATCTCGAGCAAAAGATATATACACTAAATGATGCAGAACATGAAAATTAAATATGATATGCGAGATTTCAGGCTTAAGATCACGTTAGTTCAGAAACAATTACACAAATTCCATATCCTACATGAAAGTCCAAACATTCAATTAAGGGGAATCTATGCGGGTCCAGGCCTACACATGATAGGGCTGGATCAATAAAAATTATGAACCAAACGATACTCAAAGATAAGAAATAATCATCCACACGTGCATAGTAATCAGTCCCTAATCCAAGGGATTCACCAATTTTAAATTAAGGAACCCTATGGTAAGAAAATGGGTATAAAATTGGAGATTTGAGTAATTTAGGGTTAAGTTTAGGGATTTTGGGTGAAAGTGGAGTGAAAGAGAGGAGAGAGACGAACCAGAGAAGTACCGCACGCGTGGACAACAATAATGGCCCAGACGCACATGCGTGTGATCTCGCCACATGTGTGTGGGGCCCACTATTTAGAAAAACGCCACCTTGGCCTTGGTCGGCCAGGGGTGGACTTCAAAACCCCCAAATCTCAGCTCGATCCGATGTACGGTTTGCGCGTGGTGCTCCGCCGAAGTTTCAGCCCTCCTGGGGGCCAGATTCTGAAATTTTGCAGTGGGGAGGAGAATTGCTGCAATAGATGATTGATTCGAAGTGTAGATGATGGGGTGAGATGAGAAGAATGGATGGTAGAAGATGGGTAGTAGAGATAGCGATGGATGGGGGCGAATCGGGATAGATGTGGCTTCGCACCACAGTAGTTAACCCTTCGATGAAGGGAGGGTTTCGCACTCAATTAGGCTTCACAACTCATAGAGTAGGAAAACACAGAATTTTTATTAATCTTCAATGAATCAAAAAAGGTACAAGGGGTGCCTATTTATAAGAAAACCTTATACCCCAAAACTCGCGCCATGTGCGCAACCTATTACTTGGCGATGAAGTAAACCAAAATAAAAACTAATCAAAGAAATCTAAAGCGTCTATGATGTTCTAAATAACATTAATAAGCAAAATCTAAAATATGAAATCAATCTAACTAGTGGGCCACGATCATGAGATCCCATGATGGGCTTTTCTTGACTAACGGGCCCACTCTTTTGAATCAAAACTTTTTCTTCTAGCTAGGAGGCCCTCCCTGGATGTCGTCATCGATCCAGATCAACGGTGGGGCCCTCCTTTTGGCGTACGAGCGTAGGGAGGGTGGTGTGCGTGCACGTGTGGACGGCGTGCGTGGGATGTCCCCATCACTAAACCTAAAATCCTAAACTGATCCCAACCCTACGTTCATTCTAACCTAACCAGAAAACTGTTTCAATAACATAACAACTGACCCTTGTTCTTCTAATACTGGCTAAAATACATCAGAAGTCTTTATAATTAATTTACCTAAATTCATTGAAGAAAGAAGACGAAAACATGATTTTATTTAATGCCATATTTTAAATTATACCTTGAAAATAAGCCGCCTAAACAATTTAAGTTGGTGAAAGAGACTTCAACAAAAACGCGCAAATTTGGTCTCATGATATTTGCCAGATCTCTAGATTTCTTTCTTTCTTTTTCTTCTGATCCTACTTATGTACAAAAGGCCGCGTTTGTCATATATGCATGGCTATGAAGTACCATTTTGGGTGAAATTCATGGATTTGACTTGGAACTCTGTCAATTCAACTCTTATTGGATGGGCTCCCGACACTGAGTAGTAAGACAAATTATATTTTACCAGAGGATGCTCATTAAAATGGTTTTTTTTTTTTTTTTTTTGACGAGGTTTCGTATTAACCAAACCTAGTCATATTCAATAAAAAAAGGGATTCCCAAAGTCTTACTTTTGAATACTAGTTAGGGTTAATCAAGAAAGCATCTCTTTCTCCCTCTCGCACACTGCTCTCCTCCCCTTCATGAATGACAATAGAACTGAAGTCTTAATTCATTTTGGTTGCTTTTTTTATTTTTATTTTTATTTTTTTATTTTTTAATGAAAAGTGACAAAAATTTTATTAAGAAAGGAAACAAAATGCAAGGATCGAGAATGCTGATAAAGTAAGTCAACCTCCTAGCACTCCACAATACTTTCAGCCAAAGGTCTTCAAAGATTCAAATTCTAAAGTAGAGATGCACATGAATACAACAGGAGGAATGAATAAAGACCCCATCCACAATTATACCTAGATATCTAGTGCAAATGAACTAGCTCCAGCCATCCATGACCCCAATATAGTCCTGCATAAGCTCCTCCAAAGAGCACCCATGGAAGGTTGGAACTCCTCTCTCAGCAATCCCAATTAGCAATCATAAACAATTATTTTCTTTTTAAGATCCCTTTCATGGTGACTTTGCCCTTGAACATTCGTTTTTCTTCCCTCCATCCACAAAACCCACAGGAACCTAAAGAACACCATCTTCCATACAACCTCATTATGACCATAGATTAGAATATCCGTATTGTATCAGCTGATATGCCATATCGCATCTGTATTAGCCGGATATGATATGCGATACGGGTCGTATTGACCCGTAATGAAAAAACGGTGCCGTATTGGCCATATCGGGCCGTATCGGCATCGATATTTTAACCGATACGGCTAAGCAAGACCCTTTTATTTTTTTTATTTTTATTTTTATTTTCATTTTTCTCTTTTTAATTTCTTTACATAGAGGGATTGTTTTAAAGGCATTTCTGACCAAATCTAGATCAACTTCGAAGATTGAAACTTGTTTTTTGCATCAAATCAAAGAATTGAAGCTCCCGAGTTTGGTTTTACAAAAAAAAAAGAATAATGTAAAAAAATGTTTTTCTTGATGTTTCGATTTGGAATCCCATTGAAACAACAATATAAATTATTTCAATCAGATCTTGGTGGATTTGATCTGGATTTGGGTTGTTTGCCTTTTTTCTTTTGTTTACGCAATTATTTTCTGAAAATTTTAGAAAAAAGTTTTTAAATTAATTAATTTTATTTTTATTGATTTTTGTTATGATGCTTGAGGAGTATTAGAAGACTATGGATTTGTTAAAGATTTGGGGATTTCCTTTTAAATTATTTATGTAGTCATTTTCTGAAAAATTTATAAAAAAAAATTAATTTTTTTTTTTTTCCCGATTCTTGTTATGATGCTTGAGGAGTATTAAAGGACTATGAATCTACTGATTTTTTATTTTTTTTTTTAATTCTATTTATTTTATGTAGGTATTTTATGAAAATTTCAGAAAAAAATTAAATTATTATTTTTAAAATATATTTCTTGTTATGATTCTTGAAGAGTATTAGAATATGGATCTACTGATTTGTTGAAAATTTGGTTTTTTTTTTTTTATTTATATCTTTTTTATTTACACCTGTATTTTCTAAAAATTTCATAAAAAAGTTTTAAGATCTTTTTTTTTTTTTAATAAAAAGAATAAATAAATAAAATAAAAATTCTTGTTATAATGCTTGAGGAGTATTAGAAGTTTATGGATCATGATTTCACACATGCTTTGATTAAAAAAATATTTTCCACATTTTAAAAAAAAATTCGAGTTAATTTTTGGGCATTTTCTGTTTTTTAAAATAATTAAAAAATATATATTTGTTGATAGATAATCATATTAGCAATATATGATATCAATTTCTGACATATATAAACAATTAAAAAAAAAAAAATCAACACCACACCTTACAGTAGGTCAATTCGCCAAGATAACATTCTTCCCAAAGAATGGTTTGATACACCATTGAATACATGGTCAAAACACAAAAAAAGAAGAAGAAGAAGAAGAGAGATTCTTGAATATCTCATCCCCCCCAATATTTTTCTAATATATTTCCACATTTTTTTTTGCTTAAAAAAAAAAAAATTCTGATCGATACAAGCCGATATGGCCCGATACAGCCCTGATACCGATACACGACGCCATACCGTATCATTTTTCCGCCAGGCCAATACAACGACTGATACTGTCATTTTGAACCATGCTTATGACCCTTTGAAAGGCCATGAAATCCATTGAAGCACCAATTGAGCCATTGAGAGTCTAGAAGACCTTGCATTGATTGAGGAAGAAGTTCCAAATCTCTCTCACCACCCTATGATGAATGAAAAGACGATCAAATGGCTCCTCATCTTCCCTGCACATAACACCCATTTGGGGAAGGCCAAGTTCGCTTCTTTAAATGTAGGATTTTATTGGCGTAGCAACTCTTGTAAACACTTCGCCTTTTGGAGGTACAGGAGCCTTCCAAAGTATTGCACAATTGATCCATAGCTCAAGTGGTAGACTGAGTGAAAGATACCTCGTTTCAACACTGAGGTCTTGGCATCGATTCCCTAAAGTGGGGGTGGCTAACAGTGAAGTGTGAACTGACAGTGGGTGTACTAACAAGTTAACCATAAAAAAAAAGGGGGGGAGAGTCACTGTCTCACGACATCAATCATGAGAGGGATCTGGAAGATAATTTTCCATTCGATGACCATTTCCAGACTTTCCAATGAACGTACAAATTGTCAATTTTGCGGTCTCATAGTTTGCATAAAAAGTTCAGAGAGAGAGAGAGAGTTGCTTCCTCATCAAAGAAGCTCCTTTGCAACCTAATGTTGTGAACCACAACACCCCTAGCTATCTTGTAACAATCCTAAACCATCTCATCCTTCATGAACATTGAGCGAAAATAAAGCCTTCTAGGCAAGGTATTCCAAAACGGTTACGTAACTGCTGTTACACGTTATGGGGTATCAACGGCTGTAACAGCCGTGGCAGAAAAATTAGCCTGTAATGGCCCAAAACATCCCTGTAACTGTCCATTATGTGGCTGAAGTAGGTTTTAAAAAAATCCATAATGCCGTTACAGCCTATATTGTAATGGTAACGATGGTGGCCGTTACGACCACCATTACCGCTATGGAATACTTGCTTCTAGGAGACCGCAAGATGGATGCCATCCAGCCAAAAGTGTCCTTACAAAATGAATTTGTTGCCATTACCTGGTAAGAAACAAATGCCCTTACCAAGTTCCATTCTGACCTTGCGCGCAATGTCCCTATTAATCCCCTTGACCATTATCCTAGCCTACTAATCACTTTCAGAACCTCCTATCCCCTCCCTGAACTTGAATTCATACTCGGGAAGCACCGACCCTTTGTGTTGTCATCTCCTCACAGTCACGTGCCTCCATTATGTAGGCTCCTTAACCTCCACCACCATTTACTCAGGAGACCTCTACCTAATGTTACTTATCCCATATGATGTTCTCTCACTGGCTCTGGAACTACCTTCCAATTGATAAGATGAAATTTATGCCTTGATTCTTTCCCCTTCCATAGGAAATTTCTTTGAACATGCTCAATTTTGATGCCATCTTTGTTGAGATCTTGAAAAGAGAGGAAATAAAACTTAAGATCAGATAGTGCTGTTATAATAATTCTTTCCCGTAAGGATATATAAACCCTTTCCACGTAGGTAACTTCTTCTCGGTCCGTTCAAGTTTCAACAATAGAGTCCTGGAAAGTGACAACTTTCAGACACACCCATAGAGTTAGATTCATGTAAGCTAATGGAAGGCTAGTATTTCTGCATTCCATATGTTCAGCCAAGCCTTAATAGATTACTCTTGGTTGCACCTCCTGCCATAGTACTCTTTCTCAGATTTACCCAAACATTGGAAACAACTTCAAAGCATCAGAGGCTCCCCTTTGTATTGATTACCTGCTCCATGTTTGTCTCAGATAACAAGAGGTGATCATCTGTGAACTAAAGATGCATGATCTTCATCTCTGGGCTTCCAATGCGAAACCCATGGATGAAACAAATGGATCTAGCTCTTTCCATAAGCAGGCTTAGAACTCAACTACCACCAAGAAAAGCAAATAACATAGAGAATCTCCCTAATGGAGCCCTCTCGAGCTGCAAAAATACCCAACCACAGGACCATTCTCCAAAATCGAGAAGGACGCAGTAGCAACACTTTCTTTAATCCGCCTAATCCATATTATTCCAAATCCCGTCCTTCTAAGTGACTGTAAGAGGAAATCCCCATTCCATGCAAGGTTTAAATGTCGGTGGAAACCGATACGTATTGCCTAACACTAGTGTTCCAAATATTAGTATTATACTATGTATTACACCCTTCGGATATGGAAATATCGTGGGAAGCATCAGGAAATATCTCATGTATTGCGTAATGTATCCTTGTCTAAGGGAAACATTGGGGAAACTCTAGGAAAATGGTTGTTTTTGGAGTAAAACTTCAGGAGACGTTAAAAGACAGAAGATTAGAACTTGAAACCAAAAAAAAAAAAAAAAAGAAAGAAAAGAAAAGCTATGCATAATACATTTTCATTGTTTAGGTGACAAAGCTATGCGCTATCCACCATAAATGATGCAGTTATAACCAAAATGAGTTATATCATTCAAATATCATACGTCACAAGTAATAAAATACATAATATAGCCAACATAGCCTAAGAGGAGTTTTGTTGTGCTAAGTTTGAGTTGCATCTTCTTATGAGTATGGTATAACAGGGGTACACTAGAAAGTTTTAGAAAAAATAGGATATTATGAGCAAGCAGCCCACAAATGAAAGGGATACAATGTGCTATTGGAAGAAATGATAGAAAACAATTAGGGAAAGAGGAATACTGAAGAAACGATAGAAAACAATTAAGGAAAGGGGAATACTGAAGAAATGATAGCAAGCAATTAAGGAAAGGGGAATACTAAATAGAGACTTGAGTTTTAAGTGAGCCACATCCGTTGATTTCCCCCTAATCTTATGAGTTGTGGTTGCCTTCACTCCTTCACTTGCCTCTACCAATGCATCGATCACCATTTGCCATTAGGGGAAGTTGGCAACATTTAGAGGTATGTTGCCATGTATGAATATCTTGGTTGCCACCCTATCAAGCTTCTCAACCGCAATTTTACCTCACATTTGTTTTAACCTTCTCTGTTTTGTTGTCTTCCTCCTAAATAGAATTGGATCACATAAGGGTCTCGTGGGTTTTCCACCACATCCATATTGTCAGCCACAAGGGAGAGCACATGAAGTCTCTCGTCGACTAAAGGCACAACCACCAAACATAACCCCCACTCCCACTCCCACTCCCATCCCCAACGCCGCTCCCACTCGCACTCGTAGCCCCCCTCCAATCCCATTACCATTGCCCCCTCTACATCACCTACGGACCCCCTCTTCCTAAACATGCATTGACGTTCTTCATCTTCACGAGTGGTGCACACGCTTTCTCCTCACCATTGTCATCTCCTGATTTGAATCCTCACTAGACTTTAACATTCTTGTCATCACTAACACTCATCAGAACCAAACACCTCTTGTCAGCCCACATCAATAATATTCTGCTTTTTCTTTTGCATGCTAGCTTTCTTCCCCATCATCTCTTCTAAATTCGGCTGCATCATCTACATTACCTCATTCGGCATGCTTGCGCACCTCGTGACTTGCCCCTTTTGATGTGCCAAATGTTGTCTGACTTGTATGATTTTTCAAGTTTTTATTCTCCCATAGTAGTTGCATTTCGTGGAATGCCTACCCTCACCCATTCTCTCAAAGTGCTACCATCTGATATCCTCACTTCTTGGTTGGGCTGTCATTTCTTCCTACTCACAGCACAAGTCAATACAAGTCCATAATTCATAATCACAAGTCGCCATAACCCCAAAACTACAACAAAGGAACCACACTCCTCACCTACTAGAACATAAACATATAAACAAATAAAATTATACAAATCTGAAATTTAAAATTAAAATTCACGTTTCCAACAATCCACACTCAAAATGAAAGAAAAAAAAATGAATTTTATGAACTGACACTATTCATTCAAGAAATTAGCCAAAAATAAGAATCTACATGTATTCTAACCATCTACACTCAAAACAAAAGGAAAAAAAGAAGAAGATTTTTTACTGAATTTTATGAACTGAGACTATTCATTCTAGAAATTAGCTGAAAATAAAAATAGCTAAAAATAGAAAATGAGATGATAAAATAATCTGATCTGATGCGTGCGTAATTCTAAAGAGTGTACATGTATTCCAACCATCCACACTCAAAGATGAAAAAATAAATGAAATTTGCTGAATTTTTTGAATTGGCACTATTCATTCCAGAAATTAGCCAATTTTTTTAAAAATAAGTATTTAAGAAATAGAAAATGAGATGAAAAAATCTGATCTAATGCATGCATATGTAGATCTAAAGAGCTACATGTATTCCGATCATCCACACTCAAAACTAAACAAAAAAAAAAAAAAAAAAGAAAGAAAGAAAGAAAAAGGAATTTTGCTGAATTTTATGAACTGACACTATTCATTCCAAAAATTAGCTGAAAAAAAAATAACTAAAAAAAGAAGAAGAAAATGGGGTGAAAAAATCTGATCTAATGTATGGATGTGTAGATTTAAAGAGTACATATATTCCAACCATCAACACTCAAAACCAGAGGAAAAAACTATTCATTCTGAAATTAGTAGAGGACTTCTTTGTCGGGAATGGTGTCATGTTAAGGAAGGACAGAAGATCGTGGTGGAATTGGCATTATTGGCCGGTTTGTGGGTTTTGTAGGAGGAAAGAAATGGAAGATGTTTTCAGAATTTCAGTTCATTTGCCAACGATATGTTTGACTAGGTAAAAACCCTTGTGGTGGAATGTGCCTCCTGTATTAAGGCATTGGTAGATTGTAATTTTTCTTTCTTTTCTTATCTGTAGCTTTTTTTTTTTTTTTTTTTGCTCGTGCCATAGCCTTTGAGCCATCTTGACACTTTGCTTAATAAAATTCAATTACTTTTTTATAAAAAAAATGAAGTAACATACAAGTTAGCGGATAATTGTTGATGGAGGAGAATTTATTATGGTCATCATGTGCCGCACACTACATCGACTTTGTATTGGAAGATATTGGAAATAAGAAGAATGTCGCAAGCTTGGTTGAAATGGCAAGGCACCTAACAACATTCATCTACAATTAATGAGGAAGTTCACACAGGGGAGAGCTACTTAAGCTTACGGCCACTCGATTTGCAACAAACTTTATTTCCCTTGAGAGTCTGTACGAGCATTAAGGATAGTTGAGGGAGATGTTTGCTTTTTGGGAATAGATCAACAAAAAATATGGGCAGAAGACATTGGGGACCTCTGTTGAGGTTGTGTAGACCATCAAGGACAACAAATATTGGAAGAAGGTTCCAAACATCCTTAAGTGATGGAACTACTGATGAAAGTCCTCTGCCTTGTAGAATTCGATGAGATACCTACCATGGGCTTCCTCTATGATGACATGGATAAAACAAAACTTGATATTCGTTGTGATTGTAAACATTATTTAGATTACTAGAAGATGATCAACAAGTGTTGGACGAAATAGCTTCACCATGACCTTCATGCCGCCAGTAAAGTCCCATTCTTGTAAATGTCTCGTGCACGTTCACGATGCACTTGTTTTTATTAGTTATTACCAGTGTTTCAAATAGCGAATAGCATGTAGCGTAGCGTGCACCACTTTGAAGTGTCTATTAAATTTTTATTCAAGGTCGCGCTTGGTTACACCAATTTCATTATATTATGCACCAAATTATACTGATTAATAATGAAATTTAACAAAATTTCATGATATTTGGTGCAACCAAATGCAACCTAAAGTAATAGGAAAGGGCAATGATTAAGTATAAAGGTAAAGAAAAGCAACAAAACTAATTTAATATTGTTACTTATATTATTTTACTGGAAGCATTGAAAGATTATTTAATTTTTATTGAAAATAGAAGCATGTAACAAATCATTGAAAACATTAATTGATTTTAATGTTGTAGTGAAAAATAACATGTGATGTAAGCTACATAGCGTGTAGCGTGTGGCGCATGCAAACATGCAAATTATCATGTAGTGTAGTGATGCAAGACATGAAATTAAATATGACATGCAAGATTTCAAGCTTTAGATCATACCAATTTTAAACAATCACAAAATTCCATGTCCCACATACGATCAAACATTCAACAAGGGGAATCTATGGGGTCCAAGCCTACATAAGTTTAGGGCTGGATCAAATAAAATTATAAACCAAACAATGCCCAAAGGAGTGTAAGATTCATCCATTCTTGCAAAGAATTGTTCCCCAATTCAAGAGATTCACCATGTTTCAATTCGGGGGAAAATCTAGGGTTTGCAAATTTGGGAGTACTTGGGATTTGGGATTATCTAGGGTTAAGGCCTTGGATTTAAGGTGAGAGAGGAGAGAAATTGAGGAAAGATGGAACCTGAGGCGATCCATGCGCATGGACAGCAACCAGGTCTGGGCGCACGTGCATGATTCCTTGTCCACACGTGTGTGGGGCCCACGAAATCGGAAAACGATAGGATCGGCTAGGGGAGGCGCACTTCATACCAAATTTTGTGTCGATCCGCTGTCCGGTTTGTGCGTGGTGCTCCGCCGAAGTTTCAGCCCCTCTAATGGGCCAGAATCTGAAAATCTGTTGTGGAAGAGAACTTGTGTATTAGAAAGGGTGAATCTAAAAATGGGACGGATGTAGAAGATGATGGATGTGGGGTGTAAGAAGTGGGGATGATTTGGGATGGTTGTGGCTTCGCACCACCGTAGTTAGCCGTTCGAGGAAGGGAGAGTTTCGCACCCAATTCGATTCTTCAACTCAGAGAGATAGAGAAGAAAAATGCAAAATTTTATTCATAAACTTCATTGAAAAAATACCTACATGGGGTTGCTTATTTATAAGAAAACCCTAAACCCCAAAAGCCAATTTTATCCTTGCGCCATGTGCGCACACTAATACTTAGAGATGAAGTAACTAAAATAATAACTAATATACGCAATCAAAACCGTTCATGATGTTTCTAATAACGATAATAGCCAAAACTAAAAATCTTAAATCATCTAGGGTAGTGGGCCACGATCATGAGATCCAATGATGGAATCCATATGATGATCGGGTCCACCCCAATGCTCTATAGCACAACCCACTAACTAAGAGGTCCTCCATAGATGCCGTCGTCGATCCAGATCGATAGTGGAACCCTCCTCCTCCTTGAGTACGTGCGTAGGGTGGGGGGCTTGCTTGTGCGCATGATGTCCCCATCATGTAGGCTACATATGACTCAAGCTATTTTCATGAGCTACGTAGCATTAAAGCCAAGCTACACTACGTAGTGTAAGTTACACGCTACATAGCGTAACTATTTAAAACACTGAGCTTACTAAGTTATTTTTTATGATGTAATCATTAAAGTCCTTGTTGTCATTATTGTAATGCATGATACTATTTAAATCTGCGATATTGTTGTGCTGCTTCATTTGTCGAGGATGAAGAGGTTCATATCAGCTTGAAAAAAATAATAAAGAGATTAGAGCCTGACATAAATTTGCAGATAAGGGCATTGAATGTAGTGAGTACAAATCTTTAATTATTTTTCTTTAATTTTGTTATTTCGGTGCTTAAAACAATATAATTGTTTTTTTTTTTTTTTGAAAGGCAACAATATATATTAAGATAAGAGGAAAAAGAAAAACAAAAGAGAGGAGAGAGCCTACTGAGAGAGCAGAACACGCTACACCTCTAAAAACAGAAAATCAAAGTCCCTAAACATATCTATATGAAAGGCCCATTCAATCAACAGACGCTTAGCTTTAACTGCCACTATGTCAGCCGGGGAAGACAGATTCTCAAAGCATCTGCTGTTTCAGACAGCCCACCAAATAGCTAGGATTGACATCCTCCACAGCCTGGTTTCACGCTTTCCTATTCTGATGCCGTGCCACGCTGTTGTCCACAATTGGATATATTTTGACTTCATAAAGGCAACTTCTCCGATTCAATAGCATAAAGGGTAGTCTTTCAGGCAACTCTAGGTAAGAAATTGATGTTTTAATACTATTACGTAATCATAGAAATTGTTTTGTTAGTGATGTAGAATGGTGCATAATATAAGGTTTAAAAAAAAGAAAAAAAAAAAGAAATCTATACAGCTGATTTGTGGATTCATTTTGGTGAAAGTGCAAAAGCTTTTAATACAATAGCGGGGAGAGTTTTGAGCCAGACTTCTTTTTCTAGTTGTAAGAGGAACTGAAGTTCTTTTGCACTTACCCATTTTAAGAATAAGAATAAGTTATAGACAAAGCATTGAATTGGCTTGTTTATATGCACTATAGCATGAAGCCGAGATTACAAAATGCAAAGCATATAACAAACCTAGTTGAAGAAGGCGACTTTTGTCCAATATACTTGGACAACATTTACGATGAAGAGGACCTGCTTCTACCTTGGTTGGAACAATGGGAGAAATAGGCATAAGAGAACAGTAAAAAAGTTGAGGTGCAGAACCTAGTGTTATACGCAGGGTAGCAAGATAGTTGTGTAACTTTCTTGGAGCAGGGTAGGTTATAGTCGATTTGACCCAAGGAAAGACTAGCAACAACAAAACCGAGATAGATAATTATAATGATGCACCTGCTAGTCCTTCTTTTAGTGTTGCTGAGCATATGAGGGTACGACCATCTACAGAGTTCAAAGACGATGTGCATCGACCGAGCAGAGGCTAGACTTACGAGTGTACTGAATCATGATACAACCAGCCAGGGGAAGAGCATCATGGAGAGGTGGGTACCATTGACACTAGAGATAGAGCACTAGGACGTCAGATGGTTTATGGATATGGATATAGATATGACCATGGACAACACATGTAACCTATTGAGGCATTTTCATATTGGACTAGTCTTGATCCATATGGAGCAAGTCCGCGGCGCGGGGGGGGGGGGGGGGGGGGGGGGGGGGGGGGGGAGTCGGGTGGTCTCAGTCTTAAGTCTCAAAAGCACAAGCAACACCAGGGGCAATACGGGTATGACCATGACTATGGGTTAACGTCTGATGTTGATGGATATTCTTACTCAGGTTCAACATAACAGATGCCCAGTGGTAGTGCCAGTGATAATCGTGATCAATCAACCTTGGGTCTCATTGACATGGTCTTTCCCTCCAACTCTGGTTATTATAGGTATGCGGCTATGTTCCACAACCACAGCCGGATGATGACTTGAGGTCTAGCAACCACAGGCAGTAAGATTTTCATTCTAGTGGTGATAAATTTTGTGCTTACAAATTGTCATATGTTTGTATTTATGTTTGTCCACTAGGCCTTAACATTACATTGTTTTATGACTTATGTTTTGACTTATGAGTGTACTTTATAGTTTAAACATCGTGTATTATCATCTGATGGTTGTTTGTGGTGAAATGGTCATAAATAAAAATATATAATTGACTCATCATTACATTCATGCTTGTATAATCTTATTTATATCGAGTCATTAATATTAGATATTTAGGAAATTAAATATAAGAGTTTTGCAGTCGATATAAGCTTGTCAGGTTCATAAAATGATCAGACAAGCTGAGACAACTTTCTTACCACAGAGTAGACTGTTACGTCATCATAAATATGTTTAAAATCAGAAAAGAATACATATTTGAAATCCTCCAAATATTTGGGATTTTCCCTTTTATTTTGGAATTTTTCGGCGATAAAAAATTTGACGCTTTACACCCCCTATAAAGGTAATGATTTCGGTCCAGACTGTTATTCCTTCCATTACCATTACGGAATACCTTGATGGTGACTTGATATCTCATGGTTATAGAGAAGAAAACTCCTGTGTAGTCCTGTTGCAAACCTTGGCGTGGATCTGACTTTTTAGTGTCTTCTTTCTCCACCTTTTAAAAAGTTTGGAAATTTCCTCCTTTCTTTTGCCATTTGTAATTTCATTGTACTGTTTTTACTTTTGCTTCAAAAATCACTTGCATTCCAAAACCAAATTTCAGTGTTTCATTTATATTTTGTTTTAAGAATATCTCTTAAAAGTCAATATTATTGATTGTGAAAAAGTTCGGGATTTTTAAATATCAAATTTGATAGAGAAATAAAGAGGGCAAGGTTTGGATTATGTAGGAGACATGACCATGTCTTTTTATTTTTATTTTTTATCTTTTTCACCGAATCACTTTGACCAAGAAGGTAAGCATGTGTTATTTTTGGTGACCCATCACCTTAACTTATATGTTCAGGGGTCATTTGGATGCCTGTAAAATCCGTAAGCTGTAATCTGATTACAGGTAACTGGATTACATGGGATGTTTGGATGGGTGCATCTACTTGTAAATGGATTGCAGGCTGTAATCGGATTATAGCTTTTTGTTGTAATTTGAAACAAGACAAAAGGTCATGTTTCAGATTACAGGTAAAGGGATTTCAGGCAACAATTATAATATTTGAAAATTTCCGATGTGGGGAGAGTTGTGGCTTCGACATTCCCACCCTCCCCTTCTTCCAGAGGGTAATCAATGCAAGGACCCAAAATGAATAGAAAAAAAAAAAAAAAAAATTGAAGAAGAAGAACATCTCTCTCTCTCTCTCTCTCTCTCTCTCTCTCTATAATTCCATTTTAATTCCAACCATTAATCATGAGATGTCATCCATCTGACATGTACATCTCAGTCAACGGCTATAGGCCAACATGGTTTAGATCATTATAGATACACTTACAACGGATAAATTCATCCAACGGCTAATTACAAACTAATGATTGATATTATCCCAACCTTTTAAAAAAACCTAGGCCTATAAATATAATTTTATGACATAAAAATTGCTTTAAGGCCCTCGGAGGAGGACTTTCCCATGGAGTTAGCAGGAAAGAGAATCATCCCTATAGCATCCAAATAGGTACGGTGTTGAATTTGCACAATCGAGGCCTCCGCCCATTGATAGCTTTAATCAGATTTTTTTTTCTTATTTTTTTTAAGATAATGATTTTTTTTTTCTTTTTTCTTTTTAATCAATAACTTTAATGGCTACCAATAGGAAGGTTATCCAATGAATGTAACTGTCAGTTGGGTATTAGGACCCATCAGATGGATGGCCTGAATTCATCATGTTAGGTACAATGTTGGTATGATTTTTTTCTTTTTCTTTAAGGTGATGATCTTCTTTTTCTTTTTAATTGTAACTTTTGATGGCCACCAATTAGAAGGTTTGGATCCAATGAATCTTACTATCGATTGGGTAGTAGTACCCATAAGATGGATGGCCTGGATTCATCATCCATGTTAGGTATCATGCTTGGTATTACACTACTAATTGCTTGCTTTGTAGCCCCTTAATGCACGAGGTGTATTACACACTACTAATGCCTTGCTTTGTAGCCCCTGAGTGCACGTGGTCTGGATGTTTAAACAATTGATCTGAACTGTCCAACTTGTGGGTACTGTCGATTTGGTAATCTGTAACTGAGCGTAAGAATCACAACGTATTGTGGGCTTGGGTAAAATTGGGTGGTCAGGATTTGTAGTAATCCCAATTTTCCAATGACTAAAAGGCTGTCAATGGGCAGTGCCTGGCCTGACCAATATGGAAATTTTTAAGTGTGCCCCACCTAACCAATTCAGAATCTTGGCCTAAGCTAACATAGGCTTGGACCATTGGAAGGTAGATGGGGCTAATGCAATGCCTTGCACCGGCAATGAGAGCATGATATGGTAGGATGCTTGGAATGTCTCTGAAGTATATGCAACACTCGTGACCATTGATTTGGTTTGAACTGCATGGATGGGTTATGGCCCAAAATCCTATACGATTAGGGAGTGCGGTTCCTTAAATCCCCATAACATAAGCTTATTCTTCAAGTGCTGGTCCACGGGGCTCACTAGGATGTGTGCCATACAACCTGTCCAACGAGGTTGCCCTAGTTGTCCATTGTTTTCAATGGTGTGGCTTAGCTAATGACTCTATAGCCTATTTTTGCAGCATCTCAACATAACAGCGAGGCTCACATGATGAATAGGTTGGATGACTTAGTATGGTGGGCTAGGCCACATAAAGCAATGGACAACCAATCAATTAATCCAAATTCACATGGGTACAAGCAGTAGGTAATGCTCCTCCAGATGTCGGAACATCAAATCCAAGGCTTCCTAAGAGGAAGAAGCTGGCTCCCCATGGGGTATGATGCAAATGTTAGATCACCTCTGCGACACTATCAACAAATATAGCGAAAGAGAAATAGAATTATCGAGAAACGTGTGGGAGTAGTTGAAAAAAGTTACAATCATCAATGGAGATATAATATGGAAGGCCTCCAACTATTTTGCAAGGCGACCTAATTTGTCCAAGCTTTTTCTTAATATTGAGCCTGACCTTAGACATATATGGCTGAAGAGGAATATTTCATTCTGGATTTTTCCTTTATGACATTATTTAGAGTTGTTTTCTATTTGAATTACTGAAGACATGTTTACACGTATTGGTTGTTATTTATTTAATGTTGGTTTATAGTTAATGGTTTATATTCAATTGTTTATCATCATTTTATGGAATTTGGATTAGTGGGCCCACTTTTGTGGCCCTCTAAATGATTGGTTAAGTGTAAAGATTGGCCATAGGCTTTGTTGAGTTGGGCATATCCTAATAATCCATCTTTGTTATTTGATGATTTCGAAAGGAATTAAACACCAAACTCTATCCTGCGTGAATACCCAATTACAAGCTGTAAACATTTTAAAGGTTATCTAAACACAGACAACTGTTTTCTTGTAAAAAGATTACAGCTTAAAGCCAAACAAGACAGACTGTAAACAATTTACATCTGTAATCTGATTACAACTTAAAAATTATAAGGCATCCAAACAACCCCTTGAGATATTTTGTTGATTCATTTTTTTCCCCTAAAACTAGAAGTTTGGCCCTTTCTAGGAAATAAGATCGGAAATAAGTGAATCATGGCTCTCTTTTCTTTTTTTCTTGGATTTCATTGCTTAAAGGCCAAGAAAATTGTGTACTGCTTATTGGTGATAGTTATCTGATCATTTCTGATTCTTTTGGATTGCCGATAGTTATCTGATTCTTTTTATACATTACTGACAAGGATTTGATAATAGTCTATTTTCTTATAACTAAGTTTTGGTTTAATCGAACTTGAATTGCAGAAAGCATGAATGAGAAGGGGATTGGAGAATTAGCACAACTACTGGATGCACATGATGCATATATGGTGAGGGTGAGATTCTTACATGGTTGGTCTTATATTCCTCATGGAAGCATGCTTCATGACATATAAATCATATTTGTCATGATGTTTCAGAAGGGAGAGCACGTTGACCCAGATGCTAATCAAGAGTTCAAAAAGGATTCAATGGTGCAAACTATTTCAGAGAGGTACGGTGGATTTGTTGATAGCAACATAATCAATGACAATGAACTTGACTATGTATTAAATATACATGCTTCTTTGCTGAACTTCAGGTTTATGGGATTGAGAGCTGCTATTTTCACGACTTGTTCTAGTGTTGAATCTTTTGGGAGGAGTCTTGGTTTTAGTGTCTTGCGATTTGACGAGTTGATTAAGAATGACACACATGAACTTCTTGATGTTGTTTCTACTGCCACTGAGTTACTGAGGTTGTTAGGGTTTTCTGGAGGGGAGATAATAGAAAGAAGTGACTTCGATTTAGTGTTTTTGCATGTAGGAGATGTTGAAAAGGCAAAAGACATGAAAGACGGGATTGCTAATTTTGATATTGAATGGATTAATGCTTTGGTTGGTGGGATATTGCAAATAGCCCAACCTGGATCAGTAACCGCTTCTCGTTTGCACTTTTCGGTTGTAGTGAGCTTTGGGGCTGTTACCAAAGTTGAAGGCGACAGTTATTCAACTTTGATCTCCAATAATAAGATGAACTCTGATCTTTCTTTGCTTCGCCCGCACCAAAGTTACACCATGAAAGGGGGGAAGTTACTGAATGATATGAGGTGGGTTGTAAGTAAAACCTTTTTATTGATTTCAGTCACGCTGCAGTTTGTATTGCTCTTCCAGCTAATTTATACTCAACAGGCATCATCATCCAATGCTAGTTGCTCAGTGGCAGGAGGCAGTAACTCGCAGAGATATGGCAGGGGCATTTTCTTTTAAAGAATTCAAGGAGGTATACAACTATCATCCTCTCAATTTAGTACATTCTGATATTTTATGGGCACTTAATCAATACTCTTTTAAGGTTTGACAAATTCTTATTTTTGTGCTTAAGTAATAATTGAACTTGATTGAGGCAAATATTGACCTTAAACAATCACACTTACACTGAAATGATATTTTCTTCAAAGGTGTACAGAGCGATACGTGAGCTTTACTATGAGTCAAAGGAATTCCTTGATTACTAATAGGAATGTGGAATGATCTGATTAATCCATTCACTGTTTTCGAAGTTTTCTACCTCCTGCCACTAAAAACAGGTGGAATTGATATATTTTGATTTACATCAAGACAGGATGAATTTATGCACATATGAAAGTGATGTTAGCAATATTAATGATGCTAGAAGTTTCTTTACAAATCCCAAGGTAATCTTCTACAGTTGCCTCAATTCATGCAAAATTCATCTTTTGTGATGTATCCTCTTTTTCTCGATGATATATGTAGACATGTAAGATTACAAAAACTAGGGAAAAGGCATGTGCGATGCACATGACCAAGAAACTGAGCTACCCAATGGAACCTATAATGCTCTAAAGAAAGCAAAGCTTGAAAAATGCAAAATTAACCATATCTTGAATATGGATTATCCATTTATGATGATTAGAATAAGATTGAATTGATCCCAATGGACAGCCCAGATAGTGGAATTCCATAATGAAAGCGGACGGGCAACTGAATGGCGACATTAGGGTTTGAGGAAGATGAAAAAATCACAGAAAGAATAGAGATTCAAAGGTTTAGAATAGAAGATTTGAAGACAAGAAGAGAAAAGAAGGTTATAGAAGATTAGAGGAGGGGAAGAGATAGATTTCACCACGGAATCAGTACAAAGGTGTCCCGTATCGGTATCGGTTGGCGTAACGGTGCCCTCTGAAACCGATACGAATACAGGGGCGTAACGGCGCAAATTTTTTTTTTTTGCCAAAAAAATATAGATTAAATCTGAAATATTCTAAGCATTCCAAATATGCATTCATTTATAAATTGGAACATGTTTATGGTGGTGTAATGGTCTACTCTTTAGTGAGAAGTTGTATTGGATTGTCTGATGAATTTATGAACCAGATAACCTGAATTTGATTACAAAATTCATATATTTAATTTTCTAACTATCTACTATCAATGATAGATATATTAGAATGAATGTAATATGAAAATATCTTACATTAGGTGTATGCAATTATTTTTGAGGAATTTCTCGAACATACCTGTGCACTTGACTGTGATTCCTGTCTATGACCTGTCATCCTCAAGTCAAGAATATTAAAAAAAAAAAATTTAGTAGTGTCTGATATACTCCCCTTCAACTTGATTAAGGATTACTTGATCGGTTGTCAGGGGAGCTATTTTAAATACAAGTTCGGCAGTGTCAAGTGTGTGCTTGGCTTCTTGCAATAATACTGTTATGAGCTGTCCGCTGCAAATACTTACCTTAATACAAATATATACTCACAATCACAAGTCACCACCAAAATGAAAATCTGTTTTTTTTGTGGTTGCTCGACCTCCACATCATCGTCATCGTCACCATGAGGCTGAGGCTGTCCAATAGGTGTAGGTGCTGCATATCCATAATATCTAGTGCCAGAAGAAAATATTAGATCAACGAAACCAGAGGATGACTGATCCTGACTAGGCAACGACTCTGACCCCGAGTAAGTATATCCACCAGTGCTCGTCGAATAGCCATACTGGTGCCCATGCTTAGGCTGTTGAGAATCTTGAGATTGAGAGTGTGTCTGTTGTGATGAGTAACTTGGATTTGGATCTAGATATCTATAATCATATGGATATTGATCGGGAGGACTATTCCAACATGAATGTGATGGAACAGGCTCAGTATAACCACCATAATCATAATCCAATTGACCATAAGAATATCTATCATAATAACCAAGACCATGAGCCTGTTGATGTTCCGGACCTCCCAGACCCGGTGCACCACTAGATGTACCCTCCTCCTGCTGGCTGTATTGTGACTCGGTACACTCATAAGTCCGACCTCGTGTACTACCTCGTCAATGTTCATCGGCATCGCGATCTGTAGACGGTTGTATAGGGCGCTGAGCAACACCAGAAGTGCCAGCACCAGAGGCAAGGGGTCATCGTCACCATCATCCGACACGGTCACGCTACTACTGCTCGTACTCTTTTGTTAATCTGCTCGTATTCTTTTGTTGATCTTGAGCCGTACCCGTACTTGGCATAAACGCTGCCTCTTTTACTGGGTCCAACACATCTACACGACTCTCTTATTCCGCTCTACGTATTTCTATGTCATTAATTTTCAATTCTTCACTATCCTCTTCAATTTTCTTTTCCTTTGTTTCCAACCAAGGTAGAAGCGGGTCATCCTCATCATAAATATTGTCCAAGTTTATTGGACAATAGTCTCCGTCATCGACAACTGTAATGCTCCTATGATGTCGTCACATTCTTAGTTTTATATTGTAGTGCATGAAGATAAGTCTATCTAATTTTCTAGTCTGCAATCTATTCCCATTCTTTGAATGAATAAGCGCAAAACAACTCCAATTCCTTTCGCGGCTAGATAAAGATGTTGTCTGACTTAAAACTTTTACTGCAATTTTTTGGAGAGCCTTCGTACTCTCTTCGAAATTAATCCACCATTAGGCCGGTTGCAACATAGATACTGCATGCTGTGCGAGAGCATCTCCAAAGCTACTAAAGCGATTTCCAAATGTATCTAATTCATTCAACGCTTTTATTTGCAGATCTAAGTCAGGATCTAATCTCTTTATCACATTTTTTAGCTTGATACGAACCTCATCATTCTCAACAAATGATTGGGCATATCTATACCTAGGATTTGGATAGTAACCTGCTGCATGAAGATCGTGATGGAGTTGTCTTGTCCATCTCCTGTCGATCATCCTCTAATAAGACTCCCAGTTTCTTCAATCATGTTGAATTGCCAATTTTGCCTTATCCATGACATCGTATAGGAAGCCCATGGTAGGTGCTTCGTCGGTTTCAACAAGACGGAGTACCCTCATTAGTGGCTCCATCACCTTTAGGATCGACTTGACCCTCTTCCAATATTTATTGTCCCGTATGGTGTTCACAACTTCAACCGGTGTCACTGATGTCTTCTGCCCATGTTTTGTGTTGAGCCATTCTCGGGAAGCGAACATCTCACTCAACTCTCCCCTATGTTGGAATAAACTCTCTAATGCTATAAAGTTTGTTGCGAATCTAGTCACCGCAAGCCTGAACAACTCTCGTCCTTTCGTGAACTTTCTCATTATTGCGATTACTTGATTATGGTTGTAAATAAACGTCGTCACTTCTTTTGCCCTTTCGACCATTTCCTTAACATTCTTCTTTTTCCCAATATCTTCCAATATAAGATCAATACAATGGGCAGCACATGGTGACCAAAAAAGATGTTTTCTCTTATTCATCAACATATGTCCTGCAAACTTATATGATGCTTCATTATCTGTCACAATCTGCACTATATTCTCCTCTCCAATCTCGTCCACAACTTTATCCATTAGTCCATTAATATAAGTAGATTTTTTTGTTGCCTTGGAGGCATCAATTGACTTGTGGTATATAGTTCCTAAGTGGCAGTACACCATGAAGTTGATCATGCTGCGTCTGGTTGGGCCAGTCCAACCATCACACATGATCGTGCATCCTCTGACTTGCCATACAGGTTTAAAGGTAGCCACGTATGCTTTCACATCCACATACTCTGTATTTGTCCATTTCCCCTTAATCTCCTTAGCCGTGGGAGCTTTTATTCTTCACCTGCTTTTACTGCTGCATCAATTACCACCTGCCAATATGGAGAATTGGCCGCGTTAGAAGGTATGTTGGCATGTATAAATAACTTTGCTGCTGCTTTACCTAATTTCTCAATGGAAGTTCTACTCCACATTTGTTTTATCTTCTTTTGTTTAGTTGATTCTTTACTAAACAGGATTGGATCAATAGAGGGTCTCCTAGGCTCATTTACTTCTTCATTCAAACGTATAGGGGCATCACGTGAAGATGCACTTCGTCGGCTCCCAAACACACGTCGTAACCCACCAAACCTACCCCCCACCCTCCACCTGCAGAAGCAGTTGCAATTCCAGTTGCACTCCCACTCCCACTCTCACTGCCCCCCTGTATCACGCACTAACCCATGTGTGCCAAACTTGCGGCAACGTTCTTCATCTTCACGAGCATGATGCAAGCTCTCTCTCATAGGTATAGTTAATTCCCGATCTGAATCTTCGTCAGAATCAATAATATCTTCATCACGAACGCCCATATATTCAGAAGACCAAATACCTCCTGTCGAGCTGCATCCAAAATATCATCTTTCTTCTTTTGTACAACAGCACGTTTACCCTTCGACTCATCCACACTAGCTTGCATTAAAAACATTATCTCTTTCGGTACTCTAATACATGCCGCAACTTAACCCTTTTGATGTGCCAAATGTTGTTTGAGACGGGTAATTCCACCAGTCACTATTCCATCACAATACTTGCACATCATTTGGTGCCTAGTACCACCAACCCTCTCACAATGTTGCCATCCAATATCCTCACTCACTTGTTGTTGGACAGACCCAGACATTTCTTTAGGTTTAGGTAGATACTAGATAATTAGATATAAATTAGATATGAGTATGACTATGAGTGTATGACCTATGTCAATAAAGATGACTTTATGTTCTACCTAAACCCTAAGAAGCTCCAAAACCTGTCCAATATAAGCAAATAAAAACATAAAGTCACTAATTCGAAAATAGAAAAAAATATAAAATGACACCACAAATCTGTAAAATGCACATTAACATGTTCTACTATGATTCACACATCATATTGTATGATTAAAACAACAAAACATACATTAAAAAATGATTTTTCGAATTAAAAAAAAAGTGCCATAATATTGCGTAAATAGAAAAAAAGATATAAAATGACACTACAAATCTGTAAAATGCACATTAACATGTTCTACTATGATTAACACATCATATTGTATGATTAAAACAGCAAAACATACAATAAAAAGTATAAATACCTATTTTTGACGAATTTCTGAAAAATGGTCCACTAAGCTTCGATTCAAGAAAATCCGTAATATAATGTGTTTTTACCTCAAATACCAAGCCAAGATTGGTCGAAAATAGTAGTAGAAGGATTGAGTGAGAGTTTGGAAGCAAATGGTTTCAAAAAAAAAAAAGAAAAAACGGAACTTAAAAAGGCAAAAAAAATGTGATCGTTACTTGACCGTTACGGGCTAGCCGTTACAGGTCAGTGACGGCCGTTACGCCCGTAACGGGCCTGTAACGGCCGTTACGGTAACAAAATCAGGAGCATCGCCGTTACGCCCCCATATCGCGTAACGGACCCCACTGTTACCGTTACGTATCGGCCGTTACGGCCGATACGTAACTGATATGGGACACCTTGATCAGTACCGGTGATGATCTTGGAATCAACACCAAGACGAGGAGAGGAGTCATCACCTCTACCAGAACGAAAGTTCTTTTCTTTCTTAAAAACCAAGTTACAATGCATTTCCCTTTTCCCCAAAGAAAACCTTAAATAAAGACTCCCAGGCTGACTTACTTAAAATACATATTACAAAAATACCCTTGTAGTAACTCTCCTTAACAAAAACGCATGTGCGCATGTGGGGCTCAATCACACCACTATTTTGGCTTTTTAAGTGGTTGGCTGACCTGTGGGACCTAGAGAAGACTCGTGGGCCCCACTCCAACCTTACTTCTCCTTCTATAGACAATAAGGCCCCCATCATCTCTCCCCAGCTTGGAAAAACTTGACCCCGGTGGGTTGGGAGCTTGATACCTCTCGTACAAATCCGGATTAAGACAATGAAAATTAGAAGTCGTAATCCATGTGCAATCGGAAATCGATCTACCCTTCCATTTGACAAGAAACTTGTGATATCTGCCATCCTTAGTAGACACTAATTGATCGTCGTACATGTCTTCAATCTCGTCACTTACAGTAGGCACAAAAGGCAACCTTATGGCTTGCTTTTCATATCCTTCATCTTCATGGTGGCCATGATAAATAGTCAAGTCTTCAACATTGAATGTTGGGCTGATATTCAAGTCTTCTGGCAACTCCAAAACATAAGCATTAGCGCTGATCTTCTTCAATATATTGAAAGGACCTACACTCCTAGAGTGTAGCTTTTGATACCTCTCTTTAGGAAATCTTTTTGGTTGGAGGCATACCACCTTGTCACCCTTGAATTCCATGAAGGGCCAATGCAAATTAGCTTGCGCTTTATATCTTTCATTGCTGATTACTATCTTCCTTCTTACCTTTTCATGGATGGCATGCATATGACGGGCAAAAGTTTCAGCCTCCTCGCTCGGTTGCACGGTTAAAGGCAGGGCAATCAAATCAATGGGTTGCCTTGCCTTTATTCTCAACACTACCTCAAATGGTGACAATCCAGTTGACCGATTAACTGAACTGTTATAAGCAAATTCAGCCATGTACAGAATCTGATCCCACCTCGAAACATGATTGCCAACTAAGCATCGTAATAGATTTCTCAAACTCCAGTTAACCACCTCTGTCTAACCATCTATTCGAGGATAATATGCAGCCGAGAATTTGAGCTTGGTGCTCATAATCTTCCACAATATTTTCCATTAGTAGCTCATAAATTTCACATCCCTATCAGATACAATAAATTTTGGCACACCGTGTAAGCGAACTACCTCCTAGAAGAACAAGGTGGATATCTTTAGAGCATATGAGGCCTTAGAGCAAGGAATAAAATGAGTCATCTTGGAAAAGTGATCTACAACGACGAAGATGGAATCATTCCCTCGTACAGTCTTTGGCAAGCCCAAAACAAAATCCATATTGATGTCTTGCCATGATTATTGAAGTATGGGCAGCGGTGTGTATAAACTTTTAATTTTCTTCTCTCCTTTGACAAGTTGGCAAATTCGACATTGTTGCACCCATCTCGCCACGTCTCGCTTCAATGAAGGCCTATAAAATCTACCTTCTACTAGATCAACTGTCTTATCATGCCCAAAATCACCACTAAGGCCACCCGAGTGTAATTCTCGCATCACATGTTCCTGTAGAGCAGTGCCAAGTATACATAGACGAGTTCCAAAGAAGAGATACTTATTATGCACACTGAACCTTGGGTGACGTGCTTGCTGCCCGGTATGAAAATCTATGTAAGTCTGATCAAAATCACCATCGCCCTTGTAATCACGCTTTATCTAGTTGAAGCCGATCAATTCTAATGACGTTGTTGTCAACAAGTGAGTTCGTCTACTTAGTGCATCAACCGCTTTGTTCTCAACTCCCGACCTATGTTTCAACACAAAGGGGAATTCTTGGAGAAAAGCACTTCATTTGGCATGCCTATGATTTAACTTCTTCTGGGAATTGAGATACTTGAGTGCTTCATGGTCAGAGTAAACAACAAACTCTTTGCCGGTGAGGTAATGCCGCCAATGCCTAAGTGTCTGCACTACCGCGTAAAATTCCACATCATATGTTGAGTACTTCTGCTTGGTTTCATTCAAGTTTTCATCAAAGTAAACCACCGGGTACTCATCTTGACTAAGTACTACAATGCCAACATGAGAAGTATCACAAGCAACTTCGAAGACTATATTGAAGTTCGACAGTTGAAGAACCGGAGCTGCAATCGTCTTAGCTTTTATATCTTCAAAGGCTTTTGTAGCTGCCTTGGTCCACACGAACTGCCCCTTTTTCAAACACAGAGTAATCGTTGCCATAACGGTGCTGAAATTTTTGATAAATCTCATGTAGAAGGTAGCCAATCCATGGAAACTTCGCACTTCGAGCACATTAGTAGGAATATGCTAGTCCAACATTGCTTTTACTTTATCTAGGTCAGCTTATACACCATGCGAAGAGACCACAATGCCAAGAAAGATCACACTCGACACTCATAAAAGTGCACTTCTTCAAGTTAATGTAGAGTTTTTCTTTTCTGAGAACTCTTATAACTTGTCGAAGGTGATTAATGTGTTTGGAAGCCTTTTTGCTATATACAAGCATATCATCAAAATAGACAACAACGAAGCGATCGATAAAGGGACGTAGTACCTGAGTCATTACTCACATGAAGGTACTAGGAGCATTGGTCAATCCGAATGGCATAACCAACCATTCGTAGAGCCTATCCTTTGTTTTGAATGTTGTCTTCTGCTCATTCCCAGGTCTGATCCATATCTGGTGGTAGCCGCTTCTCAAGTCAATCTTCGAAAAGACATTGGAACTACCCAACATGTTGAGCATATCATCAAGTCGTGGTACTGGGAAGTAGTACTTGATGATTATTTTATTTATGGTACGGTTGTCCACACACATTCACCAACTTCCGTCTTTCTTTAGCATCAATAAGGCCGGGACAACACACATCCTTTCTTTGATAAAGCCTTTCTTCAACAATTCATTAACCTACTTCTTTAACTCGGCATACTAGGTCAGATTCATCATGTAGGCTGGTAGATTAGGAAGCATAGATCTCGGGACAAGGCCGATAACATGCTGAATGTCCCTCATAGGAGTTAATTCATCCGACAACTCATCAGGTACCAGATTTGAAAATTCAGACACCAACCTTTCTACCTGCGGATTCATCACTTGCCCCTTTGTCGAGACCTTGCCTTTAACCTCCCGTGTCATTAAAGCATACATAACAACTACTTTGTTTTCTCCCTCAAATTGTCTCATAGACAAAACATTGGATGACTTCTTTGCATCGGCTCTCCTTTTCATTGGCTCGCTTTCTTTCATAGGCGTAAGGAGAATCTTCTTGCCATTAAATTTGAAAGTAAATGTGTTGGCCTCCCATCACTAAACACCTTTTGGTCATAAAGCCAAGTCCTCCCAAAAAGTATATGAGAGATGTTCATGCGAACTACATGGCACCAAATGGAATCTTCATAGTGGCCTATCTTGAAGTTCACCAAGCACCTCTTGGATACTAGAATGGTCATGTCATTGACCCATGCAATCTTATAGGGTTGTGGGTGTGACTCCACTGGTAATTGCATCTTCCCAACCAGCTCTTGCGATACCACATTTGAGCAACTTCCCCCATCAATAATCAGGTTACATACCTTATCACCACACCCAACTCTAGTTTAGTAAAGAGTAGTCCGTTGCTAATCTTCAATCTCTTCCTTCTTAAGGGCCACGAGTACTCTCCGAACAACGGCCAATATTCCATCTTCCGAGTTGCATGCATAGGTGTCTTCTTGTTGTTCATTGGCCTCACATGGATCTTTTTCCCTTTCGGATTCATTATCCTCTTCTTTCGCACAAATAACATTGACTTTCCGAGGGCAATGCGCTACATAATGCCCCTTTCCACCACAACTATAGCAGTCCACGTCTTTCATATGCCTACGCGAATCACTCCCTACAGGAGCCTTGCCTTGATTCTCCACCAAAAGAGGTCTCTTTGAATTTACAGGCTTGCTAGTTGTTGCATTACCAGGAATCTTGGTTGTCCAACTAATTTCAGCACCTCTTCGATTCATCAACTCCCCGACAACTGCGCCAAATCTTCTATCAACGGTATGTCTAAGTTGTTGCTCAATTTTCAGGGCTAATTGGAATGCATCATCTATTCCATAAAGTCTCACAGTAATCATCTCTCTTTGAATTTCAGATCTAAGGCTTGATTTGAAACGAGAGAGAATATGACGTTCATCCTCATTAATTTGACAACGGACCGTGAGCTCGTTGAAGCATTCCATGTATTCTTCCACTACCATGTTCCCTTGCCGAAGTTTGATAAGCTATTCACAAAGCATATCCTCATAATCAAGAGGAAGATACTTCTCTTTTAACTTCAATTTCATCTCTTCTCAATGAACAATAGGTGACTAGTCAAGTCAATACATATGGTCTTCCACACTTCTCCACCAAACACGAGTAGGCCCCTTAAGCTTCATTTTCGCAAATGAGACTTGACGATTATCATCCATGTCGTGCCATTCAACATAATCCTCGAACATTGTCAACCAATCAAGGTATCCATTCGGCTCAAACTTGCCAATGAAATCAGGCACGTCTATTCTCACCTTCTTCGTAATATCATCAGTCACATAGTTACGTTCAGGTCTGCCCCCTCCAAAATACCTTGGTACAGTCTCCATAAACGCACGTCGTGGAGGAATGGGCCACTCCGTAGCAATTTTGTTGGCAGTTAAAGCAGCAGGTGCCAATGGATGCTTTCGAGGAAGATCATTGATCTCACCTTTTTCATCCGCCACTTGCTGTCCTGAATTCTCACCATCTCACATGTCATGGGAAGGGTTTGCAGGTGCACGATCTCCATCATTCCTGGACTCCAATCACTCTACTTGTATCTCCAGTGCATCCATGTGATGCACAAAGTAGTCGATTTGATCCGCCATGCGTGCAAGCATGTCATCCCGTTGTGCATTCGTAAATCTCCCACGGTAGGATCTACTTGTGCGAGTTGACATTGTGGCAAACCTAGGGCTTTGATATCAAATTGATAGCAGATGGGCAACTGAATGACGACGTTAGAGTTTGAGGAAGAGGAGAAAATCAGAGAAAGAAGAGAGATTCAAAGGTTTAGACTAGAAGATGTGAAGATAAGAAGAGAAAAGAAGGTTATAGAAGATTAGAGGAGGGGAAGAGATAGATTTCACCACGGAATCAGCACCGGTGGTGGTCTTGGAATCGGCACCAAGACGAAGGAGAGGAGTCCGCACGTCTACTCAAACTAAAGTTCTTTTCTTTCTTAAAAACCAAGTTACAATGTATCTCCCCTTTCCTCAAAGAAAACCCTAAATGAAGACTCCCAGGCTAACTTACTTAAAATACATATTACAAAAATACCCTTGTAGTAACTTTCCTTAACAAAAAGCACATGTGCACGTGTGGGGCTTAAAGGGGCCCAACCACACAACCTATTTTGGCTTTTAAAGTGGTTGGTTGACCTATGGCACCTAGAGAAGACTTGTGGGCCCCACCCTAGCCTAACGTCTCCTTCTATAGACTTTTAAGGCCCCCATCATAGAATTGCAACAAATCTAACCCTTTTAGAAAAATCCATAAATAAAATAAATATCAAGCCTACTTTGTAGGGCTAGTTATTTGATAATCTGTTGGGGTATTCTATCACTGTAATGGTGGCTACAATGGCCACCATAATTATCGTTATGATTAGTGTTGTTATGTGTGGCCGCACATTCACATATGCGCACAATGGAGCATAAATCATATATGCGACAGTGGCATATGTGATCTTCGCACATATGCGATCGCATGTCATTCGTGCGAGAATATGCCATCGCATATGTGATGTATGTGATCGCATACAGCATATGCGATCACGTATTGGCCAACGGTCAGAAATCTGACCGTTGGATTTTTATTTTATTTTATTTCTTTTAATTCTGTCTTCTTTCCCTATAAAAAGGCATTCAAACCCTCCTATTTGCATACTACATGCACTCAAACTCTCTCTCTTTACTCTCATACACTTTCAAAGTCTCAAATCTCTCATTCTCTCTTACATAATTCCAAGGCCCAAGCTCCATATTTCTTTCAAGTTTCAATCAAGGATTCAAGATTCAAGAAAGTAAAGCAAGCAAGAATACGTCGAAATTGAATTCAAGTCAACTCAAGTCTCACATTTCATTTTCTAATTCTACTTCTATTTCTTTCTAGTTTCTTCTAGATATCATTTCATTTTCTACATCTCATATTTCTCATTCATTTCATTTTCTACATTCTCTTATTTATTAATATTCATTCTCATATTTATTCATAAATAAATCATAATCATACACTCACTCTCTCTTTCTATCTCTCTTTCTCTCTTTCTTTACATTCAAGAGTCAAGAGACTCAAAACATTTTTTTATTTAGTTTGTTACAACTTGAACTTACAACTTACAATAATCAAGGGTTCAAACTCAAAAGGCAAGGATTTATGTTCTACAAGAGCAACAAGAGTAGAAGACTACAAGTCTACAACATTCAGGAGTCAAGACTTAAGAGTGAAGAGAAGAAGTGAAAAATATATTTCCGAATTTTAGATTGTGTAATTTTTGTTCTTGTAATTATGTATCTCTCTCTCTCTCTCTCTCTCTCTCTCTCTCTCTCTCTCCTTTTCTTTTCCATCTCCCTTTCTAGTTTATACTACTACTAGTGTAAGTGTAAGGTGTGTAACACACACACACACACACACTCTCTCTCTCTCTCTCTCTCTCTCTCCCATCTCTCTTGACTCTTCAGTCTTTACTTTAGTTTTTAGTTTTTACTAGTTTATAACTTACAAGTTATAATAAGAAGAATCAATACCCTACCACACCATGTCTTCTTCCCAATCTTCCTCTTTAAAACCCAAGTCGAATGACTTGGGTTGGAAGTGTGGGCACTATCGTAGTGCTACGGATAGGACTCACATAGTATGTGAGTTATGTGGGTATGTGGGTTCTGGTGGCATTGAGCGGCTCAAGCATCACATTGCACATTTATTGGGGTCAAATGCAAAAGTATGTGACAATATTACTCTAGATATCCGAAGGGAGATCGTTGAGTATATGGACAAACAATTGAGAAAGAGATGCGATAATGCCTTACGTCACGAGGAATATATAGAACAAGACGCGTATAAAGATACAAACGTAGTTGATATAGATGAAGCTAGTCTTACTCCCCCTACTTCGACAAATCGGTCTAGACCACAACCAACGGCCTCGAAAAGAGGCCGAGGGCATGGGCCCATGGATAGATGGTGTAGACCACACTCGAAGGTGTGGTCAACCAAAGGGGTCGGGGCAAAGGGGCGGCTCAAACAACTTTAGAAAACTGGTATAAACAAAAAGATAGGAAAACCACTATTCAATATATGCTAAGTGACTTTACCAAACCGGCATTACTTTCAACGTGGTGAAATCGAGAAGGTTCAAAGTTATGGTTGAGACTATAGATCAATTTGGACTTGGGCTTCAACCTCCTTAATATCATTTAATGAGGGAGACATGCTTCAAAGCCAAAGTTGATTATAGACGATCTTTTATAGCCGAATATAAGGAATCGTGGAAAACGTATGGGTATTCACTCATGGCTGATGGATAGACCGATAGATCCGGTCGGTCTCTCATTAACTTTCTGGTAAATTGTCCAGCTCGGACAATGTTCTTGAAGTCCGTGGATGCATCGGGTCATTCGCATACTGGAGAATACTTGTTTAGCTTACTAGATAATGTAGTTGAGGAAATATGTGAGAAATACATTATACAGGTAATTACAGACAACGCAACCTCATATGTAGCTGTCGGTCGTCTTCTTATAGAGAAGAGACCTCGTTTATTTTAGACCCCCTATGCGGCACATTGTGTTGATTTGATGTTAGAAGATATAGTTAAATTATTTTTAAATGTGATTGCAAGGGCTAGAAGAATCACGGTCTTTATGTACAAACACGTCATTCTTCTCAGTTGAATGAGAAAACATATTGGGGGTAACTTGCTAGATTCAGCAGTCACCCGTTTCGCTACAACCTTCTTAACACTACAAAGATTACATAAAAAAAAAAAAAATCAGAACTTAGAAGCTTTGTAGTGTCGGCCGATTTTACAAGTGGGCCTTGGTTAAAAGAAGACTGAAGGGAAATAGGTTCAACAAACAATCCTTTCACAAACTTTTTTAACACAAGTGGTAAAGGCGCTAAAAGCATCTCAGCCCTTACTGTGTTGCGATTGGTCGACGGGGATGAGAAGCCTCCAATGGGTTACATATATGATGCGATGGAAATAGATAGAAATAAGATCATAGACCATTTTAACTATAGAGAGTGTGATTACAAGCCAATTATAAATATTATATATAGAAGATGGGTTAGCCAAATGTCATTTCCATTATATTTGGCTGCTTACATAACCTAGACTGTTTATTCGCTTCTCCTAATCCAGCAGAAGAACTTACTATGCATATATTTGGATTTATTGATGTGTTGGAAAGAATGATTCCAAATAGAGAAGAACATGACAAGATCTCACTTGTACTGGACTTCTATAGAAAGAGTGAGGGCATATTCTCAATGAATATCATCATTAGGTATCAGACAATGAAATTGCCCAGTAAGTAGTATATATGTCTCATCTCTCTTACAAATAGTTTTTTACAATGTAATCTGCAAACTCTAACCTATTTAAACTGTTTTTCTCAACTAACTAGTGAGCTGCTTATTGAGTGGACCCGAACAAGAAGGATCCAACTCTAAAGAAGCTGGCTATGAGGATTCTTGGACTAACGTGTTCTGCCAGCGGTTGCGAGTGCAACTGGAGCACATTCGAGGCAATAAGTTTAGTAATTGTAACTTAAATTTATAAGTCATAAGTGTAAGCTAATGAACTAAATAACTAATGCCAAATGAGTTTTCTTTCATGCAGATTCACACTAAGAAAAGGAATTGCCTTGAACAAAAGAAGCTCAACAACTTGGCCTTCTTCCAATACAATCAGAAATTGTGAAAATGATTCCAGACTAGGAAAGAAGTCTGGTTTCTTTGACCCTATCTGCTTAGATGAGCTGGATACAAATAACGAGTGGCTTGTAGAGACGGAGGACCCGACATGGGCGCAAGTTGAAGATGCCGCATACAGATCGACACTTAAAGAAGGTACTTTTGTTGCGTAGCACACCAACAACGCAGTGGGCCTAGATCCAATCTCAGGCCTCACCCACAAACGATAAATAGGAAGAAATATAAACTAGAAACAGATCAAAACAATCAAACAAACCACAAGACAAGATATACGTGGAAAAACCCCAAACTAGGGCAAAAAACCACGGATGCAAAATTCCACTATGAAGAGAAACGAAGATTACAAGGCAATATACTAACCTCTCCCTTAGAAGTACAGAGAAAATCCCTTGCCCACACCTTAGAATAATTTCCTAATATTCACCTTTCACGCTAGAATAACCCTAGGGACCCCAATTTATAGTTTTGGCAACTTCCCTTTCACATCCCAGTTGCGAAAGAACTTGCGACACGAAATCTGCGAAACTCCTTTTGCATCCCAGTTGCGAAAGGACTTGCGACACGAAATCCGCAAAACTCCTTTTGCATCCCAGTTGCGAAAGGACTTGCAACACGAAATCCACGAAACTCCTTTCGCATCCCAGTTGCGAAAGGACTTGCGACATGAAATCCGCGCAACCTCGACTGGCCGTGGGCGGCCCCAGATGTGGCTCCACTTCTCAACAATCTCCCGCTTAGAGACACATCGCCATAAACCTTTGTCTTCTTTATCCGGAGTGCACCACCTCCCCGTCTTCAAGCCTGAAGACCAATCAAAGCTGAACAGAGCTTCAACTTCTCCCTTGTGACCGCCTTGGTCAGCATATCCGCAAGATTCTCATTTGTATGAATCTTCTCCAGAGCAATCGATCCATCTTCCAGTAACGAACGTATGAAGTGATATCTGATGACAATATGCTTGGTCCTTGAATGAAAGGCTGAATTCTTAGCCAAGTGTATTACACTCTGACTGTCACTGTACAGCTTGCATAAAACCTTGCATCCACACCATCTCCTTGCATGCTTCTGTAGCCCCAACTCTTCCATAAAACCTTGCATCCACACCATCTCCTTGCATGCTTCTGTAGCCGCAACATATTCTGCTTCTGTCGTACTGATAGATACTATCTTTTGTAACTGAGAGACCCAACTGACTGCAGCACTACCCAGAGTAAAAACATAACCTGTAGTGCTTCTTCTGCTGTCGATATCTCCTGCCAAATCTGAATCCACGTAGCTTTGTAACTTGATTTCCGATCCACCATAACACAGCCCTACGTCCTTAGTACCTACCAAGTACCTAAGGATCTACTTCACACCTTCCCAATGTTCCTTTCCGGGGTTGTTCATGAACCTGCTAACAACTCTCACTGCTTGAGCAATGTCTGGCCTCTTGCTCACCATAGCATACATGAGACTCCCAATAGCTGACGCGTATGGGACTTTAGCCATGTAGTCCTGTTCCTCCTGCGTCTTTGTACCTTGCTCCTTAGATAGCTTGAAGTGGTTGGCTAATGGAGTGCTAACCGGCTTAGCACCTCCCATATTGAATCGATCAAGTACCTTGGCTATGTATTCTACCTGTGACAAAACTAATTTCTTGTTTTCTTTGTCACGCTTTATCCTCATGCCTAGGATTTGTTTTGCAGCTCCTAAATCCTTTATGACAAATTCTCTAGACAATTGTCTTTTGAGATCTGAGATGTCCTTCATGCTTGAACCGGCCACAAGCATATCATCAACGTACAGAAGAAGGATGATGTAAGACGTATCAAACTTCTTCAAGTAACGACAGTGGTCTGCATGACATATCCTAAAACCGTTTCCCGACATGAAACTGTCGAACTTCTTATACCACTGCCTCGGGGCCTGCTTCAAGCCATGTAGACTCTTCTTCGGTCTGCATACCTTGTTCTCATTACCTGGTGCCACGTATCCTGTCGGCTGATGCATATATATCTCTTCTTCAAGGTCCCCATGAAGACAGGCTGTCTTAATATCTAGCTGTTCTAGATGTAAGTCCTCTGAAGCCACTATACTCAAGACCATGCGAATCGTAGACATTTTCACTACCGGTGAAAATATTTCAGTGAAATCGATACCTGCCTTTTGTTGAAACCCTTTCACAACCAATCTGGCCTTGCACGGTTTCGAACCATCGTGCTCCTTCAGTCTGTAAACCCACTTGTTATGAAGAGCTTTCTTACCCTTAGGTAGAGTGACTAACTCCCATGTACGATTAGACTCAAGAGGGTCCATCTCATCATCCATTGCCTGCTCCCACTTAACCCGTATATCTGACTGTAACGCCTCTTCAAAACACTCTGGCTCACCATTATCCGTCAGTAGTAGATAATGTAAGGAGGGTGAGTATCGGACTGTGGGTCTCCTCTCCCGAGTAGACCTCCTCACAACCGGTGTATGCGGCTCTGCCTCATCTTGTGGCGCTGTAACACCCATGTCCGGTAACTCTTCCAACTCTACGAATTCCTTTTTCTCGGCCTTATTTTCCTGCACAGTCCTTATGCATCACTTTTTCATTAAAAACTACGTCTTTGCTTCCGATGATTTTCCTGTTTTCTGTATCCCAGAACCTGTAGCCAAAATCATGCTGCCCATAGCCTATAAACGTGCATCTCCTGGACTTCGCATCCAGCTTGTTTCTGTGCTCTGTATCAATGTGAACATATGAAGTGCAACCGAACATTCTGAGATGTGCAAGGTTCACTTCCTTCCCAGTCCACGCTTCTTCTGGTAGCCCACCATCCAATGGTGCTGAGGGATTTCTATTGATGAGATATGCGGCAGTATTCACAGCATCTGCCCAAAAGGTCTTGGGCAACCCTGCATGTAACCTCATGCTGCTGGCGCGCTCAAGGATGGTCCTGTTAATGCGCTCAGCCACACCATTCTGCTATGGTGTCCCTAGAATCGTTTTCTGATGTTTGATTCCATTTGCTGCACAATACTCCTCAAACCTCTTATCACAATACTCTCCCCCATTGTCAGATCTGAGACACTTTACTGTTTTACCTGTCTCATTTTCTATCATAACTTTCCACTTCTTAAATACATCAAATACATCAGATTTATGTTTTAAGAAGTAAACCCACAGTTTTCTACTAGCATCATCAACAAAGGTAACAAAATAACGTGAGCCACCAAGAGATGATACCTGTGTCGGTCCCCACACATCAGTGTGTACAAGCTTCAACAGATGCGTCTTTGGAGCGCGTCCCGTCTTCTTGAAGCTTACCCTCTTCTGCTTGCCATACACGCAGTCCTCGCAGAATTCCAAGTCAATAGACTTCAGCCCTGGTAGCTTCCCTTTCGACAATAGCACTTTCATCCCCTTCTCACTCATATGTCCCAACCTCTGATGCCATAACTGCCCATTCACTCCAGTTGATGCGACTGCAAGTGAACTATACGATCCTGAAGTCACGTACAAAGTACCTTCCTTTTTGTCTCGAGATATCACTAAGGCACCTTTTGTGATCTTCCAGGAATCACTGGTGAATGTCGTCACATAACCGATATCGGCCAACTGCCCCACAGAGATCAAGTTACGTTTCAAACTCGGTACATGTCTGACATCATTCAATTTTAAGATTGTTCCATCTTTCTGATTGACATGAACTTCCCCCTTTCCAACGATACTGCATGGCTCATCATCACCCAGGTAGACTCTCCCAAAGTCACCTGACACATAATCACACAGAACTTCCTTACACGAAGTGGCATGAAAGGAAGCACCGAGTCTATAACCCAAGACTCATTCCTTGCATCAAAAGACAAGATCAACGCCTCTGTGTCACTTTTCTTAGATAGATTCACTGAATCCTTCCCGCCTTGAGAGCTTCCTTCTTGTTTCTTGAGCGCCCTGCAATCACGTTTCATATGCCCCTTCTTGCCGCAATGCCAACACCCGTCTTTGTCTTTCGGTCCTTTGGACTTCTTCCTTGACTTAGAACGCCCTTGTTTATTGCCTCATTTGTTCATCGATCTTCCTCTTCCTTCAACGTTTAGAGCATTCCCTGAATCCTCTGAAACTCCTGATGCTTTCCTTCTAGATTCTTCGCTGAGAATTAGACCGGCCACATCATCAAATTTCAGCTTTGTCGACCCTGAAGAATTGCTCACAGCAATCACCAAACCATCCCAACTGTCTGCCAGACTGGATAAGATCAATAACGCCCTGACCTCATCCTCAAAAGTAATGCCGACGGATTCGAACTGGCTCGTGACTGTATTGAACTCGTTTAGATGTTCAGCCACGCTCCCACCATCTGACATCTTCATGTTGAATAGCTGTTTCATAAGATGAACCTTGTTGGATGCTGAGGGTTTTTCATACATAGTGGCTATTAATTCTTTTGTCGTTTTCACCTTGGATATATTGAAGGCGACGCTCTTAGACAAAGAGAGTCGGATCGTTCCTAAAGCCTTCCTATCCAGTAAAAACCATTCATCATCTGTCATCTTTTATGGTTTTTTCTCTTTTCCTCCTAAAGGAATATAGAGGTCCTTCTGATACAGATAATCATCCATCTGCATCTTTCAGAAGGCAAAGTTTGAACCATCAAACTTCTCAATTATAGTTTTCCCATCTTCCGCCATCGCTCCCAATAAAACTAAACCAATAGCTCTGATACCAGTTGTTGCGCAGCACGCCAACAACGCAGTGGGCCTAGATCCAATTTCAGGCCTCACCTACAAACGATAAACCGGAAGAAATATAAACTAGAAACAGATCAAAGCAGTCAAACAAACCACAAGACAAGATATACATGGAAAAACCCCAAACTAGGGTAAAAAACCACGGATGCAAAATTCCACTATGAAGAGAAACGAAGATTACAAGGCAATATACTAACCTCTCCCTTGGAAGTACAGAGAAAATCCCTTGCCCACACCTTAGAATAATTTCCTAATATTCACCTTTCACGCTAGAATAACCCTAGGGACCCCAATTTATAGTTTTGGCAACTTCCCTTTCGCATCCCAGTTGCGAAAGGACTTGTGACACGAAATCCGCGCAATCTCGACTGGTCGTGGGCGGCCCCAGATGTGGCTCCACTTCTCAACAACTTCTACTTCCACTCGAAGGCGAAGGATAGTGGAGAGCCGGGGGCGAGTAGTAGCAGTCAACCCGTTGAATGCAAGTGGGACCCATTGTTCAATGGTCCAAATCATTGATATCACATACCTCATCATGGATGGTCTATGCACCAAAAAAGTGCAATATGCAGGCTGAAAGGTTGTACACATCCGGGTTTAGTTTTGCTCTCAAGAAAGAGGGGCCCATGGTTCAGTTGATATTGTGTGGCTCGATCGTGGAAAAGTGGGAAATAGAGTCTGGTCGCTCGATTGTCCTCTGATGTCTGTTTCAACATCCCCTAAAGTTTCATTGAAAATTTTCATCATTTTCCCAATGTTTCCCAAAAACAACCATACATCCAATATTTCCTATGTAATACCGATAGGTTTCCGTATCCCAAGGGTGCAATACATGCATCATATCGATATTTAAATCACTGATGGTGGGTACATTCGCTTTCTTGTTGTCATTGCCCGAATTGATGATCATTTCATGCGGATCATCTTTTTGTGATCTCCAAAATGTTCCTCTAAAGAACATTCTCTCCTGCCCTACAACAGACAATCAAACACACACTGCATACATCATTCAATGGTGATTTCTTTGATTTTCCCTTGGAATCAAGGGTTTGCTTCAAGAGATGTAATCTAGCAGCTTGTGGTATATCATTGCCTTCCACATTCACAGCATATTAAAGAGACCCTCCGATGAAATTTGGATGGTTTTAATATTTGTGAATATTTCAAAGTAGTGTTGTTTAATTCTGGCTATGGCATCTCTCACTTCCAATCATGTAATTTTTGAATGACTTGCCTTGTTTACACATAGCGCACTTCTACTTGATCTGAACCAATCATCAAGCTATAACTTGTATGAGCCATACCTCAAAAAATCACAATGATATGACAGCCTGACCATAACGGCTTTTAGGGAAAGAAATAGATGGTTATAAAGTAGGCCACCCAAAGTTCCTTAGGCTGTCCATTTGCGACATCCTCAAATTCAAGGGATAGGATCAAATAGGTGCAAATTTTGGGATATGGTCTATCCAAGGTGAGAATAAATACATGTAGAAGTGAATCACTCACAAATGAAAGAAACATTGTAGATTTTTCTCTTAATAATGGCCTTCAATGTTAAGCAGCAAGTTTTAACTTCCACTACTCATTGTGATGCTTCAATTCCATACTCGGATAGATTGGGAAAACTACTCTTTTTACCCCACAAAACACTCCAAAACCAGGAAAGTTTGATCATTCGGTTTTTCTGTTATGATAAATCCAAAGCAGCCTGACCCAGTTGCTACAGATGTTGTTGTTTGTTGAGCCCCTGTGAGAACAGGTCACATATGGACTTACATGTCTGGTTTGATAAACCCCAATTCGTGATTATGGCAGTAGCCATATCATATAGCTCCTTCGGTGAGTATAGATCTGTATTATGGTTTCAATGTGTATGCTTTAGCAGGAGGGTCATGATCTTATTTTTCTGATTTCAGAAATTCATGTCAGTGTTGTTTCAATACCACATGTGGTTTTTATTATAAAATGTTCCTTCTTTGGTTGTGATCTAAAGATTCTCTCACAACATGTTCAACATAAGATTTTAAGTTCATGAAAAGTAAGACATGCTCATAATTAAAATACCATTTCAATGAAGCCTTTGTCAAATCATTGTTGCAGAAATTAGTGGGGGGTTGTTTCGTTTAATACACCTCATGAAAACCTTGTAATTTTTATAATTAATCAGTGTTTTACAGATCTGTCATTTTTGGCTAACATGACTTGACCATGAGAAATCTGATGTCCTATGTGTCTTGTGAGATGTCTTGCTGGTCATTGTATCATGTGAAAAGCATTATTGTTTTCACAGAAACGGAACCATTACATTGACTAGCATCTTCACAAAACAAAGTCGTGACATTTTAGAATTTCTTTGTGAAGTTGCTACTTTGGCTCGGAACATGTTTTTGTGACACAATTACTCTTATTGTGGTGGTCATTGGCATTCTCCTTGTCCATATGCAGAATGGGGGGAATCTCGCAATACCTGCAGATCGATTTTTGCATGAGGTGGCATTCAAGCTTTGGAAGGCACCCAAATATGGAGCATGAGGTAACTTTTCTTACATATGTAGCTGCTTAAATACAAACAAGGGTGGGCCCACCACCTGAAGGGACCATGGATACGAGCTTTTCTACTTGTCAGATTCTTAGTTACTGAAATAAAGAAGGAAATGAAAGCAAGTTTTGTGTTGCTCATGTTATGTGACTTTACTGTTGGTAAAGATTGCTCTGATATGCTTTTTTTCATATCGAGTTTCCATTCCTTGAAAACACACATGGCTGTGGACATGCACTCAAAATAGAACAAACCAATCTCTTTTCTTTCAGTTTCTTTTTCTTCTTTTTTCTCTTTTCTTTTCTTTTCTTTTCTTTTCTTCATCTTCTTCTTCTTCTTCTTCTTCTTCTTCTTCTTTTTTGACAATATCTGGGTTATTGTTATTATTACAAAGTGTTACATGCAATGCTTAACCTGATCATATCTATCATACACTCAGTTTTTCAGTTTGTACAAGTGGGCCCCATGGCTTCGTGATTCAAACCGTTGGTATTTTGATCCCCCTTGTGGATAAAATCTCCCTGGTTGGAATGTAAACTGCTACGGATGTAAACTGCTGTATTCCTTGAAAACACCCATCAGATCTTTGCCTTTTATGAGTAGAATGTAAACTGCTGTATTTTCTTTTATAATTATGAATTTTCTGCACTAAAATAAGAGGGGTCAGGACTTCTCTACTGAAGACTCCGTTATTAGGCCATATACATTGGGTATATGGGCGCATTATATTAATGGTTTGGACTGTAGATACCATTGCTTGAAAAACTTGAGAACTCGACTAGATATCCAGTCGGATCAGCACACTCGACTCAAATGACTCGGTATTTAATAATTAAGTTAGAAATAATGTTACAGTAATAATAGATAGTTAATGGCTATGAATAGGAAAATAGCCAATAAAAAACATTGTGCTTGGCATGCTGGTGGATACTATTGTCATCACTGCTAGAGGCCTTGGATGAAGGATGGAGAGAAACTAAGTATTAAAAACTAGGGCCACATGCTATGAGTAGCAATGAGGGCTAAACTAAAATAAAATAAAAAGATAAATGTCCGTGGTGGACGGGTACATAAAGTTAGGTTTGGTTGTAATAGCGTCCAACTTAGAGCTCTTCGTTGATCACTGCTTTATAGGCTTCTTTGAGGTGGTGGCCTTACGTAGTCTTCAACATCGTAAAGGATTTGGATGATAGGCTATGGACATCTCCTTGAGTCTTCCACATCAGCGTACCCTATCATATACGATCGTGTGTACAAGAGATATACTCTCGTGTGCGTCAGTTGAAGTCCTCATGTCACTCGACTCTCGTCAAATGGAGTCCTCACATCACTCGACTCTCGCATTGGAAAGTTGCTAGAGTCCTTACATTACTTGGCTTTGGCATATGCAGTAAGTGGCTTTTTGTAGGATTCTAGCATTAAATGCATGTAGATATTTGCTTTGATGGGATTCTGGCATTTAATGTTTGAAGAGAGACTTGCTTTAATAGGACTCCTGCTTTTGTAGAGAGTGTTTTTTATTAAACTCTAGCATTTAATGCTTTCCTATGTCCACCTCTCTAACTACTCTTTTTTAAGCTTATCTACACCACATGTGGCAATGCTACCACATGGTATCTTCTGGACAGTTCGATTTGGCCGCGTTGGGCCAAATATAAACAATATTCTCGGTTTGCGAGTAGGATTTCGTCTATCATTTAGCACGTAGTGCCAACACATGGTGGCATCTCATTGGGCCGTAAGGGTTTGTAAAAAAATGAGTGTAAACAATTCCCCCATGTCTCTTTGCATTCAGAGATTGTACTCGAAGAATGTAAAGAGACGTTAAATGACTCTTGACAGTTTTTTCGTCCAATCGGTCATCAGGATGATTGTATCTTCTATTGGGGGTCATAATGGTTGTATTGGCTATATGGTCGGCCTCTTATTATCATTTCTCAATCGGTTTGAGAAATGACGATCAGATTTAATCGGCCAAACTTTGTTCAAGCCTTCACCATTCTTCATATGCATGCATTAGCTGGAAGAAGTGTATTTCAGGCCAATTGTCAAGAAGTTGTATTCTTTTTGTAAGACTATCTAGAAATTTTGCTAACCTACCAATGTACTCGGCTTGCATTCATATATTCTAGGAGAGCATTTATGTTTTTCGAGTGGTCAATAATGCTTTTCAGTGAATGGTTGTTGGAGGAGGATCCAAACTCATGGATTGCAGGTGTTTTGGAATGATTGGCTTTTAGGGACATCCTTCTGCACAAACTTTCCTTGATCTTCTGACTTTTTCATGAGTTTAGATCTTCAAACTATATTCCTGAATTGTTGAACTTCTGGTTGCACACACGTCCCACCAAACGTACCAAAAAATATTGTTTGCACAGTTCAATCAAACATGAGGCCACAGATGTGAATGGGGGCTTGTATTCGGTTTACGTGTGTGATTAGGAAGTGCGGGGCATGCCAGAGTTGTACTCGACTCAATGTTTGATTAAATGTTTGTACCCCCACACTGAGATGGATCGATTAAGACCAGATTCTAGGATCTAGTCGCCCTCCCAACCACCAGTTGTAACAACGATCAAGCGATTTGTAGAATGGTAGGAGTTAGTCCTTTTTGATGTATTCTTTTTGCCTTATGTTTAAGACTTTTCTTTCAACGTGATAGTAACTGTAGTTCAACAATAGAAACAATAGAGAAATAAGATAAAAGATGAAAGTATTCTTCTATTAATGATTTTCTTTTACAATACTGACGCTCATGATCGGCTTGAGGGACGATAATCCATTCGTTGCCTAGCATGGAGTGTGCTTCGTGGTGGGATGGATGTCTTGTTCATTGCTCGATTGGAAATCGAGCATTATGGCGCATTGTGGCAAGACGGTCGAAGGAGGATCTTTGACAATTTGTTCGTCGCTCAGTTGAAACTAGGCTTCGTGGCGAGATGGCCAGTGAAGTGACTATTTGTTCGTGGTCTTGGTGGGAACTAAGCACATGACAAGATGGTCGTGATTTGACTATCCATATGCCGTCTAGTGTGGACAAAACTTCATGGTGAGATGGGTGGTGGAATCACTTAGCACATAACAGGAAAGCCCCACAAACTTCCATTCAAGATTGAGTGATCTTCCTTACGGTCTAGTGGGATGCCATTGATGAAGGGTGGAGAGATAAACTAAGTATTAAAAACCAAGGTCTCATGTTATAAGCAGCGATGATGACTAAATTAAAAATTATATATATAAATATAAACGTCCATGGTGAATGGGCAGATGAAGCTAGGTTTGGTTATAATAACGTCTGGCCAGGAGCTTTTTGTCGATCACTGCTTTTATAGGCTTCTAGGTGGTGGTGGCCTTGCGTAATCTTCAATATCGTGAAGGATTTGGACGATAGGTTGTGGAATTCTTATTGATTCTTCCACGTCAACGTAACATATCGTGTATGGCCACATGTACAAGAGATATACTCTTGCGTGCATCGGCTAGGGTCCTCACATCATTGGACTTCCGTATTGGAAAGTTACTAGAGTTTTCACGTTACTTGGCTTTAGCATATGTAATAAGTGACTTTTTGGTTTGATCCTACCATTAAATGCTTGCAATATTTGCTTTGATGGGGTTTTGGCATTTAATGCTTAAAGAGAGATTTGCTCTAACGGGACTCTTGCTTTTGTAGATAGCACTTTTGATTAAACTCTAGCATTTAATACTCTCTCATGTGCACGTTTCTAACTCCAATATATATAGTTCATGATTATCTACTAATAAGTGGACCATCCGTTAAGATCTTTTCTACATGCTTCATATGTGCAATCATGTAACATGGCACCTATTTACATGCATACATGCATGGAACATGGCTATGAGATCCAATCCATTCATATATTGATGCCAAAGCCCAAGAATCAGGTCAGTCCGCTAACCAAGTGGGCCACCTATGGAACAAATGTAAAAATGTACAATGGAAGAAAACTTGGCTGAAATTAATGTTCACTTATTTCTAACATCGTGTTTACACCCAATCTGATATCTCCAGATCAGATGGCTAGAAAGCTGATACATGGCGGCATCATCATATGAAGATTATGACGAGATCCTTGCAGTTGATACAATCAATTGAAGGAAGATCGTGGAAGTTAAGATGATCGTTGCCATGGGACACACCACATGTAAATGTAAGTGAGCAATTATCATACAACCATGTTGTGAAGCATGGATGGTTATAGTTTATGTAATGATCTGGAAGAGTGTGCATGATCACATAGCTAGTTGGCTGGGATTTTCTTCACCACACAAGATACTATAATAGGCCACGACTGCTTATGGTTGATTGATTAGCCGATTGATTGGAGCGAAAATTGTGGGAAAGGATTCCTCACATGTTTATAAATAAACCTAAGAGCAAAAAAGCTTCATGCCCACGTCAACGCAACAAAACTTTACAGAGCAATATTGCTTATCCTCCATCCCTCATGGACGCTCTTAGTTTAGTTTTGGTCTAATTCCTACAATGCTAGCAAGCACAATACTACAGAAAGCATGAACCGATTAGATTATTTATCGCTTTACCCTACATCCACAAACACACCACTAGATTATTAGGAAGATTGTTTACTCTCAAATGAAAGGCTGGCCCAGTGATTCTATCAATCGTCTCACTACAAAGCCCGGTTTCTGAATCAAAGTGAGGAACATACAATTAAATCACGGCCATCTAGCCATGAGCCTGATCCTTGCCAGGATTTCGAACATATTGCCATCCTACCGATAGGGCTGTCAATGGGTTGGGCCTGGGGTAGGTCTTGGCCCGGATTTGAATGGCCTGTTCAAAATTCTGATTTTTCGGGCCCGAGCCCGACCCTCATTCACATCCCTACCCACCGACTTTCTCACTATGGTCTCTCGATCAGGTTTTTGAACAAAATGTCGAAGATCTGCCCCCCACTAGCCGTCTTACCACAAAGCCCAATTTCCCATCGAGCAACAAATAGGGGAAAATCCCATACGATTGTCTCACCATAAAACTTGATTCCCATCAAGCAGCAAATAGACGATCATTTGACACTACGGTCATCTCGCCACGTTGCCCGAATTTATGCCGAACAACAAATAGATAAATTTGTTTTATTGAAGTTGATTATAGCATTCACTGTTAATATTAATAAAGTACTTCCAATTTCAAGCCTATTATTCTTTCTATTTATGTTGTTATATTATGCACTTTGGGCCTGTTTGATTTTTCTACTCAATTGTAATTACCATGTAAATAGGTAATAATTATTTACCTAGATAATTACAGCATCTTTCCCGATGCAGATGTGACAAGTTACTTTTTTAACCGTTAAAGGTAATTATGGCATCTTTCCCAATGCATCTTTCCCATTGCAGATGTGACAAGTTACTTTTTTAACGGTTAAAATCGAGAATTTTATGAAATTAACGTAGGGCCTATCGTGATGTATGTGACTTATCCGCACCACTCATTTGTTATGTCATCTGAATTTAGGGCATGAGCAAAAAAAAATGAGGCAGATCCAAAGCTCAAGTAGACCACACCAAAGGGAATCAAATGCCTACCATTAAAAACTTCTTAAGGCCCTTAAAAGTTTTGGACTAAGCTGATATTTGTATTTTCCCCTTATCCATGTCTGTGTGACCCTATGAATGGGTTAGATGATAAAAAAATTTTAAAAAAAAAAACCTCAATGTGGGCCCAATGAAGGAAACAACTTTCACCGATGGACGATTTAAGGCCACTATTTTCTTTTATGTGGGCCAATTGAGCATTGGATCTGCCTCATTTTTCGGCTCATGCCCTAAAATATTCAAATAAAATAGATGGACGGTACGGATATATCATATACATTATAGTGGGGTCCACATATTTAAGTCAATACTTTTGTATCGATTTTTGAGGTGAAATTACTCTCACATCAAACAAGGTGAAAAGGTAATAATTACTTATTTATCAGGATTTACAAGTACTATGGAAAATCAAACAGGCCCTTAATTGAAAGTCCTTTCGTTTGGAAGGTAAAAAGAACCCATCATAACGACAAATCCTCCCCTTGGCAAATTGTCTCTTATGATATATAGCGGGATAGACAGCCAAACCATATGGACTTCAGTCTCCTGATCTATTTCGGTGCCTAGGATCAAAGGTGTTCGGTTGGATTCAAGCCGCAATCAGCTCTACCACGTCTAGCATGCATGACCCAAGTTGAGCCAAACACGTTGTGGCTCTCTTGATGAGCAGACTAGCCACGATTTTTGCACGAGACATCTTCATTGTCATCCCACTTGACAGCCCGCTCTGATAATGTACCTGTCTCTCTCGCTGTGGCACATGTAGTGGCATGCAGATGGTAACGCTGGTAGCATGTGCTGCTTAGAAAAGCTTCATTCCTTAATTATTCAGTGAGTAGAAAGGATACAAAAAATATCAGAGTCAGAATTTTGCTTGTTTGCGTTTGTAATAAAGATGTTATTGAGGAGATTGTTAGATGCAATGCCAACGTCGGTAGTTATTATGTGTGCATGAACATGCAGGAGGTATGATAATGCATGTGTGTGGAAAGGCACCTCATGCATGATGTGGTCCATTTTCAGCTTTAAGGTGTTCATGCCGTTGTTCAAAAGCAAAATAATTTTAACTTGGCTCAATCGATCAACGAGTCAAGACTCGGATGAGTCAACAAACTAGTGGCTAGGCCAAGTCTCATAAATTTTGACACGGTCGCTATAACCGTGGTTAAAATTAAAGAAAGAAAAAAAGAAAAAAAAAAAAAAAAAAAAAAGAATTACAAATATCTGATCATATATGACCGAGGTTAAGTCGTTATCATGGGACCTACAATGACTACTCCATGATTAAAAATTCATCTACAGGGAAAATTTCCGTCTCTCTTTTTTTTTTTCGCGGCCAATATAGAAATGGTTCAGAGGAAGAGGTTCCCGTTCAACCAATGAAAGGCTAAATATTCTATAGAAATTATCTTCCATTTTTGGAGTACTTTTAGTGCAGATCAACCAGGGTGGAGTCCAACATTTTGGATTTTGGATCACTGAACCATGGACCAACTTCTATTAATTGAAAGCCTAGAGATAGCAGACAAATACTCAGCCCACGCATTATGTAAAATCGAGCTCTAAATCCTCTGTTTTTTGTTTTATTTTTTATTATTATATTATTTATTTATTTCGTGAAGGTCTATTGCAGAAATAACATATTCCCTCTGTATATGGCTTATAGTCAAGGGCATTGAAGTGAATAAGGAAATACAAGAATGCAGTGAAGGACATTTAAGGGGGCGTTTTGGATTGTAAATTACTTTAGATAAGCTACTTACCTCACAGGTAGCTTTTCTTGGTTTCTACTTGTTCAGCTGGGAAGTTTCCAACATTATAAGTATTTATCCCTTATAATGATGAGTTAAGCAATGAAAATCAATCCACTAACAATTAAGGACTGTTGCTAATTTAGCCATTTTCTCGAAGGATTAATTCAGGCATCGACTCGCTGAGATTTCAAACAATGGTTTACCTTATGGACACATTATAGTACTTTTATTTTTATACTTACAAAAAGCATGGGAAATGAAATATTGTTTATTGAGGAACCTTATTTCAGGAAAGCATGAGAAAAGAATATTTTCCATGTTTAGTTATGACCAACATTTTTCTTTAAAAAATTAGACATGTTTCCAAATCAATTGGCAAAATACTATTTCTTGAGTGTGACATCCTCTCCATCCATCTGGTGCGGCTTCTCGTGTTTATTGCGTAGCCCAGAATTAGCCTAAAACTCAATAGGCCACGCCATGTGGAACAAGGTAAAACCATCCCTAAAACCTCTAAGTTCATCTGGTGAGGCACTCCCGAGGTTGATTTTTGGAGCGTTTGTCCATCCCAGTGATGGTATCCGGATGAACTGAGTTGGACAGAGCACATGCGCCATGGCTAACCCCACATAAACCTAAGAAAGGTATTTTCTTCCCATTGTTGCCTATGATGTGTTGCTGGTAATTCAATCAAACACAAGGCTACATGTGTGATTAAGGGCTTATATTTGGATTTCGTGTGTGATTATGATGCACAGGCGTGCCAAAGTCTACTCGACTCAATGTTTGAATGACTCTTGGTGCCCTCGTATTGAGTCAGATTGATTAGAGATTGGACACAAGATCGAGCTATCCTCTCAACCACTAGTTGTGATCAACGATCAGGCTGTGAAAGGGTGGGGGTTAGCTCTTCTGAATGGATTATTTTTGCCTGGTGTCTAAGGAATTATTCTTTCAGCGTGATAGCTACTGTAGTTTAACAATAACAATATAGAAAGTAGATAAAAGTCGAAAGTATTCTCCTATTAATGATATTTACAATATTGACACTCACAATCAGCTTTAGGGACGACGATACGTTCATTACCCATCGCAGACTGAGCTCCATAGCAGGACAGTCGTGATATGCAGGATGGTTGTTTGTTCGTTGCTTAATACAGGGCCTTGTAGCGAGACAACTGATGGAGGGTGGATCTTTGATAATCTGTTCATCACTCGGTCGGAATCAGGCTCCATGACAAGATAGTCGATGAGGTGACAACTTGTTCATGATCTTGGTGAAAACCAAGTACGTGGCGAGATGGTCGTGATTCGACTATTTATTCGTCTTCTAATGTGGACTAAACTTCGTGACAAGATGGCCGACAGAATCACCTAGCGCATAGCAAAAAAGTCCTGCAGCCTTCCGTTCGAAACTGAACGATCTTACTTACGATCCAGTGGGATGTCATGGATGAAGGGTGAAGAGATAAGCTACTAATTAAAACTAAAGACCCATGCTATGAGCAGCGAAGGGGGCTAAATTAAAATAAAGCGAAAAAGATAAATGTCCATGATTGACGAATAAATAAAGCTAGGTTTGATTGTAATGGCGTAAAGCTTAAGGCTCTTCGTCAATTGCTCTTCATCAACATCGTGAAGGATTTGGGTGATTAGGTGTGAAAATCCCCTTGATTCTTTAACGTCAAATTAGCCTATCACATGCGTCCATGTGTACAAGAGACATACTCTTACTTCTTCGGATCATGCATCGGTTGAAGTACTCGTGTTTCTGGACTCCCACATTGAAAAGTTATTGTGGTCCTAACATGACTTGGCTTTTGCATCGGTAAAGAGTATTTTTAGGAAGATTCTACGATTTAATGCTAGATAGAGATCTGCTTTGATTGAATCTTGACATTTAATATTGAGAGAGATACTTGCTTTAATGAGTATCTTGCTTTTCCGGACGCAATCCCCTGCATGTTTCTAGCTGGAAACGGGGAAGAGCTTTGAGTGGCCACCGTGATGTATGGATCTTATCCACACCGTCCATCCATTTTTTCGTACCATTTTAGGATATAAGACCAAAATTAAGGTAGATCCATGACATATGTGGACTACACAATGGGGATTAAACTATTACCGTTGAAAACTTCTTGGGGGCCACTGAAGTTTTGGATGGAGCTAATATTTGTGTTTTCTCTTCATCCAGGTCTATGAACTTTTTGAATAGGTTGGATGGCAAATAAACATCACGGTGGGCCCTAGAAAAGTTTCGACGGTGAGAATCATTATCATTGCTACTTCCTATGGTGTGGTCCACTTTAGCCCTGGACCTGCCTTAGTTTTGGGTTTATATACTAAAATGATATGAAAAAAATGGATGGACATTGTGGATAAGACCCATACATCATGGTGGCCACTCAAGGCTCCTACCCATTCCCCGCCGGAGACGGGTGCGGGTAGGACACAATCCGTGTCCTGATTTTTCATAGAGTACTTTTCATAGAACTCTAACATTTAATGATTTCTCATGGGCACCTCTCTAATTATTGTGGAAGATTATCGACATTACACATGGCATGACGTCCATGTGGCGTTACATAGGCCATTTAATCTGGACGCACCAGATCAAGTGTAAACAATATTCTCAATATACGAGTAAGATTTCATCCATTATTTAGTGCCTAATACCAACACATGACAGCATTTCATTGATCTAGTAAGGATGTCAAAAAAAGTGTAAACAATATGGCCAAGTTATAGATGAAGCCGATTTTCATCCCCACTACTTGTAACATTAAGGGACGCACCTGTTAGACAGAGTGGATTTTACACACAAACTAGAGGGCTCGACTTGGCGCTCAGCAAAAGTTACCACACACCTCTGTACGTCAGTTACACAGGAAAAGGGGAGTTATTTGATACCCTGTCCGTGTATGACTCTTGACATGCGAGCATTAGAAAATGGTACCTGTGACATATATTAACTCAAATCAACTAAATTGTGAGACCAACGGTCACTCAGTTACGGTCCAAAAACTAGGTTAGTTGAACAAAACTAATGTTTAATTGTGGATGCTTGGTTGTTGAAATAAAGCCAGTGGATGCTCTTCAATTTTAACGGTCCAATAAAACCTCACCAATCTCATGGTCAGATAATCAAATAAGCAGAATTTTGGTTCATCATAAGATGAAATAGCACATAGTTTACAAGGCTTAATTAGAATTGCTAGTATGGAATATATGCAATATTTAGGTGCCTATATATCATACATCAGACTGGCAAAATATCAGGGTTGTTTGATTTTTCATTTCTACACTTAGGAAATAGGTCATTATTATTTATCGTGTCCGTTTGAAAATAGGTTAGTATTTTGGTCTTAAAAATAGGTCCGAAAAGGGTTGAGTTAAATTTGTGGGCTCCACCGTGATGTATGTGACATATCCACGTTGTCCATATGTTTTATTGGAACATTTTAGGACATGAGCCCAAAAATGAAGCAAATCCAAATCTTAAGCGGACCACATCACAAGAAACAGTCGGAATTGAACTTCTAATATTAAAAACATCTCGAGGCCCCGGAAGTTTTGGATCAAGCTGATATTTGTGTTTTCCACTCATCCATGTAGGAAATGCTATTTCGGATTCCTTTGCCACCGTGTCAGCTTTCACAAACGGTGGAAAGATGGTTTCTGGAGGAACCCTTCTTCCTTTGTCACTGTTTCACCAAACCCAAACACACCCAAAAGAAAAATTCTCCAAAACACCACAAATGCAGCTACTGGCCTGAGTAAATTTTGCCAAAATCCAACCGTTGTTTGATTTATAAGTAAGCAAACACATTAGTTGAAAATCCTTAGGCATTGAGCAAACAACATAGTTTGCTTGGTTGGGGTGGCTAACACGGAGTGTGTGTACTGACATGGGTGTGTACTAACAAGCTAACCCAAAAAAAAATAAAAACATAGTTTGCTTGGTTTAATGGTTAGATCTTCATGAATGGCTACTTCACTGCACAACCATTTCATTTTCACGCATGATCCAATGCATGTCGACTACCATTTAGTACACATCATCAACCCCATAACTTATAAGCATGTCAAGCATATTTAGGGTTACTCATGGACCACTGCTAAAAATTTACAAATGGTTGCCAGTCTAGCGCATGTGGAGCACAATGTTGCTAAAAAACATTCTGCCGATTGATTATTCGATAATTCACTATTTGATGTAAGATGTCAAGATGTCGCACAAATGCATTCTTAGCATGGTTTGGACTAAAAGAAGGCCAAATAGAAACAGTAGTCCATCATATCCGAGCCCAATCTTACATAGAGCACAACGTAATTGGCCCTAGGCATGTCCGATTCTAAGAAATTCATTCCAGATAGGGAGAAATTGCCTCTTGAAGTGTGGACCGTAAATCAACCATAACTTTTGATCTAAACACCATCACAAAATGCACAACCTATCGATCTTTATGTAACGATAGTTCCAAGGTCAATCAAGCTTCATAACAAGTTATATTTGTTTACACCTGTTGGGGGAAAAATATGACAAGTCCTTGAGTCAGCTCAAGGAAAAAGAGTCAATGAAGCAATGGCTCGGACCCGTTAGACGTCGAATCCGGATAAAGCCCAAAGTCCACAAAGCGCTGAATGGAGAGATGTACCTCGTATCGTGAGGCGCCCAGCCCGACTGTACCTTGAACGTCCTGAGCTAGAAAGCAAAACCTCTAAGAGAGGAAGTGCACCTTAAGGCTAAATTAAAAGCCTCACAGAGAAAAGCCAAAGCCGACCTAAGATCAGTTGGCCTTAGAGCAGCCCAAGCTTTAGTCCGATTCAAAGATTAAGTCGGCCAATAGAGTGGGCAGAGATTAGCCGTAAAACCTATCTCGGCATGATCGTGCTAAAGAGAAAGAGTCGGCCGAGCTATACTGCTCCATATCCGGAAGTTACCTAGTAAAACTCTGGATCTCCATTCGAGATTTTTAGAGGATAAACTAAAATCTCCAAAAATTCAGGAATATCAAGGATTACGGATCCCAAAAGATTGAGATCTACGCTAATTGCGGAAACCCTATGGGGTACGACGCCATTATAAATACAGAGGACCTTCATGGTAAAAGGTAGGCAAAAACTCTCGCCCTAAAACCTTTTTTTTTTTAAAGACCCAGATTCTGACTTAAGCATCAGAGGGTCCCCTGGTAAGGCCAGGGTCACCTTTCACCCTTTTCCCTGTGCAGGTCCAAGGTGCAGGTAGCAAAGTATCACATAAGAGGGGCGAGTCGAAAACAACCTCAACAGTTTGGCGCCGTCTGTGGGAAGCGATACAAAAAGTCATTTTCTCTAAGAACTGAGTAATCTCTAATGGGGAGAACTAGAAGAACCGTCTAGAACGAACCCAATGAGGTCCCTATAACTAGACCACCGGCGACAGAGGGCCCATCTGGTATGAATGGGACCCAAGGGGCCCAGAACCAACCGGATAATCGATAAGGTTCTGCTGCCCGTCAGGTAACCTTCGTTTTGACCAGGCACACTCAACGGAATCGAGGGAACGAATGATTGGATAAGGAAGTCCAGGAACTCAGGACCGATATGAATTACATGGAGCAGATGCTGGAACAGATTCATCGCCAGCAAGTCCAACTACCTCAACAGAACGATGGTCGGACAAACGTCCCACGACAATTCGTCGGTCCTTAGCCCGTCTCTCCACGAACTGTTTCTCAGCAAAGCCAACACCAGGGTCCGGCTAAGCCTGCACCTTCCCATATCTCCATGACCGCCCCGCTACCTGCCACCGATCTACTACACGAAATAGATCGGAGAAGGCGCAGCAGGCCCCCGGTTGAGGGTACGACCGATAGGGATGAACCCTGGAAGGTTGAGCTCCAAGATCTATGGAAGGAAGTGCAGGAGGAGATCGTAAATATGAAGCAAAACCACTATGCCAGTTAGGCAGGACCCGAGGTGAAGGCGTCCTCGTTCACAGACGATATCATGCAAGCTCGGCTATCGGAATGATTCCGCCTTCCTCAGATCACGCCCTTCACCGGCAAAACCGATCCGACCGATCACATTGAGTCCTTTCGAACTTATATGGAATTGCACGATGTCTTGGATGACGTGATGTAACGGGCCTTCTCTCTCACTTTGGCCGATGTAGCTCGACTTTGGTTTAAGCAATTGAAACCAAAGTTCATTAGCTCATTCACCGAGCTCAGCGACGCCTTCCTCGCCAATTTCATCGACGGGAAGAAAAAGTTGAAGTTATCCGCGCACCTGAATAATATAATCCAAAAAGAGGGAGAGTTACTTAAGGATTATATCAAATGCTTCAATTTCGAATCGTTCCAAGTTCGAAAACATTCGGATGAGACAAACCTTAATTATATTATGCAATGGGTCAGAGACAGGCCGTTTCTTGCATCCCTGGACAAGAATCCACCCACTACTCTGGCTGAATTCATGACTCGGTCGGATAAATATGCAGATGCTGAAGAAATCCGAATCTTGCGCAAGGTCGCTCAAAACGCAAAAACCCTGACAAAAGAGCCAGTAAAAAAAGAAGTTAACTCGGCCGGTGGTAAGAAGTGTAAGGATGACCATTCTTGTGACGAACGTAGGTCAGGTAAGCGGCCCGATCACTAGTTTTTGACATACACTTCGCTCAACAAGCCGCAAGAACAGGTCCTGATGGAGATCAGAGGCGAAGGATTTGTTAACTGGCTGGACAAACTCCGGAGTAATCCGCACCAACGAAATCAGAATAAGTACTGTCATTTCCATCGTGATCATGGGCATAACACAAGTAACTGCTATAATCTAAAGCAGGAGATTGAGAGGCTCATTCAAGAGGGCCACCTCGGCGAACACGTCGACCTAGGAACCAGAACCATGGAAGAACGCCTAAATGATAACCGACCTACTGAGGATATCTGAACTATTATCGGTGGTCATTTGGGTGGAAGCGACTCAAATAACGTTCGAAAAAAACCATGCGAGGAATATTGTCGACCTGAGTCCGAAATTATGGTTTTAGCTTGGCCCTAAAGGAAAAAAAAAAACTCGAGAAATACAGTGTAGCATTCATCGAGACAGACGCTAGGGTCATTCATCACCCGCATGACGACGCCCTAGTCATCACTGTCACTATCACCAACCGTCAAGTCTTCAGGGTCCTCGTCGACACAGGCTCATCTGCGGACGTGTTGTTTACGCAAGCGTTCGACAAGATGGGTGCCGAACGATCGGCTCTGAGGCCCGTAAGGACTCCGTTGATCGGATTCTCAGGCGGATAGATTCTTCCCAAAGGAGCAATTCAACTCCCGCTCACTACCGGGGATGCGTCGATTCAAGCTACTGTTATTGTCGACTTTCTGATAGTCGATTAATCTTCGGTCTATAATGCAATCCTCGGTCGACCTTCTCTCTGTCTCCTCTGAGCCATCATCTTAACCTATCATTTGTCTATGAAGTTTTCGACTGAAAATGGTGTCAGGGTCGTAAAAGGAGATCAACACGATGCTCGGCGATGTTACACTACCGCTCTACAAGCACCCGCAGAGATTATGATAATCGAGACCCTGGATCCACGCGACGAATCTCCCGGACGCGGCCAGCCCGTGGAAGACATCATTCAGGTGTCATTGAATGAGTCGAATGTCTTGAAGACCGTCCGGATTGGCTCGTCCCTGGTAACGCCATTAAAGGAGAAGCTGGTAGCCCTGCTCCGCCGATACGCCGACGTCTTTGCATTGACTCATGAAGACATGTCGGGCATTAACCCTTCGGTCATGAATCACCGCCTCAATATTGACCCAACTTATAAGCTGATCCATCAAAAACGACATGCACTCGGCCCTGAGAGGTACGCCGTAATTGAGGAAGAGGTTAGAAAACTCCTTAAAGCCAATTTCATTGAAGAAATATACTACCCCGAGTGGGTAGCCAACGTTGTGTTGGTTAAGAAGGCTAATGAGAAGTGACGAGTCTGTATAGATTATACCAACTTAAACAAAGTCTGCCCTAAACAAAGTCTGCCCTAAAGATAGTTTTCCCCTTCCTCGGATCGATCAACTGGTTGATAGTATCGCGGGGCATGAATTACTTAGCTTTATGAATGCTTACTCTGATTATAATCAAATTGTAATGCATCAGTCTGATAAATCAAAAACCACCTTTATCACCGGTAAAGGCCTTTATTGTTACCGAGTGATGCCGTTCGAATTGAAAAATGCTGGAGCGACCTACCAAAGGTTGGTCAACAAAATGTTCGCCCGACTAATAGGACGGACTATGGAGGTCTATATTGACGATATGCTCGTCAAAAGCATCAAAGCGACTGACTATATAGCCGACCTAGAGGAAATGTTTCTCATCCTACGAAAAATAAGATGAAGCTCAACACGAGCAAATGCGCGTTCGGCGTAGGCTCAGGCAAATTCCTCAAATTCTTGGTCAGCCAACGGGGACTTGAAGCTAATCCGGTGAAAATTAAAGCTTTCCTCGACATGGAATCCCTGAAGACGATCAAAGATATTCAACAATTGACTGGAAGGATAACGATCCTAAATCGCTTCGTGTCCCGCGCTACCGACAGATGCCTCCCCTTCTTCAAGCAGTTGAAGGGCCGACATATTGTCGTTTGGACAGAGTTATGCGAGAACGCCTTCCAGCAACTCAAAGGATATTTAGGATCACCGCCATTACTTTCTAAGCCCGAGCCAGGCGAGCCTCTACTGATCTACTTGGCAGTATTTGACACAGCCATGAGCTCGGCCCTGATCCGCGAACATGAAGGCAGACAACTCCCCGTCTACTACATTAGCAAGGCTCTCGTCTCGGCAGAGACGAGGTATCCGACTTTAGAAAAAGTGGTCTTAGCACTGGTCATATCATCCTGACGCCTACGACCATACTTTCAAGCTCACTTGATCATTGTTATGACCGACCAGCCTTTACGCCAGATACTACAGAAACCGGAGGCCTTAGGACGACTCACAAAATGGGCGATCAAACTCAGTGAGTTCGACATCAATTATAAGCCCAGGGTAGTAATTAAAGGATAAGCCGTGACAGACTTCATCATCGAAGTCACAGTGCAAACAGAAATCTCTTCTACTGACCTAGGGGCATCGTCTGATCAGTCCCCTCCCAACCATCCCATTTGGTCTCTCTACATGGATGACTCATCCAACTCTAAGGCAAGTGGGGCAAGGGTAGTTCTGGAGACTCCTGATCATACGGTCATTCAATATGCCTTAAGACTTCGATTTCAAGCCTCCAATAATACAGCAGAATACGAAGCTCTACTCCTAGGACTTTGGCTACCAGCCAGCCTAGGAGTCACTCATCTAAACATGTACAATGACTCTTAACTAGTCATCAACCAGATAGCCGATATATATCAGGCCAGGAAGGAGAGGTTAAAAGCCTATCTTACTAAAGCTAGAGAGATGACCGCCGGATTCCACCAATATTTTGTTACCCGGATTCCGAGGGCCGAGAACGCCAAAGTCAACCTTTTAGTGAAGCTCACTTTAGCCGACGAAGATGACATCCCCAGATCTGTTCCTGTTGAATTCGTGGCCGAGCCAAGCGTCGGGGGAACCGAACCCTCGGCCTTGCTCCCCATCGATTCTGAGCCATCTTGGGTTGATCCAATCGTCAGATATCTCGAGACCAGTGTACTCCCCGAAGATCGCGCTGAGGCTCGATGACTAAAGAACCATGCTCAATGGAGTATTGTACAAGAAAGGGTACTACGCGCCCCTCCTGCGATGCCGAAGGCCGAGTGAAGCTGACTATGCCTTGCGTGAAATTTATGAAGGCATTTACGGTAATCACTCGGGAGGCTGATCCCTGGCGCACAAGGTTATTTGGTAATGTTATTATTGGCCGACCGTTTAGCAGGACGCTCAGAAACTTGTTCAGAGTTGCGATAAATGCCAAAGGTTTACCGCCATCCCTCGACAACCACTTGAAGAGTTGACGCCAATGGCCAGTCCTTGGCCTTTTTCCTAATGGGAAATCAACATCATCGGAGTACCGTTCCCTTTAGGGAAGGGTCAGACTAAGTTCGCCATTGTCGCCATAGATTACTTCACCAAGTGGGCCGAGGCCAAGCCCCTTGCCAAGATAACCGAGCAGAAGATCACAAACTTCATTTGAAAAAACATCGTCTGTCGATTTGGAATACCTCGGACCATTGTTTCTGACAACGGGAGGTAGTTCGACAACAAGCATTACCGAGAAATGTGTCAGAGCCTCGGAATCAGGAACGTTTACTAGTCCCCAAGTCATCCGTAGGCGAATGGGTAAGTTGAAGCCGTTAATAAGGTTATAAAACAGTACCTTTGGACTAAGCTAGACCGAGCCAAAGGGGCGTGGGCTGAAGAGCTTCCTAAAGTTCTTTAGGTATACCGAACTACGGCTCAAACCGCGACATGAGAAACTTCATTCTCACTAGCGTATGGCTTGAAAGCAATTGTCCCCGTGGAGATCGGCCTACCTACTACCCGAGTAAGTTCGTTCAATGAGCAAGATAATGAGGAGCTGCTGACTCTCAACCTCGACCTTCTGGATGAAATCAGAGAGTTGGCTCGACTTCGAATAGTCGCCTATCAACAATTGGTATCCCGATCCTACAACGCCCGAGTCAAAATTAGGCGATTCTGAGCGGGGACCTTGGTCCTCTGGAAAACCTTTTAAAATACCAAAGAAAGTGGCGCGGGAACGCTGGGACCCAATTGGGATGGCCCTTACGTAATCGCAAATACTATCCAGCCGGGTACCTACCAACTAGAAGACCTAACAGGGTAGCTCCTGCATCATCCTTTGAATGCCGAGCATCTTAAGATATATTATCCTTAGCTCGGTCAAAGGGCAATCTACACTCGACTCGATTATTTTAAACACTTAGAAGAATCATGGGAAAAATGTAGAATGCACAAATAAGTACCAAAAAATATATATTCATTGATCAGTAAAGTGTTACATTAGTCGGTTCATTGTTTACAATTGATCGGATTGATAAGACAATAAATGCTCGATGCTCGGATATCGGTAAATGACGATGCTCGCCGCTGTTGACATGCTCGGTCCCGAAGCTTGGTGTGCTTGAAGTACTTGAAGCAGATGTGGGGAGCAAAAAGGAATTTTGCCCCACCGCACTAACTTCAAGGCTCGACCTTGCTCGGTGCACAGGAGCTAACCCAAGAGATACTGATGAAGCTGCATCAGGGGCTAATGGAGCCGCATTAAGAGCAGGAGCAATAGCAGAGGCGTCATCAGTGTATGCCTCGGGATCTACTCTCACCTCGCCACCGGACCTAGACTCGCCCTCGTCAAAGCCGGACAGATCTAAATGGGAGAAAGATTCTTTCATCACTTTAATGCACTCTGCGTAGCCCTCTCGATAGACAAGGGTTCGTTCTTCCTCATAGGCTGAAGATGAAAGATACTGTTCCACTGCCTCGACCTTCGTAGCCGCGAGAGTGACCTTCGTCCCCTTCACGAGCTCCTAAAACTTCTTATAAGCCGAGGTTCGTTCCGTGGTAGCCTGCTCAAAGGCCAGCTTGACCTCTTCCAATCGCGAGGCCACGTTGTCCCTTTCCGTCGTGGCCAACTCAAGAGCAGCCTTTGCCTTCTCAAGTTGGCCCTTCACAAAGACAGCCCGAGACTCAGCAAACGACTACCGAGCTTCTGCTTCCAACTGTCGAGCCTTAACATCTGACAGCCTAGCTTCCACGTCCCCAGCTTGCCTAGCTAAGGCAGATACCTCGGCACGAGCCTTCAAGATGTAAGGGGCAAACTGCACAAGGAGAAAAGTTCTTTTAAAATTAAAGAGAAGAGAGTCTAAAGCAAAAATGACTGAGGGTTACCTCAAGCAATATCGTCCCGATCCTGCCGAGCGTGTTGTCCACGGAAGATGACTCCAGAAGGTCGAAAAAATCTCCCGCGAACATCTGTCGACTCTCCCACGGAAGGATTTCTTCAACCTTCTGGCGGAAGGGTATCCTCTCTTCCCCAGCTGCTTTGGCCTTGCGCAGCTCCCTCTCCTCTGTCCTCGAAGCAACGGGTGCTTCAGCCGGCTCCGGCTCGAGAGTTTCCTGAGGCTGTTAAGAGGCCACCGCTACCGCCTCCGACGCTGCCGCTTCCGTCACCTCCACCACCTTCGTACCCTCCTCGACCTCAATAATAGCCGGGGGAACTGGAGGAGCAATCCTCGCCGGGCCCTTCGAGACCGTCTTATGCCTCTTCAAGGCTCGGGAGCCTGAACGGGGTGGGGGGCGATCTGAGACGGGGGATGAAGAGTGGGCCAAGCCTCAGACATGTCTGCGTTTGAAAAATAAGCGTCAATACAATCATCAATGCGAAAAAAAAAGTCTCTCCACCGCACAACTGAACAAGTCTCTCCACCCATTTGGTATAAGTCATCAATGTCTGCATTTGGTACAAGTGGAGAAACTCATTCACACTTAGCTCGGGTTGCTGCATCTCGGACCAGAGCACCGCACAACTGAACAAGTCTCTCCACCTGTTCAACATAACCTGTCCTGGAGCTATGCTAAGACTACCCAGCAGGTCCCGAGCAATCTTCTGAAGCGGCAATCGGAGACCCCATTGCAGCGCGACATGAAAAATTACAACTGCCCCGGGGGGAGGTTGGTCGGGTAGCTCTCCTGGCCGAGGGAGAGTCAAAATAACCGAGTCTGAAATGTGGTATCCAGACAGATTTTAGACAGCTCCTTTGCTGTCATCACCGAAGGCACGGGCCTTTTAATCCGTCCTTCGGTCTCAACTTCCTCCTCACCACCCTCCTCAAGATCGGAACGACCAGAGGAGCCTTCAACGGTCGTACGCTCGGGAGGGTGAGTCTAACGCGTCCACTGACACCGCCGGCCTCTCTGCCGGAGGGTCCATTACCCTCTATGAATGGCGGAATAGGATATCTACGTCTCCAACAACCTTCGCCAACAGTGAGGGTGATTCCGAAGCCGCCCAAAAGCCGCTCGCTTCACCCTCACCACTGTATTCTCCTTCCCAAGGGATTGAGGGGCCTGACATTGTTAAAAGAAAAGAAAGGGAGGAAGAAGGAGCTCACTGGGAGAAATCCAAGAGTGTCGGAAATGGACAGTGAAGCAAAGTGTACTGTTTCGAAGTTCGCAAGAAGAAACGAGGAGATAAGGGGTGAGAATCGAAAGAGGGGGCGAAAGTGGCGAAAGCCTGTTTAGGGCGACCCCTTTATATAGAGCAGCCACATGTCTCCAACATTAAATGAGGATCTGAAATGACGCTTCCTCGGGCGCCCCAGCTTTACACATGGCGGCACCCCAAGCGTTCCCATTAAATGCTCCGCCACATGTCCAATCTTCATACTCCATGACGCCAAAACAATGGCTGCTTCGCTCATGCGACCTCGATAAATGAATCGACGCGTGGTCAATAGAGACGACATGTCTCGGAAGCTGTGCGAATTGCCTTACAATCAATAAATGCTTCATCATAAACTCGTCTTAAGCAAAACCTGACTCAATCCCGAAATACTCCATGACCGCCTTGCGGTGATACAAGGAGTAGGGGGGCTTACTGTTGGGGGAAAAATATGACAAGTCCTTGAGTCTGCTCGAGGGAAAAAGAGTCAATGAAGCAATGGCTCGGACCCGTTGGACGCCGAATCCAGATAAACCCTAAAGTCCAAAAAGCGCTGAATGGAGAGATGTCGCTCGGATCATAAGGCGCTCAGCCCGACTGTAGCTTGAACGTCTGAGCCAGAAAGCAAAACCTCTAAGAGAGGAAGTGCACCTCAAGGTTCAATCAAAAGCTTCACAGAGGAAAGCCCAAGCCGACCTAAGATCAGTTGGCCTTAGAGCCGCCCGAGCTTTAGTCCGATTCAAAGATTGAGTCGGCCAATAGAGTGGGCGGAGATTAGTCGTAAAACGTATCTCGGCACAACCGTGTTAAAGAGAAAGAGTTGGCCGAGCTATACTGCTCCATATCCAGAGGTTACCTAGTAAAACTCTGGATCTCCATTTGAGATTTTCAGAGGATAAACTAAAATTCCTAAAAATCCAGGAATATCGAGGATTACGGATCCCAAAAGATTGAGATCTACGCTAATTGCGGAAACCTTATGGGGTATGACACCATTATAAATACAAAGACCTTCATGGTAAAAGGTAGGTAAAAACTCTCACCCTAAAACCTTTTTTTAAAGATCCATATTCTGACTTAAGCATCAGAGGGTCCCCTGGTAAGGCCAGGGTCACCTTTTTCCCTTTTCCCCTTGCAGGTCCAAGGTGCAAGTAGCAAAGTATCACATAAGAGGGGCGAGCCGAAAATAAGCTCAACAACACCCATTTTAGAACACCTTCGTGAACCAATGAGATGCCGTCATGTGTCGGTACTATACGCTACATGATGGGTGAAATCCTACTCGCATACCAAGAATATTGTTCACACCAGCCATGTACGGCCATATCAAATGATCCAAAAGATGTCACGTGGCAGTCGTGTCTTGTGTGGCTAGATGACTTAAAGAAGTGGAGTTAGAGACATACACATAAGAAAACATTAAATGTTAGAGTACTCTCTGCAAAAGAAAAGAGTCTCATTAAAACAAGTCTCTTTCTCTCTTAGTACTAAATGTCAAAATTCTATCAAAGCATCTCTATCTAGCATTAAATACTAAAGTCATGCCGAAAACATTATCTAAGGATGCCAAAGCCAAGTGACGTAAGGAATCCAATAACTTTTCTATACAGGAGTTTATTTGACGAAGGACTCCAATAGCTTTCCTATGTAGGAGTTCAGTAACGAAGGACTCCAACCAACACATGATCCGAAAAAGCAAGAGTATCTGTAACACCTTGGTTCTCATAACTCGAGGATAGCCTCTCCTCATTGAGAACCCGAGTATTACGTTATAAAATGGACCATCATACAACTAATAAATGGTAATTCTCATTACACAAAGTGAGGTAACTGCTACGTAAGCTAAGGACATTATGAGAAACAACAAGGGAATTCAATACAAGTAAAGGAAAGAAAAATGAAATCTCACGGTAGTGAATTATTATTACAATTCAAACAAAACACAAAATCTGAAATGCGAAAGCAAGTAAATCCTAAAATATCAGTCGAGCTCCCATGGCTCAACTGCAACGGCATAGAGGCCCTCATTGCGTAACTCCACCTCAGCCGTCCCTGGGATCCCGTCATAGGTGTCTCCACCTGTTATCAAACCTGCGTCTATTTGGTTCAACCGCACGATTGTGTGAGTGAAAACTCAGTGGAAATTTCCTGTAAGGATTCATGCATACCATGTTATTTCAAAACAGTTTAAACCAAACATAATCAATCATGATGAGGATAATATGAACTTGAATGTAAATGTATGGATGTATGAATGTATGCTCAAGTCATAGATCTGGGGATGCACATCTAGCTGTTAAAATAAAGGGTCGCCTAAGGAGAACTATCCACCCGAAAAAGACCATACAGACCGCCCACGGTAGATTAACTACCTGGAAAGGCCATGTAGGTGAGTGCGCCCAAGGATATCTCCTGAAAAAATATGCAGGGTACGCCTGAGGAGTATTTAATCCCAGAAAAGCCTTAAGTAAAGAAAGAAAGCCCAAAGTGGCACAAATGCACATGTTCTGTGAGTTTAACTGAAGTACTAGAACCTTCAGAAATTCAATCAGAGTGTGGCTTACATTGAACACTCGGAAAAGCTCATATGTCATGCGTGGATGTCATGCACCATGATACTCGTGTACACACTATAGGATTAACAAGATCTACTTTCATGAAAGTGGTCCAAGCTCATGGTCCTTTAAGAGTATATAAATCGCCACATTCATTTACATTAACTTGATCCAAGGGAAGGCTAACAATGTATCACATCAAGTGCGTTCAAGAGTGGTAAGTTCAAACTATATTTCTTTTAGTAAATAACATCCCACTCATAATCTTCATAGTGTGAAATGTAACACAGAATGAATTGAAATTTCGTTACTCTCATGTTATTAATTTAAATATGCATGCAACCTAACAAATGATGAAAAGACATAGGATATATAAGATTAAATCCTATCTATCCAATTAGGAATTTAAGTAGTAAAATAAAGTACTACATGTTCATCTATACATGATGGAAATGTAGTAGTTCAATCACCATCTACATTATTTGATACATATTAGGCTTACACTAAATGGAGTTTAGTACCTGTGGGGAACAATAATACAAATTTTAAAGATGTATGGGAGCAAGATTCTTCACTTCATTTATACTAATCAGGAAGAGTATATTACCAATGATTTCAAGTGTAGGCATGAACAGTATATTACCAAATCTGATAAAAATGGAATTAGAGTAACATGATAGGAAACATTCATTAGTAATTATTAATATCAACTTAAACAAGAAGGGAGTGAAAATTTGTAATTATCCTAATCATTATGCTTAAACCAATTTGGATTATCATGAATGAAAGAAGCCAAGTGGGACGTTCCTCACCTTTAAATTAAGTGGTTGCAACATGAATGCTCCAAAGCACGAATCTAACTTGCTCCCTACTCAACTTGAAGCCAGAAGATCTCAATCAACTCGGATTAAACTCAACTGGGGAAACTTGAAACGTCGAATCTAGGTACAACTCCATGCATTGGAGCTCACAACTCGGTAGATGGCTAGACTGATTCCAATAAGGATGCAGCCACTGGACGCATTGTAATGGATCCAGAATTGGTTGAACTCAGTCGATCACTGAGTCAACTCGGGCTGTGACTGGACAGTAACACAACTGCATCACTTCTCCTCCCCTCTTCTGTTTCACTCGCTTCTCTGATTTTAGAGGCACCTAGCAAGATCTAGACTAGCCTAGAACTCACCCAAACTCAGCCCCAAAACTAGGACCGGATCCCAGGCCAGGCAACTCAGCGTGGCATGAACTTGTGCATCTTCCTCTCCTCCACTCTTCTCTCCAATTCTTCTGCTGGAATGACCAGGATCAGGACATGACCCCGACCAGGTTAGAACCCTCTCTAGTGAGTCGATGCAGCCCAGGACTCGGTAGCCAGTGCGCGACTCCGTCAAACCCATATTGGAATCGAATCTCCCTCTTCTTCTTTCTCCTCTTCCTTTCCTACTTTCTTTTCTCTTTTTCTTTCTTCCTTTATTTCTCTGTGTTTCCTTCTTGCTCCCAGCTAGAGGACACCCAGCTGGGCAGAGAAAATCTCACCCTATGTAAGACCCGTATCCTAGTTCGTACTGTTCCGATGAATCCTCGATCCTTTCCGTCGAAGTTCGGTAATCCGTGACTGATAATCGACGTTGCGCACGACCGTAAGTCGTATCCTTTAGATTCGAGTCGGTTTAATCCTAGACCTGTACTAGTGCGACCGCACCGTCGCTGCGGTTCTAACACCGCGTCTCGTGCGTCAATCCGACGCTTAGATCATAAGATGTGGACCGTGCATTATAATGACTATGGACCGCACATTGTGGGACCCACCTATCCCATGTGGCACCAATCCCTAGGTAATTATGAGGGTGATGGATGACATCACCCTAGTTATGGTTACCCTACCCTAGCTATAGCCACCCTAGCCTAGCTATAGCCACCCTACCCCTAGCCCTTCTTACAAGCATTTAATGCTAGCCACCCTCTCTTACAAGTCATCATTGCCTACCTAAGCTACTCTCCCTCTCTCTTATCTCTCCCTCCCTCTCCTTTATTTCTCATTCCTTCATTTTCAAAGCAACAAAAAATCCCACGTCCATGATTTTTCTAGTGTGAGAAAGAGTGTTGTGTGGCCCACCTTTTCATCACAAAAACCTATCATCCAAGCCATTCATCTCTCATCTTCACCATCAAAACTCCATCAACCACCGTTAAACGTGTAGATAAGGAGCCTAGAAGACCAAGGGAACAAGGAGAAGGCCTAGAGGTGGGTGATCCACCATTATTTCTTATATTTAGGGCCCACTTGTTGGTGGGACCCATTTGATGTATGTGATTTAACCAGGAGGGGCCCATAGTGGCGGGGTCCCTCTATCTCACCATGTATCTCTCTCTCTCTAGAATGAAGTGGGCCCCACCAAATCATGTTAAATTCACTCCATTCATCAAATGGTGTGGCCCATCACATTTTAGGCAAAATCCACCGTCCGGTGGAAAGCCCATAAGCAATATAACATATGATATTTATTTTATATTAATATTATACTATATGTGTATATATATGCATGGTGGGCCACGCACATGTGGGACCCACCATGAGGCCTGTGTGTATACCGTCCAGCGTCCAGAGACGCTGGACGTGAGGTTGGCTAACATGGAGTTTGTGTACTGACATGGGGGTGTACTTACAAGCTAACAAAAAGAAAAGAGAAAAAGGGGGTTTTGGGATAAGCCACCCTTGGAAGCCCCACCTTGATGCACACACTTAATCCACGCTGTCCATCTCATTTCTCAGCTCAGTTTAGGCATTGAGCTGGAAAATGAGTTCGATCCGATAATCCAGCGGGCCTTACCATAGGAAACAGTAGTGTTTGCCATTAAAACTTTGGAAAATGATTACTGGGGTCCACATGAAGCTTGGACCCACCTGAAATTTGGTTTGGACTCCTAATTTTGTGGGACACATACAATGGACGGGGTAGATCTAGTTAATGTGGGTCCCACCTAGGGTAACAAAAATAAAATTACATATGGCAAAAAGGTGGCAAGCACCTTGCTGCCATGACGTACATGAAAAGGGATGGGTCCCATTGCCCCAGTTGTGGACCCTACCATGATGTATGTTCTACATCCATGCCGTTCATTTTATAGGTCCCCTTTAATGAGGCGTTGGCTCCAAAAATCAGCCATAAACAGTTCTCGGATGGCCCACACCATCACCATTCATGCGGTGGTATGCTAAACCATATGGAATCAAATTCTGGGGTCCACATGTAGCTTGGATCCACCTGAAACTCGGTTTGGACCCTTAAATTGGTGGGACACACACAATGAATGGGTTGGATTTGTGAACTACATCACGGTGGACCCCAGGACCACGTAACCGTACCAAAGTTTGGTTGGTAAATAAACATTTCAGTGGCTCTGTCCACGTGACCTTTCAACAGGGTGGATGGAAAATGAATGTTATGGTGGGCCCTTGCTCACGTGACCCTATCAACAAGTTGGGTGGCAGACAAGCATTAAGGTAGGCCCCATGTACATGTGGCCTTATCAACAGATTGGATGTAAAATAAACATTTTGGTGGGCCCTTGCCACATGGCATTATCAATAGGTGGGATGTAAAATAAACATTTTGGTGGGCCCCTTGCCACATGGCCGTATCAACAGGTTGGATGTAAAATAAATATTATAGTGGGGCCCTTGCTCACGTGGCCTTATCAACAGGTTGGATGACAAATAAGCATTTTAGTGGGCCCAGGATTGGATGGAAAATAAATGTTATAGTGGGCCCACATGGGAGTCCACCATGATGTATGTGTTGCATCCAAGCTGTCCTACCATTATGAATGAACGTCTTAAGGTGTGAGACTAAAATAAGACGGATCTATAGTTCATGTAAGCCCACCTTAGTGTATATATGAGACCCATGTGATTAGGCCCACCTGGGAATAGTTAAGGCCCATGATAAACGACCCATTTGATGTATCCAGGGCCCATGTTCTGAGGCCCATCTTAAGGTAATTATGGCCCGTTGTTGAGGCCCACATTTATATATATGAGGACCATGTTATGCGGTCCATCTGACGTATCTTTGGCCCATGAGTTGAGGCCCAATTGGTTGTACATAAGGCCCATTGCAATGTACGATTTCACCATGGGTTATGCAACGATGTTCAAGGCAGGCCATGCCTTGGAGGCAGTGTTAGTTTGATGTCCACATTGCAAAGACAATGTTGGTTAAATGTCCGCATTGTCACTCTCCTTAGGGCCCAGTAATAGACTCATACATACTTGTAGTGAGTAGGCCGTCTAGGCCCATATTCGTTATGCACAAGCCCATCACCTTATGACATGTTTAGTATAGATCCATGATTCATGATCATACGCATCATATGTATGCTTGATATGAGAAATGACTGATCATAGTATATGCCTTCGGGCAGATCGTTTGTGGGCTCCCTGGTAAGCAGAGTTGCCCTGTATGAGCGCGCGGTATGCGCAGGATTGTTGCATGTCTGGCAGTATGATTCATGCACTTTGCATTTGTGTGGTTGTGATTATTATGCCCTAGCGACATCAGGGTCATAACCTCCACATACACATCGTGGGTGGCAGGATTGGATACCGGAAATGTTTGGTTCTAGCATACGGGCGCCATAGATGTCCCTGGGTGAAAATCCCTAAACCCGATGGTACCAGAGGATGACTCCAACGTCCAGACTGAGTGGATACACGAGTGCGTGAGAGCCGTATACCAGTAGGCTGCGTCTCCCACTGTGTCGTGGTCGGTTGGAAAGGGGTGTGACCTTACCCGCCTGAGTGAGGGGGCAACTTCTAGGTTGAGTTTGATCAGCTTGAGGAATAGGTCCACTATCGACGAGCCGAGCCCGATATTGGCAGGCGGATAGTGAGGTCTCTTCCACTCTCCCAGTTGTGCGTTTGGATAGGGACGACAAGCTGGCGTAGAGTGTACTAGACCCCGGTGATTATCCATAATGAGAATCGTACTGATATTGATGAACTATACTGATATGTGGATTTGGATTGGCATGCTTGAGTTGCATCTCGCATCGCATGGTCTTGATATGACCGATAACATTCATACCCTGCACTGCATAGCCTTGGTACGACTGTTTGCATTCATGTACTTATCAGCAGGTTTCCGCATTACTCTGACCTTACATTCTGAGCACGTTCGTACCCACTTACACCACCCTCTAAGCTTTTTATAAGCTTATGCACGATTGATACGTGCAGGTGACGCCAGGACGCAGCCATAGCTTCGCCGCAGTTGGAGCGTGTAGTCGAGCTTTTGGAGTTTTGTTATTAGCACTATCTTGTATTTCCCTTTATACGCACTGTACTCAAAATTTTTGATCATAGTGGATTTTGTGATGGTGTTCTTATGGTTATTGTTCGTGAGTTATGCTTATGGTTATGCTTATTACAAATTAAACTGATGTTGAAAATCCTCATTGTAGCATCCCAGGATTGGAACCTGGCGTATGGGCGCTGGGAGCCGAGAATGGGGTCCTACGGAGGCTGTCGACGCCGGATTCGGTGATCAGGAATTTTATGAGCCCGGTTTCCGAGTTTGGGGCGTGACACCCTACCAACTCACTGAGTCAGTTGGTGCAGGAAAAAACGGTGCTCTCCTTCTTCTCTCTATCTCTTTTCATCTCCTTCCTTCTCTCATCATCTTTCTCTCTTCGTTTTCCCTCACTTTCTCTTTCCTTGACATATAGAGGTTGGACTTAGTCCGAGCTCGACCCAGACCTAACTGACTCGACCCGTGGCTCGAAGAGCCCGTTACAGAGGACTGATGGTGCGGCAGCGAGTAGCGCCCCACTCTTACTCTCCTGCTGTCTCTCCTCTTCTTCCTCCCTCTTTCATTTCTCTTCTTTCCGATCTTCTTTTGCTTTCTTCTTCCTTCCAGCAACCACCATTCAATAGTTAGATTCGATGAGACTCGACCTGATTCGAACCGAGTCGACTCGACCGAATATGGCACACCAGGCGGCACCTTACTCTCTCTCTCTCTCTCTCTCTTTCCATTTTTGGAAAGGATCCCCTAAAAGGGCGCCTTATAAAGGCCTTAATAACCTCTACTAGATGTTTCGAAAGCGTAACTAATCAAGAGATTAGTTACGGTGTTTAACTCTTAATGTGTGCCATTTTGCATTGTTATAACCGAATCAGGCTTTCATGGACATAATCCAGCACCATGATAGGCCATCAGAGGTTTTTGGTTGCCAGAAGAATGACTCAGATCAGGGAAAATGGCCCACTAACAAAGATGGGTTTTTCGAGCCAACGAAGAAGATGGATCTACTGTTAATGACGGATATCCTACAGGTGGTTGATCTAGTGATGAACAACGTTTGGATGATTCAGATGGGTCATAAGGACCTTGTGGGACCCACCATGGACGAATGACCACCATTTCTCGGTGGTTACCAAGACCATGGGTTGCGGTGGCTCTTGTAAAGAGATGAAAGAACCCTAAAGAATGGAGAGAATGGAGGGCTGAGATGTTTCCGCATGAAGAGCTGAGATTGAGAGAATCCCGCATGCGGTTAGCCAACCTGGCAGCAAAAGGCGGAACGACTTCCGTTTTTGGAAATTCTAGCCGCACGTACTCGGTTTGTGCTAGTGGTTGTGGTTACACGTGTTCGATCCGTGGGCTGAAACCAGGCAGGAAATGGTCAGATTCATGCCCTCTACAACATTAACGGATCCGATCGTCCGGGTGGATGATCATGGTGAGCCACAACAACTCAAAATGGAAACAGTCCGTTTGAACTGATGCGCAACGGGAAATGAGGAGAAATCCTCCTTTATTTTGAAAATTTTGGGTCACGGCTAGGTGCACCGCAGGTGTTCTCGCACTGTGTACACGTTTATCTTTAGAGTGGGGTCCATAGTGATGTGTGATCTAATCCACACCATCTATCAATTTCTGGTTGTCTCATTAGGGCTTCTGACAAAGGATGAGGCAGATCCAAGGCTTGAGTGGGCCATCTCGAGTGATTTCATGATTTCCACTACTTTGTCATTCAGATGGATTCCTAAGTCTAATCCACTCCGACCAATAGGTTCCCCACATCAAGTCGGGTCCTTAGCCATGGGATGAAGTAGATCCATAGTTCAGGTGGGTCAGAATTCTCTGATTTAAGCGTCTATGAACGTTTATATATATATATATATATATATTATATATAATATATATATATATATATATATATATATATATAATATATATATATAACTTAATGGTTAGATCTATTCCAAATCTGATCTACCTTGAAACACAGGTTTTCTAAACTTGTTTGAGGTTAGTTAGTGGTGGATTTAGTGATTAGATCGTTTAATTTAGATGGTCAGTGTTGGATCTTTACATTAAGTGATGTTAGCCTAACCATAGGTGGGGGTTATCTGATTAGACATCAATGACTAGTGGATGGCGGATCTAGTGGATGGGGTCCTCAAAGTTTAAAATAATTTATGGTCAGGGTCCCTCATAGTCCACATCAAATGGTTCTAATGATCCTTAGGGCTGTCAAATTTCAATCTAGTAGTTGTTTTTAAGGTTGAGTGTGTATCCATTAATTGAAAACCTTCAAGTGATGTTATCAATCACCCTTTAACAATTGGTATGATATTTAAATGAGTTTAGTTTCTGAATGACTCTCCAAAAGGAGTTTTAAGGTCTTGTCCATTGTCCCTAGATAATTCAACGGTCAGACTAATTTACCATCAGTGATCAATGGTCTAGAGGTTTGATTTCACAAGTTAATGATTGGGTCTCATCGGAACCATAAGTCAAAAGGGTTTATAAAGTTCCTTGGCCTCTAGGGTTATTAAGGTGGAGATTAGCTATCAATTTCATTAATCTAATGGCCGAATAGCTTGATTTACGATTGAAGAGTACAAAGACAATTAAGTTTAGGTTAAAGTATGGGCGAACAGATAAACTAGACTAATTTTACATCTAATAAATGTATATACTAAGTGTCCATGGTAACTCTAAAGCATTGAAAGCATGGGGTGTTACAATATCTCTCTCATAACGTGGCCACATGTAGAGCTGTACACGAGTCGAGCCGAACCGAGTATTGCCCAACTCATGCTCAACTCGCACTGCCCGAGTCCCAGCTCGTACTCGGCTCAGCTCGGGCTTCGAGCTCGGATGCCCAGCTCGTGCTCTGCTCATTCGAGTTCGAGTCAAGTTCGAGCAGATATCGAGTTGAGTCGAGTCCGAGTTTTTAAGTCGAGTTCGAGTCTGAATTTTGAGCCGAGTTCGAGTTAAGTGGATATTCCTGATTTCGCCAAAATGTGATCCCTCAATCGAAGGTATTAGGTACTTACCGGGAGAGCTGCGGCTAGAATGACCGGCACCGTGCGTGTAGGGCAGGGATGAGCAGCAGGGACGAGCAGCGGCACCGGACAAAGGCATCGGGTAGGGCAGGGACGAGCGGCAGGGCAATGTGAGAGAGATAGAGAGAGGAAAGAAGAGGGTGCGCTAGGATGGACGCCAAACGAGTGCAGGGATGGGCTGAGAGAAAGTAGGGGTACTGGGAAGGAAGGGCGCTGGTTTTTTTTTTTTTTTTTTTTTTTTTTTTTTTTTTTTTTTAAGGGTTTGGGTTTTTTTTTTTTTTTTTTTGAAGTGGCTGAGAGAGGGTAGGGGCGCTGGGAAAGGGATGAGCGGGGTGGGTGAGTAGCTTAGGGTTTTTTTTTTTTGGGTATATATATACCCTTGGTCGAGTACCGAGTCGAGTCGATTTCGAGTACTACTTGAGTCGAGCCGAGTCGAGCAGGGTCAAGCTTGTGCTCGGCTCAAAATGATTTCGAGCACCAAAAATCACTTGTGCTCAGCTCTAACTCATTTCGAGCCGAGTCGAGTCGAGTTTTTCCGAGTCGAGTCGAGCGAGTTAACGAGTATACTCTACTCGTGTACAGCTCTAGCCACATGTGATAGGCTATGCTGATGTGGAAGAATAAAGTAGATTTTCACATCCTGTAAGACTTGTATTCCCATAAGACCTCTGTATGCTTAGTTTTCGGTGCCACTACACTCAGGACGGATCGGATCGGATCGGATCAGCAAACATCGATCACGACTCATATTTCAGTATTGCAATGAACCGAGACCTATACCCCGGCGATCGTGTTAGCACTGTGATTCCAATGCCACACGGCACACACCCCGTTCCAATACTTGGTTTAAGAGATACGCGCGTGTGTGAATTGAGGAGGATGCACATTATGGTGCGCATACGTGTACACGTGGCAAGTGAAACCCACTTGCAAGTAGAGCTGTACACGAGTCGAGTCGAGTCGAGTATTGCCCTACTCGTACTCGACTCTTAACTACCGACCGCTGCTCGTACTCGGGCTCTACTCGGCCGAGTAGCATGACCCCCTGCTCGTACTCTACTCGCCCGAGTACGAGCCGAGTACGAGTAGTAAACGAGTCGAGTCGAGGCCGAGTTTTCGAGTCGAGTCCGAGTACGACCACACGAGTTGAGTACCGAGTGCGAGTTTTCGAGGCGAGTTCGAGTCCGAGTCTGAATTTGAGCCCAATTCGAGTAGGGTTTTCGAGTAACGAGTTCGAGCTTTGAGCCAAGTTCAAGTTATAAATTGAAATTAATTTGAATTTCAATTCGATTGTCAATTGAAAAGTTAAACGAAACAATAAAATATATAAAATGCACATATTATTACATAATTACATTAACGTATTTACATAATTACATTACATTGTTCAAAATGACAATTTATAACTAATAACCTCTATAAGATGAGTGTCTTCCTGTTCCTGTATTGTCATCTGATCCATCGGAACTGCTATCTATTTTTTCATATACAAATTGATTCACTTCCTCTGAGTCAGAAGGTGAAGAGATTTTTCCTTCGTGCTCTTCTACACTTTCAACTAGATTTTTCAAACTTGCTTTATGTGAAGAATTGTATGTAGTACCCAATGCCCTATAAAATTCACCGAGATGAGTCAGAAATTTCAATTTGTTACTCTTTTTATTCTTCTTATTTGTCGTACTCGACGAGTAACTTGACCCTGCTTCAACATCGTGTTGTCTTTGACTCGAATATCGCTGAAGTCTAGAAGCATCTTCCATACTGCGTTTTATGGCGATTTGGAATTTTTCTTCCTCCAAAGCTTTTAATCTGGCTTCCTCCTCTACATTTTTTATGGATGTCATTTGTGTACCAGATCCAGAAGCAGAAGGTTTGGATGGAGTGGAAGGCTTTCTATTCGAATCTAATAGGGCTTGAAAAAGAATTTGGACATCCTTAGGGGCATTGGGGCATGGTTTTGCATCACCACCTCGACATGACAAGTGTAGGCGAAAACGATTAGTCTTGTGCACAAACTTTGCGCCACACAAACCACACTTAATCTTTGTTTTTCCAGACCGTGGCGTGATTCAACTAGGGAAGCATAGTCCCAAATGTTTGTCGATGGCTCAGATGACGACATATCTACATTCAATTTTTAATAAAAAAATCAGAATATTGATAAATAAATTGAACTTGATATAGCAACAAAAGAAAGCAATATAAATGTATCAAAATTCAAAAATAAAAGTAAATGAACATGCATATGTAAATAAATATCAATGATTCAAAGTCTTCCAAACCACATTCCTCGTGTTTGCAGTTGCAGTGAAATAATATTACAGATCATTCAACATTCAGCCAAAAAAATTGAAAAATCGAAAATAATTACTGATCTGTAGGTAGAGACTCATCACGAATCTCAATCTCCTCTTCTTCATCATCATCATTCATATCTCCTCCCCATATCGGGCGTAACCAATCTTGCGTACAAATCAATGCTTCAACTGTGTTTGGCGAAAGTGAGCTTCGATACTTGCTCACAACCCTGCTCCCTGTGCTGAATGCGGATTCTGATGCCACTGTTGAAACTGGTATTGATAATATGTCCCGTGCCATCACAGATAATGTAGGGTATTTTGATTCATTAACCCTCATCTTCCACCATTCCAACACATCAAATTCAGCTCGCACTACGATTGACTCCTTGAGGTACATTTCTAACTCTGATTCCTTAGTATCAACTCCCATTCGTGCTTGTGCCAAATATGATATGTATTCATTTAGCACATCCGGATTACCAGGTACAGAAATATCCGCATCTCTACTTTCTTCAACACCCACTGCAGGTAAAGTATTAACGTACGATTTATATAGATATTCAAGGGCTTCACGAACCTTAGACGTTTCTGCTGCCGCTCTTTCAGTAGGATAAAGCTTCATGAAAATAAAGCTAACCAATCCCATATTACAACGGGGATCAAGAACAACTGCCAAGGACATCAACAGATGACATTCGTGCCAGTATTTATCGAACTTCGTCTTCATACCAACTGTCATCTGACGTATGAAATCTGGACCCGCACTGGCATTTTTCTGCAGAGCATCCTTAATCTTCCAAAGAGACGGAAGAAACAGATTCGCGGTTGGATACTGATTCCCAGAAAAAATCTTCGTGCAATCGTAGAAAACTTGGAGAAATGTGTGAACTTGTTGTGCTTTGACCCAATCATCTGTGCTCGGCAACCAAGAATACGTTCTGTCACGCGCCGCATATTCAGGAAATGCAAGCTGTAATTCTATTGCCGCATCTAACATTTCATAGGTCGAGTTCCAACGTGTACAGACATCCAACTTCAACGTTTTTTTAGATGGCACATTCAAACGTTGGATGATGTCATTTCATACACTCAGCCTTGATGGCGACCCCCTTATATATTTCACACTTTCTCTTATGTTCTCTATAGTGTCGTCGATTGCTTTCAACCCTTCTTGTACAATCAAATTTATAATATGGGCACAACATCTAACCTGAAATATTTTTCCTTCAAAAAATAAATTTCCTGTAGCCCTGAACTGGTTACGTAAGCATGAAATGACACTGTCATTTGCTGAAGCATTGTCTAAAGTTATTGCTGAAATTTTCTTCTCAATGCCCCAGCCTTCTAGACAACTGTAGATGCAATCTGAAATAAGTAAACCAATATGTGGAGGAGGAAGGTGTTTGAAGTTCAAAATTCTCTTGCATAGTTTCCAATCCTTATCGACATAGTGAGCGGTTAATGAAATGTATCCTTTTCTTTGATTGGACGCCGTCCATAAATCAGAAGTCAAAGCTATTCTGTTCACTTAAGCTAAAACTTCTTTCAGTTTCATCTTCTCCTTTACGTACATCTTCATGCTTTCTCTCTGCACTGTGACGCGGGAGACATTCTCGACCCGAGGGTTAAGGAATTGACAGAAAGCCCTAAACCCTTTACTTTCAATCATTCTGAAAGGTTTTTCTTCCAAAATTACTAATCTAGCAAACCACTCATTCAGCTTCTCCTTGTCAAACTTATGAGTGGACACTACGCCTTGGGAGTCGTCCCCTTCTGACTTCGTAAATGACAACGTCTGTTGGCCGGGAGGAGGGAGTCTTGCTTTCTTAGGACACGTCTTCAAATGTCTAATTAGATGTGTCGTAGATCCTCCTGGAATCTTGCTGAATAACCCTTTGCAGTTATTACACTTTATCTTCTGTACACCGTTAACTGTCACGTCTTCGAAATCATCCCACACTGCTGATCTCTTCTTCTTCCCTTTGCATGCGGTTGACGTGTCTGTGTCTCCCTCTACTATTAGAGGAGATGTGGCCGATGCACCCATTCCAGGGGTATTTGGGCTTTCGTCTTGACTAGCCATCTATAAAATAAAATTCTTGATATGTTATACGGCTATACCTAGGGGCTAGGGTCCTAGTCCTAGATGGCTAGACGGCTAGACCGCTAAACGGGAATAATTACTTAACTGTCTAAATCAGTCACCCATTCAAAGTTAGATGTATTGTAATGCTTCATTTTCCAATTTAAATGCTACGCCGAAATTCCGGCAGCATCTCCCCTTATCTCTCCAGAATATATTAATCTTGTATTTGATTCTCATGTCAATTATCAACACAAAGTGTGGACATTTGACGACGAAAATAAATACATGAAATATATCCAGAGAGAAAAAGGAGAGACGAAACCAGAACAGGCATATGCATTTAAATTGAAATAAATGAAGACATTACAATCTATCTAACCCTGAACTGTCCAAAAAGGGACAATTTGAACGATTTCTATGCATCCAAGAACACACTGAATCTATGTCTGGCAACATAGAAATCTTCAAATGGGCAACTGATTATCCTATATACTACAAGTCTACAACTAGAACAATACAAATAATTCATATCTATGCAAACAAAGGAGCATGCTGAAATTGACATTTATCATATAACTAACTAATAACAATTAACAATATGTCATATGAAAAGCCAAAGACATCTTAATGTGGTGCCATTTAACACTAACAAAGTAAAAAGTAAATTGTCATTTATAAAGTAAATTAAGTCAATTCAATGTATGTATTGTATATCTATCTATTTTGCCCTCTCATTTTAATGTGTGCCAAAAAAATTGAAGCATATCCAAATCTAAGTAAACACGCCCGGCCAAACAGGCCCTAAAAGTGGGGGGCGACTGGGCGTTCGCCCGACCAAACAGGCCCTAAAATTGGAGGCAAGTAAACAGTACAGTGGTCAGTGGGCCCCAAAAAGTTTTTAATGGTGGGCGACTGGACGTTCGCCCGGCCAAACAGGCCCTAAAACTGGAGGTGGAGGCAAGTAAACAGTACAGTGGTCAGTGGGCCCCAGGAAGTTTTTAATGGTGGGCGACTAGGCGTTCGCCCGGCCAAACAGGCCCTAAAATTGGAGGCAAGTAAACAGTACAGTGGTCAGTGGGCCCCAAGAAGTTTTTAATGGTGGGCGACTGGGCGTTCGCCCGGCCAAACAGGCCCTAAAATTGGATATAATCCCAATATCCCATCCAGTTCGTCCAGCCAAATAGGCCCTAAAATTGGATCCCATCCAGTTCGCCAGGCCAAACAGGCCCTAAAATTGGATTCCATCCAGTTCGCCCGGCCAAACACGCCCTAAAATTGGATCTAATCCCATCCAGTTCGCCCGGCCAAACAGGCCCATATTAGTTCAATCGTACCGACTGGGCGTTCAATCCTCCTCCATCGATCTTAATCCCACAATTATATTAGCAATTTCTACTATATATTAGCAACAAAAAATAAAAAATTCACCCCAGGCCTTACCGGGCGAGCAGAAGAGGGACGACCGGCAGGCGGCAGCTGCGTGGCAGGGCGATGGCAGCAAAGAGCTGAGGCACCGGACGAGTGGCAGTGAAGAGCTGAGGCACCGGACAAGTGGCAGCGACGAGCTCTGGGAGAGGGAGAGAAATTTTTGAATGCTCGCTGGGAGGGAAGGGGTCGAGTAGGGTTTGAAAACGACGGGTGGGGTGGGGTAGGGTTTGAGCGAGTTGAGTGCTGGACGGGAAAATGACGGGTGGGGGTAGGGTTTTTTTTTTCGGGCGTTTATATAATACACATGTACGAGTCGAGTACGAGTCGAGTACCGAGTCGAGTACCGAGTCGAGTACCGATAGACTCGTACTCTACTCGTAATGTAAACGAGCAGTGAAAACCCGCTCGTACTCGGCTCTAACTCAGGCGAGTCGAGTACGAGTCGAGTATTCCGAGTCGAGTCGAGCGAGTACTCGAGCCATAGTCTGCTTGTGTACAGCTCTACTTGCAAGGAATCTAAAAGGAATCTCTAAAAGGTAATTTTTTCAAAAATTCCAAGTTACCCTCCCACCCTCGCCATACCACCCTAACTATCCCTTAACCGAAAGACCTAAACTACCCCTTAACCGAAAGACCTAAACTACCCCTTGTGTATCCCACACATCCACTACCTTCCCAAACTACCCCTACCCCATCATACCCCTCTTTCTTCCCTCATTTTCCTATCTATCCCATTCAGTCCTACAACACCCCCAAGCACCATAAGCCTCACACGTCCAACCCTTTGGAGCTAGAAAGAGACTGAGAAAAAAAAAAAAAAAAAAAAAAAAAAAAAAAAAAAAGAAAGAAAGAAAGAAATAGAGATTAAGGGAGAGAAAAGAGAGCTTGAGAGAGAGAGTTTGAGAGAAAAGAGAGAAGTCGTGAGAGATTTAGAGTTAGATTAGGAGAAAGAGAAGCGAACCGAGCCGTTCATGTGCACCGCACTTCCAATCTAATCGTAGAAAAGTGAGTGCACGGGTCGATATACCAGTTGATTGCTTGATGATGGGTTCTCTATGTGACCCCATCTTGATGTATGTTGTATATTCATGTCATCCCTCCATTTAGTGAGGATAGGACCCACTTGGATGCTTGTGTTGTAAATCCGCGTCGGCCTGATTGTGGCCGGGGCCCACGACACGCCCCTCCTTCTCATTTTCCCTCTCCCTTTCTCTCTTTTGTTTTTTAGTCCAGCAGGTCCCACCTAAGTTGATCTGCACTGTCAAAACAGCATGCGCAAGCATGCTGTCTAAACAGTGTGGACGCCCTACGTGGCGTTTATTTGTTATTCAACCTGTTGATAAGGTCAATCAGACCTGGACGAAGGGAAGAAACAAAGATCAGCTTGATCTAAAGCTCTTTGGGCCCACCTTGATCTGGCTAAACTAATGGACGGAGTGGATCTGTGAGATGGACCCCACCTGAGTGGGGAAAAAAAAAGAAAAAGAAGCGTGCACGACGTCCCTGACGCTGGCTGCAACCGCGTCTAGAGACGTTGTTGCTTCCAGCCAGCATCCAACTACACTGCCCACTCATACGTACAGGAGGTGGGGCCCCTTCTGGTTCCACCATGATATGTATATTAGATCCACACCATCCATCCGCTTTAACATATCATTTTAGTCCATGGGCCCAAAAATGAGACAGATCGAGATCTCAAGTGGAATACACCAAAGATAACAGTGAGATAGTCATCCACTGTTGAAACCTTCATGGGTCCATAGTAATGTTTATTTGGAACCCATCCGTGGCCCTTTGAACCACTGTGGAGTCCCACCATGGTGTACGTGATTTATCCCAGTGGCCCACCCGATCCGGCCACCAGAAAGCGCAACGGGCCTTGGTGGGCCAACCTGTGTTGTGGCATATCCAGATTTTAAAAGAATTGAACGTGGGGGCTCGGCCCACCTCATTTCTAATTCCAAACACTTCCATGGACTCCCGCCATGATGTATGTGACCTACCCAAGTGGCCCACTCGATCCAGCCACAAATATGGGCCACGGGTCCTTGTGGGCCATTCAAGATTCAAGCATATCCAAAACTCTGGTGGAAACCCCGCTGTGAGGGTCCCACCTTGATGTATGTATTTTATCCATACTTTTCATTCTATTGATAACTCATTTTGTGGCGTGGGGCTTAGTGTAGGTGGACCACGCCAAAGGCCCTATTTCCCAACTTCCCAGGGCACAATAATGTTTATTTTTCATTCAACCTATCTGTGGGGCCCGCTGTAGGGGTCCCGCCTTGATGTATTTGTTGTATCTATATTATCCATCCATCTCGGCAGCTCAGTGTGCATTTCAAGTGGGGACTGGTTTTGGGTAGAAGTAGAACACACCAAGGAAAATGGTGGTGATTGAGTGCCTACCAATGAAAACTTCCTAAGGTCTACTGTTATGTTTATTTGTCACCTAACCGTTTATGGGGCCCGCTGTGGACCCCACCATGCTCCATGTGTATATCTAGGTCGTCCCTTGTAGGGGCCACCAGGTTGTATGCGTTTTAGCCACTCTATACCGTAGGTCTGACTGCTGTGGAGCCCAACTAGTTGCATGTGTTGTATACCTACGCTACCCATTTGTTTTATCAACTCATATTAGAGCTTCGACCCAAAATTGGGGCAGGCCCATGGCCCAGGTGGACCTATGATGAACCGTGGGTGCTACCCACACTGTCTAGCGTGTGGGCCCCCTTCAGGGCATCCTTTGGAGGCCCACTGTGGTACTCCACCTTGATGTATATGTTTCATCCCCATCGTACATCCATTTTGTTAGATCATTTAAGTGTTAAGTCCGATTTAGGGGCTGATTCGAGTCTCAAGTGGGCCATACCACATAAATGGTTCACTACTCTGCTAAGGCCTTTCCTTAGGGCCTAATGGGATTCTTTATTTAAAACCATACATAGGTCATGTTTAGTTTTGCTATGGACTGCCGACTTAAGTATTGCCCTGGATGATCTTTAGGGTCCACCTTAATGCCCTTGCAGGGCCTATCGTGATCGTTTATGGAACCCACCTATAGGTCCATGGTTATGTTCGTCTTGTGTACATTTGTTGAGTAGACCCATTGGCTTGGAAGTCCACTCAAATGTAGAATTTTAGGGCTCTATTAGACTTGAATTTCAAGTAGGCCTCACTTCTTGTGCATTGTACTATTTGACCATGTTTAGTATAGCATACTTAGCTAAATGTGATGAGTTGATAGTCTAGTTTGATGTGGTCTTATTCTTGTACGTGATGTGGCACTTCCTTTATTTTGGATGTAGCATTACTCTTATGTTGATTTAGCATTGCTCTTATATTAACATAGCAATGCTTTCATGCTTGATATGGTATTGCACACCTTATGCATAGTGATTATATGATTGTACGCTATCATACCTCGTTTTCATCACATGTGCATGACTTGGATAATAGCTTATTCATGATTGAGTACAACCGGGTTTGAAATGTTGTCCAGTTGGAGGTGCCCCTGCTAGCCAACGCACCGCGGTTGTACTCATGACTTAGCTTACTTATGTGTGACAAGGTTGTATTAGTAACCATATGGTTTAGGGCTTTTCGGGGGACCAATATGAGAATGGGTTGAAAATACACGTATCACACCAATACCACAAAGCTAAGAGTTTAAAGTTATGACTAAGTTGTAGAGGGGGGTGAATAGGACCTTTTAAAAATTTGCAAATCTTTTCAAATCAAACCACATGAACAAGGTGAAGTGGGTACAAAATCATAAACTATCATAAGTAAAAATTGTATATGGGAAAGAATAATCTATAATGTGAAATAGAGATATCATGTGAGTGTAATAAAACAAGCACCTAACATTCAATTTATTCATGCATCCATAGTGAATAAAAATCAAGTTATAATCATAAATAAAAATAATGTATCAATGCAGTGCAAACACAATAATATATAGCGGTTCGGCAACTTGCCTACTCAACTCCCGGATGATGAACTCAAACTCAAATTTTATGAATTTTACTATTTCACATGGTTTTTCAAGGTTCACCATAAAACATTACAATAGGACATCCCACGCAAGGACCCACACGTTCACACCCGTCAATGGCGTACACAAGGTTTTGACTCTCGAGTTTGGGTCACAAACTCTCAAATAGCTCTACACAAGAACTAATCACGTACACACCCATTGGTGGCCTACACAAGGATTTGAGTTTGATTTTGGGTCTAAACTGTCAAATAGTTCTACACAAGAACTAATCATGTACACACCCACCGATGGCCTACACAAGGACTTAACTTAAGTTTGGGTCTCAAACTCCAAACTCAAATATCCATAATAAGTGAGTTTATGGACTCCTAAAAAAAACTCTTACAAGTTTGGATGATCCTCTTGATAGCACGAGTCTTAAGACGCTCCTTTAATCTTGAAGTGGCTCCTCTTCAGCTCCCACAAACAACTACCTTGCAATGGATCTTCCTATAAGAGCTCCCACAAACAACTACCTTGCAATGGATCTTCCTAGAAGAGCGCCAAGGTAAAAATCTCCTACAACTAGGGTATAGTTGGTTCCAAAAGGGGATTGACCAAGTTGAGCATTCTAAAGGCTATTTATTAGACAAAGGTTTTCTGGGAGAAATAAGGTTTAGCTCCTAAAGAATGCAAGGTGTCATGTACGTCTTCGAATTGAGCTTAGAAGGCTCATATGGAGTGATTAATCATGAGGAAGATTACATGAACCCAAATGGAGTTGATCCTAAGAGAATAGATTAGAGTGGTGTGCATAAAGACTCTAGCACAATAAAAAACCATCCAATTGCAAAAGGCTCAAATGAGCAGTTATGTATACAAGAGAGCCAACTGATCAATAATGGTTAGCCATTGGTTGGACCCTCGAGTTTGTCAGTTCGATCGACAGAGGCCAAAAATAGAGATTGCTACTCGATGGGAGATTGGTAAAGTCTATCGGTTTGGACCGACAGAACACAGACAGTCTGTTGGTTGCTGTCCATAAGTCGGTCGGACCGATAGGAGTGCCAATTGAACCGACAAAGCCTAAAAGCCTCTCTATACTTTACTAAACATGAGCGGATATGATTATTAAGGTATAGGATGGTCATACAAGAATTTTCATATTAAATAGATGGTGTAAATCATTTAGATACTGATTGTTTTGGAATGAAAGGGTTCTTAAGGTAAGGTTTACTAAGGCAACTGATCATTTTACCTTAACTTCACGCCTTGATGCTGCAAGTCTTCAGACGTATTCAGCTTCCAATGAGGCTCAACTGACTTAAAGACGGATAAATAGATGTTATCAAAAATCCAGGGCACTAACGCTCTCCCTCTTTGTCAATTACATGACAAAACCTAACCTAGACCATGTCATGGTGAAAACCAATGATAGACCAAAACAACTCAAAATAATTACATGCCAAGAAATATAAAGATTTACAGATAAATACATGGACATGATATGTAAGCAAACTACTCAAATGCCCTTATTGATGGGGATTTTCTCCTCATTGCTGGGTTCGATGAAATCGAACTAGTTTCAATATCATCGATAATTGTTAGGATTTTTCACCCCTGTTCGCTGGACAGTTTTTGGTCCATTTTCGGTATCATCGAAGGACCTTAGATGATATCGAAGGTTGTCATCGAAGAGTTACGTAGATGCGATTGCGGAAACGCAGATTCTATGGAATTTGTTTCCTATTTTGATTCTACCTCTTTCTATTCTTATATAAAGGGGTGTATGTGAGATTGGGGTGGATTCCATGGTATTCTAAGGTTTCCTAAAGGTTTTCTAGGAGGGCTTAGGGCTATCAAAGGGGAGAGAGAGAGAGAGAGAGAGAGAGAGAGAGAGAGAGAGAGAGAGAGAGAGAGAGAGAGAGAGGAAGCTTGTGGAAGGGAGATTCTGTTCGTAGCGGTGATTTACTTCGCAGTCCACGGCTCAACGCTTATACGTCCTCGTGATCGGTGAGATCCCTCTATTTTTCCATTATTCTCCTATTGTTCATCCACTCCTACGTGAGTGAAGAAGGTTTGATCCAAGCGGTGTGTGCTTGTGATCGGTTGTAACGTTCTACTTTATAGTGGATTGTTGATCTGGACGAGGTCCTGTGGTTTTTACCTCTTTGAGGGTTTTCCATGTAAAATTCCCTGGTGTCATGTGGTTTATGCTTTGATTTATTTCATTGCTTTATTATCCCATAATTCTGGTTTGTTTTGGGAGGCTAGATCCTAAGGTTTTGTGCAAGGCCCCCAACGAAGTGGTATCAGAGCTAAGTTCATTGAACGGAGTGGGATCGGTTTTAAATTATGGAAGGTAGCTCATCAAGGATGAACAAGCTCAATGGTTCTAATTGGACCGTATAGAAGGCTAAGATGGAGGACTTGCTTTATTGCAATGACTTATATTCTCCAATTTTAGGTATATCAGCAAAATCCAAGGATATGTCAAATGATGATTGGAAGAAGTTGGACCGGGAAGCGGTGGGGTATATTAGACAATGGTTGGACAATTCCGTATTCCACCATGTGTCTACGAAGACCTCAACCGCTAGCCTATGACTGAAATTACAAGGGCTGTATGAGAGGAAGACAGTCAGCAAAATGATTTTCTTGATACGACAACTTGTGAATCTCAAGTTCAAAGATGGTGGTTCTGTGGCCGAGCACATGAATGAGGTTAGCAATATAATGAATCAGCTCTCCGCTATGAAGATTGTCCTGAATGATGAATTGTAGGTTTTACTATTACTTAGTTCATTGCTTGATAGTTGGGTGACATTAGCGATATCTCTAAGTAACTTCGCGCCAGACGAAAAGGTATCCATGGAATAGGTAACTAGTTATCTCTTCAATGAGGAGACAAGGAGGAAATCTCAGGGGTCTACTCATCAAGAGGCCCTTGTGACACAAGAACGGGGGAGAGGAAAGAATAGAAAGGGCGGGAAGGCTCGAGATAAATCAAGAGGCAAGTCAAATACCAAAAAGGATGTTGAATGTTGGAATTGTGGCAAGAAGGGCGACTATAAGCATGAATGTCATAAAAATATGAATGACAAGAAAGGAAAAGGAAATGAGAAGGAAGATGAATCAGATTCCACTGTGGTCACTTCAGATGGTGACATTGTAGTTATTCTTTCTGCAGATCATGATGTTTGTCTCACGGCTACGAGTCAGGACACCGACTAGGTGATAGACTCGGGAGCCTATTTTCATCCGACTCCACGCAGGGACTTCTTCACAAGCTACAAGTCAGGTAACTTTGGGACCGTGAAGATGAGAAATTCTGGCGTATCGAAAATCGTAGGGGTCGGTGATATTTGTGTGAAGACCGATGTGGGCTGTACATTGGTTCTCATGGATGTGAGGCATATCCCAGACCTTCGCCTCAACTTGATGTCGATGGGAAGGTTGGATGATGATGACTATGAAAGCCATTTTGCTAGTGGGTGCTGGAAGCTCATTAAGGGTTCGTTGATCGCAGCCAGAGGAAAGAAGTGTTGTACCATTTACAAGGCAAGTGTCTGTGTGTGCAAGGGTGGGTCGAATGTAGCGAAAGATTCAGCTATTGATAGTGGCACAGGCGTCTAGGCCACAAGTGTGAAAAAGGGCTTCAACTACTAACGAGGAAGCGGCTCCTTCCAGACGTGACAGGTATACCTCTCAAAACATGTATTGATTGTTTATCAGGGAAATAATATAGAGTTTCATTTGTTAAAACTGTTTCTCATGTTAATAAAGTGCATGTATTAGATTTGGTTTATTCTGATGTTTGTGGTCCTATGAGGATAAAAATCTTGGGTGGGGCATTGTATTTTGTCACTTTTATAGATGATGCATCTAGGAGGGTTTGAGTTTATGCTTTGAAATCAAAGGGCGAAGTCTTTAGTGTGTTTAAATTGTTTCATGCTATGGTCGAGAGAGAGACAGGTAGATCATTGAAGTGCATCTGCACTGACAATGGTGGTGAATACATTGACGACTTTCATGAGTATTGTAAGTCCCTGGGTATATGACATGAACAGACGGTTCCCAAGACCCCCCAGTATAATAGTGTGGCTGAGTGAATGAATCGCACCATTGTAGAGAGAATCAGATGCATGTTATCCCTTGCGAAGTTGCCCAAAACGTTCTAAGGAGAAGCAAAACACACGACAGTGTATTTAATAAATAGGTCTCCATCAGCCCCGTTGAATGGAGAAGTACGTGAGAAGGTGTGGACTGGACAAGATCCATTGTACAGTCATCTTAGGGTGTTTGGATGCAGGGTATCCGTTCACGTACCAAAGGACGAGAGGTCCAAGCTCGATATGAATATCAGACAGTGTGTGTTCTTGGGATACGGTGATAAAAAGTTCAGTTATAGATTATGGGATCCGATCGAGAAGAAGCTCGTCAGGAGCAGAGATGTGGTTTTCTTTGAAGATCAGTCTATAGAAGACATTGGTAAGCCAGAGAAGAACCAGCTTAGTTCCGGTGAACTAGAGGACATGGATCCGATTATTCCTCCCGTGGTACCTGATGACGGGGGAGTACAGCAAGGTGTACAGGACGAGAGAGTTCCTTCAGAAGATGGACCAGGTGAGCAACCCCCACTTGATTCACCTGTTGAGCTACAGGTGAGGAGATCATCTAGGGATAGACAGCTGTCCAAGAGGTACTCGCCACATGAGTACATTATGCTGACTGATGGGGGAGAGTCAAAAGATTATTCTGAGGCCTTATCCGACGAGCATAAGGGGGAGTGGTTGAAAGCTATGCAAGAGGAGATGGAATCCTTGCATAAGAACCACACCTATGATATGGTGAAATTGCCTAAGGGCAAGAAATCTTTGAGCAACAAGTGGGTGTTCAGAAAGAAGGTTGAGCAGAAGAATTCACAGACGAGGTTCAAGGCCAGACTTGTGGTGAAAGGGTTTGGTCGGAGGAAAGACATAGACTTCGAGGAGATATTCTCACCAGTGGTGAAGATTACATCCATATGGGTGTTGCTTAGGTTAGCGGCTAACATGGATGGAGATAGAGCAGTTAGATGTTAAAACTGTCTTCCGCCATGGTGACCTGGAAGAAGAGATCTACATGCACCAACCAGAGGGGTTCGAAGTCAAATGCAAGGAGCATATGGTGTGTAGGCTGAGGAAGAGCTTGTATGGGCTGAAACAAGCTCAACGACAATGGTACAAGAAGTTCAACTCGTTTAGGGCCTGTTTGGCCAGGCAGATTGGAAGGGATTAGATGGTATTGGAAGGGATTGGAAGTTAAATCCTAGATTGGCCGGGCGTGCCAAACAGACTAGGTGACCTGATCCTAGGCTATAGAAATCCCATGGATCTTAAGACAATCCACTGACAACACCATCATTACCTTCAAATCCCATCCATTCTACGCTAATCCATTCAAATTTTCCTGGATGTGTTTGGTTGGGGGGATTGGAAGGGATGGGAAGGTTTAATCCCGGGATTGGCCGGGCATGCCAAACAGACTCGATACAGCAATCCTAGGATATAACAATCTCATGGATTTTAAGACAATCCACTGACTACACCATCATTACCTTGAAATCCATGCCATCCACCTTAATACTATTTAATCCCTTCCAATCCACCTGGCCAAACGGGCCCTTATGCTGAAGCATGGGTATGGCAGAACGGAGTCAGACCACTGTGTGTTCACGCTTAAGTTCTCAGATGGTGATTTCTTAGTTCTGCTATTATACGTTGATGACATGCTCATCATGGGAAAAGACATCAAGAAGATAGACAGGCGGAAACAGGAATTGTGCAAGTCGTTTGCGATGACAGACTTGGTCCCAGTTAAACAGATCCTAGGAATGGAGATAACCCATGAAGAAACAGTATGAAGCTTTGGCTATCACAAGAACGGTATATTGAGAAAGTCATAGAGTGGTTTAATATGAATGCAGCGAAGCCGGTCAGTACTCTACTGGATGGTCACTTTAGATTGAGTAACAGACAGTGTCCCAAGATGAAGGCAGAGGTAGAAGAGATGAAGAAGATACCCTATGCATCAACTATAGGAAGTTTGATGTATTTTATGGTGTGTACATGCCTAGACATAGCATATGCGGATGGTGTTGTTAGCCGATATCTTGTCAATCCTGGTAAAGAGCATTGGGCAGCGGTGAAATGGATACTGCGGTATCTAAGAGGCTCATCCAGCTTGAGCCTATGCTGGTGAAGGAAAACCTGTGTTAGAGGGCTACATAGATGCAGATATGTCAGGCGACATAGACTCCAGGAAGTCTACATCGGGGTTCATGTTCACGTTTGCGGGGGAAGTAGTTTCTTAGCAGAGCAAGCTACAAAAGGTCATAGCATTGTCGACGACAGAGGCTGAGTACATTGCAGTCATAGAGGCATGTAAAGAGATGCTTTGGATGAAGAGGTTCCTACAAAAACTTAGCCTGAAGCAGGAGCAGTACGTGGTCTATTGTGATAGTCAAAGTGTTATACACTTGAGCAAGAATCTAAGTCAGCACTCCAAGTCAAAGTACATAGAGATTGGGTATCACTGGATCAGGGATACTTTGGAACAGAAGGTATTACAGCTTGAGAAGGTCTACACGGACGATAATGGGTTAGACATGATGATCAAGGCTTTGCTCAAGGGCAAGTTTGAGGTTTGTAGAAATCAGGCTGGCTTGAAGAAGGTGAATTCCTCCTGAGTCGAAAAGGGAGGGATTTGATGGAAATTTTCTCCTTATTGCTGGGTTCGATGAAATCGAACTAGTTTCGATATCATCGATAATTGTCGGGATTTTTCACCCCTGTTCACTGGACAGTTTTTGGTCCATTTTCGATATCATTAAAGGACCTTAGATGATATCGAAGGTTGTCATTGAAGGACCTTCGATATCATTGAAGAGTTACGCAGATGCGATTGCGGAAACGCAGATTTGCAGAATTTGTTTCCTATTTTGATTCTACCTCTTTCTATTCTTATATTAAGGGGTGTATGCGGGATTGGAGTGGATTTCAGAGTATTCTAAGGTTTTCTAAAGGTTTTCTAGGAGGGCTTAGGGCTATCAAAGGAGAGAGAGAGAGAGAGAGAGAGAGAGAGAGAGAGAGAGAGAGACGCTTTACGTCCTCGTGATCGGTGAGATCCTTATGTTTTTCCATTATTCTCTTATTGTTCATCCAGTCCTGAGTGAGTGAAGAAGGTTTGATCCAAGCGGTGTGTGCTTGTGATCGGTTGTAACTTTCTACTTTATAGTGGATTGTTGATCTGGACGAGGTCCTGTGGTTTTTACCTCTTTGAGGGTTTTCTATGTAAAATTCCCTGGTGTTGTGTGGTTTATGCTTTGATTGTTTTTCGTTGCATTATTATCCCATAATTCTAGTTTGTTTTGGGAGGATAGATCCTAAGGTTTTGTGCAAGGCCCCCAACACCTATGACCATTAAATCTGTGCATCAAAGAGAACCTGCAAAACATAATTCGACACAATTTGGTGGGATCTTGATCTCCTCCTTTTCGTCAGCAATTGACAAAGAGCCTGTAAGTGTTATGGTCTCATGCTCCTTTGGTTGTCAAATTTTGATGTGTCAAAACATCTATCTGTGTCTTGTGTTTGTATGGGTTTTTTTTTTATATGTGTTTAAGACACTGCATCAACACTTCATGACATTGGATGTCTTCAAGAAATACAAAGTGTACTTCATCATCCTATCAATGTTCAAAGCTACAATGTTGAAGTTCAAGACTCAAGAAACAACTTCAAAACTCAAGAGCAACGCATGAAATAGTTTTCAAGCTGATGAAGATTTTAAAGCTACAACAAGTTCAAGATCTCAAGCTTGATAAGGTTCAAATGTCTACATTTGTTAAATGGTTGAAGTTCAATGTCCATACGACATGATTCAGGTTTGAATGACCATTCGATTGACCTTAGAGTAGGTCACTTCAGATACATAACTCAAATATATCTTTAAAATGTTTTTGGTATGTTCTAAGACTAGTCCTAGCCTCTGTTCGACCAGTCCTGGCATTGACTCGACCAGTCCAAGAAATTTCTCGACCAGTCCTAAGTTGTTGACAATTTTCAGAATTTTCTTGTACACCTATGACCAGTCCTAGTGGTCCTTCGACCGGTCGTAGGAGTGAATTCGACTCGATCACGACCAGTCGTAAGTCTACGACTTAAAGTCCAACAAGCAATTTTATAGTCCTACGACCAGTCGTAGAGATCTACGACCAGTCGTAGGTGACCCACGACCGGTCGTAGGTTCCCTAAGACCAGTCGTGGAACGGCTTTCAAAAATCGCGCTCCTTATTTCAAATATCTGTTAGAGCTACGACCAGTCGAAGGTTCCTAAGGCCAGTCGTAGATGCGATTTTTGCTTCTATAAATTGAACACGAATTTCAGAGTTTGATAATTCAATTCATAATATTTTCAAGGCTCCACTCTGAGATAAGTTTGTGTTTGTTTTTAAGCTATTTTGTGCACAATTGCTTTCTCTTTTCGCTAGCTTATTTAATTTGATTTTGTTTCTATATTCCAATCTTATTTGAAAAGTGGAATTACCTTATTCCTTTTTCTTGGAATCAAAATCAAATATAGCTACGCTTAACTGGTTAAAATCTAAAATCTATTAGAACTTAGAACCATATTAAAGTGAGTATTGGAAATTGAACTTTGACATTCAATCGTCTACTCCGATTGGTTCTACCGGGCTACTACGAAAAGGAGAAATCCACGTATTTTACAATTCTGTAAAATTTCATTTCTTTTGGTTTCGTTTGAGGTTAAGCTAGAAAAATCTCGTTGTATTGGTTATCTGAGGAGAACCAGAAAAATCAGCAAAGAGGGGTTTTTGAATTGTGTAAGCCCAAGTGAAAAAGACACAATTGTAAAGGTTTTGGGTGAACCTGTGAGATCCTATTTGATAGTGAACGCTAATATCCCCTATGTGAGGATATTAGGAGTGGAGTAGCATTCTGTGTGGCTGTTGAAAGATAGTTGGTGTACACACAGGTGAACCATTATAACTCTTTGTCTTGTGGATTGAATGCTTGCTTAGTTTTCATATCTTTTATCATTCAATTGTGTGGAATGTACATGTGGATGTGAATGTTGTAACAATTTACATTTCAAGCAAGTGTGGGGATTGTTGTAATAAATTAGATCTATATTTTGCATTTAATTTCAATTCTTTGCTATTCATTTATTTATATTAAAATTGAGTTTTGATCCAAAAGACGTTCTAGAAATAAGGTTGTCCTACCATAAGCCCTTGTTTATTATGGTGTAAGGTTGTCCTTAGAACTAAATTTGTATCAATCTCTCAATACTTATTTATTAAGGTGATTTGATTTCAGCATTGTGAATTGATTTATAATTGTAAGGCTATTGATTTATTTTATTCCACTGATTTTATTTTAATTTGGCATAGTCCTATTCACCCCCCCTCTACGACATATAGCTTGGCCTTTTCAAGTGGAATCAGAGCCTAATAGCTCATTCTTATTGCTTTTTATTTGGATTTATTTCCTGAGCTAACGATCTAAACTATATAAAAAGATGTCAAATTTTGATAACCTTTCAGTCACTAGGCCTCCATCATTTGAAGAAATTCATATGGAGGAAAATGAAATGTTTATGGACTTTTACACTAGACTAAATGACATTGTAAACTCAATGTGGGATCTTGTCGATAAAATTCCAGAAAGTAAAGTGTGTGCAAAGATACTACTCTCACTTCCTGAACGGTTCAATTCTAAAGTAACCACGATCCATGAACTTCGTGATATGGATAATATGAAAGTAGAAGAACTAGTTGGTTCTTTACAAACCTATGAATTAAATTTTAAAGCTCTTAGAGGTAAATCTATAGCTTTGAAATCTTCTAAAAGTATTTCTCAAGAAAACTCAGATTTAGAAAATTCTAAAGATGATATGGCTCTTTTGGCGAAAAAGTTTTATAAAATTTTCAAAAGCAAGAAAATGGTCGACTTTCAAAAGGCAAATGAAAAGAAACGATCTAAACCTAAGTGCAAAACTTGGAAGCCTTTGAAAGATAGTCAATGTTACAACTGCCAAGAATATGGGCATTTAGCAAACAAATGTCCTAAAAAGGACAAACCCAGAAGGAAGGGTATGTTGGGTAATTTGGATGAATCGTCTGATTCTGAAGCATCTTCTGAATCAGAAAATTCTGAAACTGAGTCGGGCAGTGAAGTTAAAGCCCTTATGACTCTAGCCAAGTTTACTTTTTCAGATCACGATGATTCAACAAGTGAAGAAAATTTGGATAGTGATCATGAAAATGAAGAAGATCTTCAAGATGCTTATAATGCCTTATATAAAGAAAGTTGTAAAATTGCTGTCAAACTTAAACTTCAAAAAGAAAAGTTTTTTAAACTCAAAGAATGTTTTGAAACTCTTGTTTTAGAAAAATCCCAAATTTCAGATTGTTTTGAAAAATCAAAGTGTGATTTGGAATTCAAAACCTCCCTGATTGAAGATTTGAAATCTGAAAATGAGAAACTTAAAAATGAAGTATCTTCTCTTCTGAGTTTGAAGGACACATGGAGATATGCCCAAGGTGATCCAAAATTAGAAAAATTATTATCCGAATCAAGAAAATGTGGTGATCGATCCAGGTTGGGCTATGATAAAACTACATCTCCTAAACAGAAGAATACTCCTCCCAACTTTGTGAAAGGAGAGACTTCTAACTCAAAAGGAAAAGGTACTGGTCAAGTTTTTTCTAAAAATACAAAAACTTTTCAAAAACCTAAAAGCAGCTATATAAATTTTAAAAATCAGATCAGAAACCCGCTAGCTGAAAAGATAATTGATTTACTAAAGGAGCTCTTAAAATTAACTCAGTAGGGCACTCTTACAACTATAAACAAAAGAAGATCAACTATTCTCCTAAACCCAAAACAGTTCTGAAATGGGTTCCTAAGGTTGCCTGTTTGGTTGCTCACACTGCTTTCAAAGCTTCAAGCCATTCAAAATGGTACCTAGATAGTGGATGCTCCAGACATATGACAGGCGACAAGGATCTATTCACTGATCTTAAAGATATGACTGATGGGTCAGTTACATTTGGTGATGGTAGCAACTACAAGATAATTGGCAAAGGTACAGTTCAACTCTATAACCTTCCCTTATTTAAAGATGTTTTATATGTTGAGGGTTTAAAACACAACCTGTTAAGCATATCTCAAATATGCGATAACAACCATAGTGTTAAATTTTCTAATCAAGGCTGTGAAATTATAAACAAAAAGGGTTCTGTAATATTAACTGGTCGCAGAACTTCTAAAAACTGCTATATAGTAAGCGATGGTAGCTCATCTAACCAAACGTGCTACATGGTCCATACCAATGAGACAGTATTGTGTCATAAACGCCTCGAACATGTACACTACCAAAATTTATACAGATTGAGCAATGGAGAACTAATTAGAGGTCTACCTAACATGCAAAAAGTAGACAAGATTTGTGGTGAATGCCAGTATGGTAAACAAACTAGGAGCTCTCACAAAAAGGTGAACTCCAATACCACCACAAGACCACTCGAGCTTCTCCACATGGATCTTATAGGACCAACGAGAACGGAAAGTCGAGGTGGCAAAAAATACATCTTGGTTATTGTATATGATTATACAAGATACACTTGGATCTCATTCTTAAGGGACAAATCAGAAATCCTTGATGAAGTGAAAAAGATTATAAAACGGATCCAAACTGAAAAATGTTCTCAAGTTAGTAGGATCCGTAGTGATCATGGATCCGAGTTTGAAAATAGTAGTTTTGAGAAATTCTGTAGCGATCAGGGAATATCGCATGAATTCTCTGCACCTAAGACTCCTCAACAAAATGGAATTGTCGAGAGGAAAAATAGAGTGCTTCAAGAAATGGGAAATGTTATGTTAAATAGCTTGAAGCTCCCCAGGAATCTCTGGGCTGAAGCAGTGAATACCGCCTGCTATATTATTAACCGTGTTTGTATTTGCAAATCTAATGATAAAATGGCTTATGAAATGTGGTTTGAGAAAAAGCCTTCTGTCAAATACTTTCGAGTTTTTGGCAGCAAGTGCTATATTTTGTGTGACCGTGAAATTTTGAGAAACTTCGACACTAAAAGTAATAAAAGGGATCTTTTTAGGATATTCTTTAAACAGTCGTGCATATCGTGTTCTGAACAACAGGACCGGTGTGATTCAAGAGTCAATAAATGTTGTAATTGACGATCATTTGAATACACCTGCCCCTAGTTCAGATAATGATGAAGTTTTTATACTTGAAAAACTAGAAACTTCATCAAGTGAAACTAATTCTGAATTAAGGACTGTTAAAGATCATCCAACTTCTCAAATACTTGGAAACCCTCTCACTGGTGTGCGCACTCATAGACAATTAGAGGACATATGTAACTACGTATGCTTTACATCCCAGATAGAACCGGTTAACGTGAAAGAAGCACTTTCTGATGAAAACTGGATAGTTGCGATGCAGGAAGAACTTAATCAGTTTGTCAGAAATGATGTCTGGTAGCTTGTTCCTAGACCTAAAGATAAACATATTATTGGAACAAAATGAATTTTTAAAAATAAGTCTGATGAACTTGGAAATATTATTCAAAATAAAACAAGGCTAGTTGTACAGGGGTACACACAAATTGAAGGTATTGACTATGATGAAACCTTTGCCCCTGTAGCTCGTCTTGAATCAATCAGACTTTTTATTTCCATTGCTTGCTTTAGGAAAATTAAAATTTACCAAATGGATGTAAAGAGTACCTTTTTGAATGGTGATTTACATGAAGAGGTATATGTTGAACAACCTACAGGGTTTGAAGACCCTAAGTTTACTGATCATGTGTATCGTCTTAAAAAGGCTCTCTATGGTCTGAAACAAGCTCCCAGAGCATGGTACGAAAAACTAACTAAGTTTTTACTGAGTCATAATTTTCAGATGGGAAGTGTTGATAAGACGCTCTTTGTTAAGAAACATAACGATGATATTCTAATGGTTCAAATATATGTTGATGATATTATTTAAGGATCAACCTGTACTAACATGACTGTCGAGTTTACAGATTTAATAAAATCTAAGTTCGAAATGAGCATGGTTGGGGAATTAAATTATTTCCTAGGGTTGCAAGTAAAACAACAACCTGATGGAATTTTTATCTCTTAAACCAAATATGCTTTGAACTTAATTAAGAAGTTTGGATTTGAAAATGGTAAAAATTTTGATACTCGTATGAGTACAACTTTGAGACTCTCAAAAGACTCTACAAGTAAAGACGTGGATCCTAAATTGTATTGTAGTTTGATTGGTAGTTTGCTTTACTTAACTGCAAGTAGACCAGATATCACTTTGAGTGTTGGTATTTGTGCTCGTTATCAGTGAAATCCTAAAGAATCACACTTAACTGCTGTTAAGCGGATTATGCGATATGTTGCAAGTTCTGCTAAACTGGGTCTCTGGTATCCTCATGAGCCTAGTGTTCAATTAGCCAGGTACTCAGATGCTGACTGGGCTGGAAACATTGATGATAGGAAATCAACCAGTGGTGGTTGTTTCTACATCGAAAATTGTCTTGTCTCTTGGTTTAACAAGAAGCAAAGTTCTATATCGCTATCAACAGCTGAGGCTGAATACATTGCAGCTGGAAATGCATGTACTCAGCTTGTTTGGATGAAACGCATGTTAAGCGATTATGGAATTACACGGGATTCTATGATTTTGTATTGTGATAATTCCAGTGCAATAAATATCTTAAAAAATCCAGTTCAACATTCACGTACTAAGCATATTGACATTAGATTTCATTTCATCCGTGAATTATTGGAAGAAAAATCAATATCTTTGGAATACATTCCAACCGAGACTCAACTTGCGAACATTTTCACTAAACGCTCGACAAAAGTAGGTTTAATAAATTAACGTTTGATCTCGGCATATGTAATTTAAATTGAATTTGCATGCTTTGGTGTATCATCGTGTACATATATTTGATGGATTATTTGCTTAATTTTTGAAATCATTTGAAAAATTACAAAGTTTGGTCGGTACTCGACCAGTCGTGAGTGTACACGACCGGTCGTGCTTCGACCGGTCGAGAACATCCACGACCGGTCGTGAAACTCGTGAATTCACTTTATTTTGGGGTTTTGGCTCTTCTTCTTCTTTATTTCCTTTTGTCTCTCCAACGAGCCTAGAATTGACCAGTCGAACCCACCTTCATGATACTTCAAGGTTAGTGGTTCATTTGCAATTTCCTTGTAGATTCTTGTTATTGGTGCTTCAAAATTCACTCTTGTAGAATCTATTTGCTCTTTCATTGCAAGTTTGGGGTTTTCTCTTAAAAAATCTGTTCTATCAAAACCCCACTTCTTCTTTCTTGAATCTTGTAGTTTCCTTGTTTCCTCCCTTGAAAATGGATGCTAGGGGTAAAAAGAAAACTACCCGAGGTCCCTCTTCATCTCGATCAGCATCTATTACGCAACGTCATCTTCGTTCTCCTGAAAATGATCCATCAGATGGTCGGGATTTGCGTACGCGCAATGTTATAGTTGACCATTCTGTTAATATTAATCACATTGCTCCATTTGGTATCCTTCCTCTGTTGCAATATGTGGGATGGGATAACATTTTATGTAACGCCCTAAAAATCGGGGGTCGAGCAAATCTCAGTTCCCGAGTTCCAACGCATCACTTATGCAACACAGATAATGATGATTATGATGAGAGCATTGAAACATGATTGAGATTATACCAAAACAACATATCATACTCCAGAGACAGTTAAATTTATAAGCGGAAGACTGTGATAGATATGTAAAATATATAAATTGTGGTGAGTCTCTAGAGTGTGATAACATTACCAGGTTAATAAATTACAAGTACATTTCTAAAATATACCAAATGTGTAAGGTCATCTAGTCAATATCCCAGAAAGCCCCGTCGATCAGGACACGGTTCACAGGAACCCGCCTGAAATAGCATAAAGGAGGAATCCTCCTCATCCTCATAAGACTCCGGCTCCGCTTTGCAGCATCGCCATCATCTGAAACTCAAACAAGTCTGGTTGGTGTGTACAACACCGTCCCGTAACGTGGGAGTGAGTGATCAACTCAGTGGAACAATAAAGTATAGGTTAACATGTTATCAATTTAGTCAAGCAGTAATGATAAAGCAGTAAAATCAAACACTCCTAACTATTCTTATTAATGCAAGTATGAATGCAGTCATGATGCATGCCCTCACTATACACTCCCTCGTGCGACACCATCTTACGTTCGCGGCATGCTTGCATTCCTCAGTGCTCCACATCTTCTAGGCACATGCAATGCGATGATGAGCATGATTACCGAGTTGTTATTAGTCCATTTCAAACAGCAGGATTGGGAAACTAAGGTACCTCCCTTGTATCATTCCCAAACATGATCCATTCTAGGGTCGTCAGTCCTAGTTAATCTCATACGATGGTGTGTTTTTAGGTCGCTGCAAAGGCTGTCAGGGTTGTTACACGCATTCGTTACACCACTCCCCCATCACCTTTTTAATGGTTCATCACTAAATTGATATAGGCCTAGTTCATACTCTATTCACTGCGGCAAAACTCGTCTCCTCACCGCAAATTCAGAGTATGCTCGAGGTCACTACAAAGGGCTCGTCACCAATCAGTGTAGGCCGACAGCTCGAATATAGTGTCCCATACCTCTATAATCGGCTCACAAGTCTGGTTGCTCACTAGTCACTACGGGGAGGCACATGGCCCCAGTGTAGGCCGACAGCTCAACCGCGGTGTTCCATACCACCATGCTCGGCTCATGAGTCTTAGCGGATCGAGGTACCATGGTTAATGAGATTTCACTGGTAAGTTTGGTACCCTAGGTTCAAGCAGAGGCGTCCAAACATGGTGAACATACATAAGACAGATCGGGTTGCTTGACGAGCTCGGCTAGCTCGAGCGCACAACAAGTTGAACGATATGAAGCGCATAAGCACTTCGAGTGGCCAACCACTATCGCCAACCGAAGTATGACTCGGGTTCGTCGAACACATCTTACGTGGCAAATGAATCTCAACCACGAACTCAAGTTTGGTACTGATTGTCTGGACTATAATCATAGTCCCAATCGCAATCAATCCTTATTCAGAAGCATGTGGAGTAAAGCATAATAAACAAAGTAATTCAAGCATGTTAACAAACATTTCTTAAAGCATGTTACAAAGTACAATGTAAACAAGGAATACAAACACATATATTTCATAGTAAGTGATTAAATTAAACAAGCAACATGGAGGAAATCATATACATTACTAAAGTAGTTGAGAATCCTATCTCAACACCCTATTAAATTTAGTTCGTCACACAATTTCTCACACAGGCATTTTAGCAAACACTTAAACTACACCACTCCAACATACATGACGTATGTTGATTTCATCATAGAATAGGACAAATCCTTATAGCAAGGAGCTGTCGCATACACATCAATCATGTTCTTACACTCAATACATTTGGCAGACATAAATCATAAATCCATATTTATTTAGTCATTTCAACAAACACTTTAAACTACATACATCAACATACATGACGTATGTTGATCACATAGGTATAAGGCCAAATCCTTTCACTAGGGAGTTGCCCCAATTATAACACGCGTGCACCCACGACGGATAGTCATGGCAAGCAGGAATCCAAGTTCCATGTTCATTCAGTCATTTCCACAAACACTTGGGCTACACGTTTTAGCATATGTAGTGTATATTGGCCATGGCGTGATTTAGGGCAAATCCTTTCGTCAAAGGGGTATCGCCTATACAACAATCATGTATCCATGACAATTAGTCATGGCAAGTACGAATGCGAATTCTATACTCATTCGGTCATTTTCACAAACACTTAGAATACACTATTTTAACATACATATTGTATATTAGCAAAAACATGTATTAGGGCGAGTCCTTTCACCAAACAAGTATTTTATCCATATATAATATATCAATACAGCAAATAATCATGGCAAATACATTTCCAAAATTTATACGTATACGGTACTTTCTACAAGTACCTAGAGTATGTAAAATTCCATATTCTTCATCTTTAATCGAAACGGAAACAGACAACACTTTGTACATGTGCAATTATGTGCAGATCATGAATATATCATTATCTGACATTAAAAGCGTTGAAAACCATAACCTATACATCTAAAGTTCGCACCTTTTGTCGTAGAATCGGAAAGAACTCGATAGATTTGCTAGGCTTTCGTATACGGCAGTTTGGCAACCTATAGAACGAAATAGGTTAGCTATTTCATAACCTACAACTATCAAAACCCTAAAATAGATTAGGGTTAGGGTTTCTTACCTAGAAACAGAGACGGAATCGCCGGGAAAGTGATTAAAAGGAAGTGATTAAGCTCGTATAGCCGCAGGGAAGCAAGGCAGGGAGATGCTCCCACAACTCCTACACTTTCTCTCTCTTTTCTCTCTTTCTCTCCTAGGGTTTTCTCAAATTCGTATAGCTGAATGAGAGAGGGTTTTAAGGTCCTTATATAACCTAAAGAGTCTCCAAAATAGACTCCAGGTCAAGGTATACTTAGGTTATAACCAAAGCGGGCCAGTTTCAGCTCAACGGAGGACTTCTGGCGGGCCCCCTTGAGCCAAAGGTTGGACTTAAGCTTACTAACACTGGATCTAGGTACCATTAAGTTTTTGTTCCAGTAGGGTTCTCAGATCACGCGTGGCGAACTAGTTTCAGTTCAACGGTCAGCGGATCTCGATCGGAGATTCCGAGTACATGGATATGTTTGGGGAAATATCCCTGATCCGAGGGTGTAATTTGGCCTGATTCTGACGGTCTGGTTGTTTAATACTAATCTGCAAGCGAGATGTGCCAGATTTATTTATTTTGAATTTAATTTAGAATTATTTTCACATTTCTCACACTCCCCGCTCCGAGCTCAAGCGAATAGCGCTGGGACACTATCTGGATTTGATTTCCGAGATGGTTGTTAAGCCCAGCAAGGCGGTCCTAATTCCTTAACTTTGTGTTAATCGGGCTTTCGACGTGCGGTCTAGATCTGATACGGAGTTTCGAGATGCTCCCGAGAGCGGCCGAGTAATGAGATTGATCCTAGATTTTAGGGTAACCTAGCGTCAATGATTCTACAAGTTTTGGGTCTTGCAGATCTTATTTAAAGTGATTAGTGCTAATTTCACAGGTACTCTAGTTTAACACTGGCTAATTCTCGCCTCATTTCTAAAGGATTTAGTCCTGAGTAATTTCTGTCTGAGGTGGTACCTGGGCCTTTGTAGTTTGTATATAAAGTGATCCAAGTTATAATACTTAGCTAGTTTGAGATAGTGTCTAGGGTGAAAGTACTTAGAAAAATTGAAAGAACAAGGTGGTGAAGGGTGGGATTTGTGAAGGAAATGGGTTTAAAAGCAGTTTTAGACTTTGAGATTGAGTTCTGACAGGTTAATAAAGTGTTAGAATCGACCCATTGCCTAAGGACGTGTAATTCCAGGTTGGCAAAAATTCGGGATGTTACATCTTACATTGGGGTGGAGCTGCATACCAGTCCATTGCCCAATCCATGGTTGCATGTATTTGTGATTTTTCTTTTGAGAATTTAACTTTTAAAATTGATATTCAAGAAGGCTTATTTACTGTGGATCACCATTTGATAGCTCACCTTATGGAAATTCCTATCAATGATAAGGGCATTCTGATTCATATATTATCTGATAAAATCTCAGAATCTGAAAGACGAATGCTTACTAGGGATTTATGTAATTTGGATGTTCACTGGACTCATAAAGGTAATGCACTTCCTTTAAGGTATTTGTTACCTAGACACAGAGTGCTTCACAGGATTTTCATCTCAAATCTATATTCGCGTTCTGGAAATAAAACCGAACTCACTACATTCATGGTTCGTGTTTTGCATTCCGTCATCTCTGGTGCGAAAATCTGTCTGCCTTCGTTAATTTGTGACTCCATTATTCAGTTTCATCTCCATCCAGGTCATAGGGATACTCCCTTTGGTTATTGATGACTAGGTTAGCCAATCATATGCTTGTGGCTATGCCTGTTCAAGAGAAACCCATCCATCATCTCCCTTTTAATAATTCCAATATTAACTAGATGAATTTAGAATTGGTTGATGGCCAAGTGGATGTTGGTAGCAGTGGTGCTGAAGCAGGGAATGCAGATGAAGCTGGTGATGTTCCTGCAGATATAAATATGGATGATATTTTTAAAGACCTTGAGTCAGACTCGGCTGATGATCTTGACTTTCAGCCTTCTAATTTTGATGAGAGGTTGAATTCTCTTTAGGAATAAGTGGCTCAAATTCGTGTTACCCAAGACACTCAATTTTCTTATTTACGCAAATACATGAGGCGTGTTGCTAGGGGTTTACACAAAAGTGATCCATCTAATCCTGCTCCATCTTCTGGTTCTGACTGACAATTTTACTTTTGGTCTGTAATAACTGGTATTTAACTTTACTCTATGGCTACACTATGTTTGCTTGACTGACCTTTGATGAATTATGCACTATGCACTTCGAACTTTTTATCTCTTGCATCTATATTCCATCTCCTACTTTCCTTAACCTTAGCTTGCCCTCATTTTTTATTCCTTTGTCATTTTATGTCAAAAAGGGGGAGAATTTTGGTGAAGTTTTGGTTGGATTTAATGATTATGATTATGGGATTGTAGAGTAGTTTGGATGTGCTGTTACTCAGGGGGAGTAAGCTGGAAGCTGGATGTTGCTTATGATGATGTCTATTTAACTGTTGTCATGATTCACTATTGAACCTATTGTGCTTGTATCTCTCTTATTCTTGGAAGTATTATTATTTGGGTGTTTTGTCACAAATTTGACAAAGGGGGAGATTGTAAGTGCTATGGTCTCATGCTCCTTTGGTTGTCAAATTTTGATGTGTCAAAACATCTATCTGTGTCTTGTGTTTGTATGATTTTTTTATATGTGTTCAAGACACTGCATCAACACTTCATGACATTGGATGTTTTCAAGAAATACAAAGTGTACTTCATCATCCTATCAATGTTCAAAGCTACAATGTTGAAGTTCAAGACTCAAGAAAGAACTTCAAAACTCAAGAGCAACGCATGAAGTAGTTTTCAAGCTGATGAAGATTTTAAAGCTACAACAAGTTCAAGATCTCAAGCTTGATAAGGTTCAAATGTCTACATTCGTTAAATGGTTGAAGTTCAATGTCCATACGACATGATTCAGGTTTGAATGACCATTAGGTTGACCTTAGAGTAGGTCACTTCGGATACATAACTCAAATATATCTTTAAAAGGTTTTTGGTCAGTTCTAAGACCAGTCCTAGTCTCTGTTCGACTAGTCCTGGCATTGACTTGACCAGTCCAAGAAATTCCTCAACCAGTCCTAAGTTGTTGATAATTTTCAGAATTTTCTGGTACACCTATGACCAGTCCTGGTGGTCTTTCGACCGGTCGTAGGAGTGACTTCGATTCGATCACGACCAATCGTAAGTCTACGACTTAAAGTCCAACAAGCAATTCTATGGTCCTATGACCAGTCGTAGAGATCTACGACTAGTCGTAGGTGACCCACGACTGGTCGTAGGTGACCCACGACCGGTCGTAGGTTCCCTAAGACCAGTCGTGGAACGACTTTCAAAAATCGTGCTCCTTATTTCAAATATCCGTTAGAGCTACGACCAGTCAAAGGTTCTTAAGACCAATCGTAGATGCGATTTTTTGCTTCTATAAATTGAACACGAATTTCAGAGTTTGATAATTCAATTCATAATATTTTCAAGGCTCCACTCTGAGATAAGTTTGTGTTTGTTTTTAAGCTATTTTGTGCATAATTGCTTTCTCTTTTTGTTAGCTTATTTAATTTGATTTTGTTTCTATATTCCAATCTTATTTGAAAAGAGGAATTACCTTATTCCTTCTTCTTGGAATCAAAATCAAATATAGCTATGCCCAACTGGTTAAAATCTAAAATCTATTAGAACTTAGAACTATATTAAAGTGAGTATTGGAAATTGAACTTTGACATTCAATCATCTACTCCGATTGGTTCTACCGGGCTGTTACGAAAAGGAGAAATCCAGGTATTTTACAAGTCTATAAAATTTCATTTCTTTTGGTTTCGTTTGAGGTTAAGCTAGAAAAATCTCATTGTATTGGTTATCTGAGGAGAGCTAGAAAACTTAGAAAAGAGGGGTTTTTGAATTGTGTAAGCCCAAGTGAAAAAGACACAATTGTAAAGGTTTTGGGTGAACTTATGAAAACCTATTTGATAGTGAACGCTAATATCCCCTGTGTGAGGATATTAGGAGTGGAGTAGCATTCTGTGTGGCTGTTGAAAGACAGTTGGTGTACACACAGGCGAACCACTATAACTCTTTGTCTTGTGGATTGAATGCTTGCTTAGTTTTCATTTCTTTTATCATTCAATTGTGTGGAATGTACATGTGGATGTGAATGTTGTAACAATTTACATTTCAAGCAAGTGTGGGGATTGTTGTAATAAATTAGATCTATATTCTGCATTTAATTTCAATTCTTTGCTATTCATTTATTTATATTAAAATTGAGTTCTTGATCCAAAAGATGTTCTAGAAATAAGGTTGTCCTACCATAAGCCCTTGTTTATTATGGTGTAAGGTTGTCCTTAGAACTGAATTTGTATCAATCTCTCAATACTTATTTATTAAGGTGATTTGATTTCAGCATTGTGAATTGATTTATAATTGTAAGGCTATTGATTTATTTTATTCCGCAGATTTTATTTTAATTTGGCATAGTCCTATTCAACCACCCCCCCTCTAGGACATATAGCTTGGCCTTTTCAGAGCCAACTTATGATAATGTTGAGCTTTGTAAAACATAATTATACTTAGAAGCACACACTGATAGAGAAGATAAATGCAATAAGTGGTGCATATATAAACTAGAATATCAAGAAAAGCCTTCATACAAGATACATAAGTGACTAAGAGTCTTATAGAGCATGCAGAAAATGGTCATCTGAAGAGATATACATAAACAACATGACCGAGATAATTAGCAAAATACAAAATAAGATTTACACGACTAAAAGAAAAACTATCAACAACGCATAACAGCAACAAAGAATGTGGTATAATGCCCCGATACTCCAAAAAGATTATTATGAGGCTAAAATTGTCAAATATATTTGTTAAGAACCACACATAGCTGAACTATAGGCAACACACCCCAATGAATTTACGAAGGTTCTCAAACTTATTGGAATTTAAGAGTTTTGTAAGAATATCAGCTAATTGCCTCTAGGTTGGCACATATTTCGATGAAATGATTTGCTCTTCAACGAGTTCTCTAATAAAATGATATGAAATGTCTATGTGTTTTGTCCGAGAGTGCTGGATAGGATTTGTTAAGTTGTTGATGGCACTGGTATTATCATAAAATAGCATCATCTCTTGAGAAATTCCATAATCAAGCAACATTTGTGTCATCCAAAGCAACTGTGCACAGTAGCTACCTACTGCAATGTACTCTACTTCAACAGTGGATAGAGAGATATAATTCTGTTTTTTTGTTAAGCCAAGCTACTAAGCAGTTCCCAATGTAAAAGCAACCGCCACTCATGGATCTCCAAACATTAATGTTGTCAGCCCAATTAACATCTGAGTACCCAACAATATTATTAGAGGAATCATATGGGTACCAGAGACACCGTACTTAGTGGTGCATGCCACATATCTGATAATTCTTCTAACTACAAACAAATGGGATTGCCTGAAATCTCGCACAAACTCCCACACTAAAAGCAATGTCTGGTCTGCTAGTCGTGAAATAGAGGAGACTCCCTATCATGCTTCGATATAGGTGTTGGTTTACACTCTTGTCAGATAGATCTTTAGACGGCTTAAGTGTAGTACTCATAAGAGTATTGTGTGATCTTCCTTACTTAAGACCAAATCGTCTAACCAATTCTTTAGCATACTTGGTTTAACAATAACACTGTTGAATTGCTTGACTTGTAATCCTAGGAAGAAATCCAACTCCCCCACCATGCTCATTTCAAATTCTGATTGCATTGGATGACCAAACTCATGAGGATTCTTCTCACTTGTGGAACTAAAAATAATATCGTCAACATAAATCTGAGCAATAAGGGTAGATTCTTAAGTCTTTTTAGCAAAGAGTATTTTATCGACACTTTCCTTTGAAAAATCATGGTCGACTAGAAATTGAGTCAACTGCTCATACCAAGCAAGAGGGGTTTCTTTAATATCATAGAGTGCTTTCTTCAACCTATACACCTGATGAGGATGCTTAGGGTAAATGAACCATTTTGGTTACTCAACATAAACCTCTTTATTAAGAATACCATTTAGAAAATCACTTTTGACATCTATTTGAAACAATTTAAATTTCAAGGCATAAGATTTGGACATCAAGATATAAAATAGATTCCAGATGAGCTACTAGGGAAAATATCTCATCAAAGTCAATACCTTCAATCTGTGAGTACCCATAAGCAACGTGTCTTACTTTGTTGTGAATCACATTGCCGGATGCATCAAACTTATTTTTGAAAATCTACTTAGTTCCAATTACATTTTTATCAAATGGCCTATGTATTAGGTATCACACCTCATTTCAAGTAAATTTTTGTAGCTCTTCTTATATGGCTTGTATCTAATACTCATCTTGAAGGGCTTTAATAATGGTCTTGGGCTCAATCTTCGATGTGAAGCACAAATGACTATTGATCATCTCAATTTGCCTCCTAGTTTTTACACTTGTACTAGGATCTCCAATTATCTAAAAGGGATTATGATCCTTGATAAAAGGTATATTGTTAGGGGTTAAAGACGCTTGAGGAGATGAAGGTTTTTCAGAAGATTTACCTATTTGGAGTTGACCATCATCCTCATTAACATCTACCAAAGGACTTGGGTCACCAATGGGTTGGTCATCAATAACCACATTGGTCGACTCCTGAATGGAGGTAGTCCTAAGGTTATAAACTCTATATGCGCAATTGTTTGTAGAATATCCTAGAAAAATACCTTTGTCACTTTTAGAGTCAAACTTTTTCAATTTTTTTCTGTCTTTAAGAATGTAGCATTTACTACCAAAGACCTTGAAATACTTAACACTGGGAGGTTTACCATGCTAGAGTTCATAGCGTGTTTTATTCAGACATGATCTTAGACATACTCGATTAATTATATATCAAGTCATATTAACAACGTTGGCCCACATATTTTTAGGCAACTTTTTGTTCCAAAGCATCACTATGGCCACCTCTTGAATCACACAGTTTTTCCTCTTAGTAACTCTATTTTGTTGAGGGGTCTTCAAAGCTGAGAATTCATGTCGGATTTCGTGTTCATCATAGTAACTTTCAAACCAACCATTCTCAAACTCGCCACCATGATCACTCCAAATTCGGTCAATGGTATATCGTTTCTCATTTTGGAGTTGCTTGATGAGCTTTTTGAACTCCTTAAAAGTATCCGTTTTTTCTCTAAAAAAGGCAACTCAAGTGAACTTGGAGTAATCATCCACTACAACAAGGAAATGTTTATTTCCGCCTTAACTCTTGAGTTTTGGTAGGATCAACAAGGCGCATATGTAAGAGCTCAAGGGGCTTTGACATATCCAAGGAGATTGTTTTTTGTGGGTGCTTTTAATTTATTTACCTATTTAGCACTCACCACAGACATTCCTAGGCTTTTTGCCAATTTTGGACAACTCTCTCAGCCATGATAGGTTCCTATAGTAGACATGGTCGAGTCTTTGATGCCATAATTCAGCTTCATTGTCTTGAACCATATAGAAAACAGATGGAAAAGTAGAATCTCCACTGTTCTCAATCACATATCAGTTGTCATTAGTGCATAGATCTCTCATGATTATCTTATCCTTCGAATCAGAAATCTCGCACATCTCCTTACTAAACCTCATCAAGTGATCTCTGTCATAAATTTGGGATATACTTAGAAGGTTGTGTTTCAAACCTCTACATAGAGAACATTCTTAATTTTGGGCAGACTTGATCCAGAAATGGTACCACACCCAACAGTCCTCGCGATGCTCCCATCACCAAATGTGACAGACCCTCCATCAAAATCAACAAAATAATATAAATGAGTCTCGTCACCCGTCATGTATCTAGGGTAACCACTGTCCAAATACCATCTTAAAACATCACCAACCTTAAGTGTTGTATGAATCACAAGATAGTTCATTCTATCATTCTTCACAACCCACTATGTTGTGAATTTCTTAGGACTTGGGTTGTTTTCGGAAGAGATTTTTTCTTTCTTTGATTTAACTCTCTTAGGTGAGTTCCTATTCAGAGATTTATTCTTGGTAGGTGATTTTCATTTTTTTTTTTTAATTCCTATCACCATTGTCATTGCCCCTACTGATTTCAGACATCATCTTCCTTGTCTTTGCATTCAAAAGGGCAACTTGATTTACCAATTTCCTCATATGGTTGTCCATCCTTGGAGGGGTGGGAATATTCTCCCTTCAGGCCTTAGAAGACTTCATCTTCTTTTCGGGTGATCTTCTGGGATAACTCTTCTTTGGTCATGCTATTTTCTCAGTCACGACATTTTTATCTATTTGGTTTAGGAATGAGGTGGATCACAAGCTTTTAGAAATTAGACATATAAACTTCATGTGGCCTACATCTTTACAAGAATGATACACAGGAGAAGTTCCAGATCTACTTCTAAAAGCGAAAGAGTCCTTATTGATCACAGAAGGGGTAGAGGTTGTTACAAAAGTTTTCCCATCATATCCAATACCTCTCTTATCCCCAGACTATTTACGCATTCTGTTGGGGGCCTTGCATAAAATCTTAGGATCTAGCCTCCCGAAACAAACCAGAATTATGGAATAATAATGCAATGAAAAACAATCAAAGCATAAACCACACCACACAAGAGATTTTTACATGGAAAACCCTTAAAGATGTAAAAACCATGGGACCTTATCCAGATCAACAATCCACTATGAAGTAGAATGTTACAACCTTCTTCACTCATGCAGGAGTGGATAAACAATGAGAGAAACAAAGAAAACGGAGAGATCTCACCGATTACGAGGACATAGAAGCGCTGAGATATAGATTGCGGGGTAGATAACCTCCACGAGCATAATCTCCCTTCTATAAGCTTCCTCTCTCTCTTTTCCTCTCTTTCTCACCTTTGATAGCCCTAAACCCTTTAGCAAATCCCTTGTAAAGCTTTAGGAAACCCTCTTGTCATCCTTTTTCATCCCCTAGAAAACCCTAGGGACTTCTTATTTATAGTTTTAGGAAACTCCTTTCCGCATCCTAGTTGCGAAAGGACTTGCGAAACGAAATCCGCATAAAATCGCAGAACAAATCTGCGTAACCTCGACTGGTCGAACCGAGTCCTCGACCGGTCGAGCGTCACCTTCGACCGGTCGAGCACATCCCACGACTGGTTGAGTACCTCGGAAAACCAACACCTCAACTCGCTGGACTTTGAGTCGAGCCTCGCTCGACTGGTCGTGCACCAGCCCTCGATCGGTCAAGCAAAGCTCACGACCGGTCGAGCACGGGAAAAGATCCCATCAAATCTCCCCCTTTTTTACCCAGGAGGGGTTCACCTTCTTCAAGCCAGCCAGGTTTCTACAAACCTCAAACTGCCCTTAAGCAAAGTCTTAGTCATCATGTCTGACCCATTATCGTTCTTATGGACCTTCTCAAGCTGTAACACCTTCTGTTCCAAAGTATCCCTGATCCATTGATACCGTATCTCTATGTGCTTCGACTTAGAATGCTGACTTGGATTCTTGCTCAAGTGTATAGCACTCTGACTATCGCAATAGACCACGTGCTCCTCTTGCTTTAGACTAAGTTCCTGTAGGAACCTTTTCATCCAAAGCATCTCTTTACATGCTTCTGTAACTGCAATGTACTCGGCCTCTGTCATCGACAATGCTACGACCTTCTATAGCTTGCTCTGTCAGGAGACCGCTCCCCCTGCAAATGTGAACATGAACCCCGATATAGACTTCCTGGAGTCTATGTTACTTACCATATCTACATCTGTGTAGCCCTCTAACACAGGTTTTTCGTCACTATAGTATAGACTCAACCTAGATGAGCCTCTTAGATGCCATAGTATCCATTTTACCACTGCCCAATGTTCTTTGCCAGGATTAACAAGATATCGGCTGATAACACTAATCGCATATGCTATGTCTAAGCGTGTACACACCATAATATACATCAAATTTCCTACAGCTGATGCGTAGGGTATCTTCTGCATCTCTTCCACCTCTACCTTTATCTTGGGACACTGCCTGTCGCTCAATCTGAAGTGACCATCCAGTATAGTACTGACTGGCTTCGCTGCATTCATATTGAACCGCTCTAGGACTTTATCAATATACCGCTCTTGTGACAGTCAAGCTTTCTACTGCCTCTGTCACGGGTTATCTCCATTCCTAGGATCTGTCTAGCTAGACCCAAGTCTTTCATCGCAAAAGACTTGCCCAACTCCTGTTTCAGTCTGTCGATCTTCTTAATATCTTTTCCCATGATGAGCACGTCATCAACGTATAACAACAGAACTAAGAAATCACCATCTGAGAACTTGCTCGTGAACACACAGTGATCTGACTCTGTTCTGTCATACCCATGCTTTAACATAAAGGAGTCAAACTTCTCATACCCTTGCCGTTGAGCTTGTTTCAGCCCATACAAGTTCTTCCTCATCTTATACACCATATGCTCCTTGCCCTTGACTTCGAACCCCTCTGGTTGGTACATGTAGATTTCTTCTTCCAGGTCACCATGGAGGAAGACAGTTTTAACATCTAACTACTCTATCTCCAGATCCATGCTAGCCGTCAACCCAAGCAACACCCGTATGGATGTCATCTTCACCATTGGTAAGAATATCTCCTCGAAGTTTATGCCTTTCCTTTGACCAAACCCTTTCACCACAAGTCTGGCCTTGAACCTCGTCTGTGAATTCTTCTACTCAACCTTCTTTCTGAACACCCACTTGTTGCTCAAAGCTTTCTTTCCCTTAGGCAGTTTCACCATATCATAGGTGTGGTTCTTATGAAAGGATTTCATCTCCTCTTGCATAGCTTTCAACCACTCCCCTTTATGCTCGTCGGCTAGGGCCTCAGAATAGTTTTCTGGCTCTCCCCCATCGGTCAGCATAATGTACTCATGCGGCGAGTACCTCTTGGACGACTGTCTGTCCCTAGATAATCTCCTCACTTGTGGCTCAACAAGTGGATCAAGTGAGAGTTGTTCCCTGGTCCATCTTCTGAAGGAACTCCCTCGACCTTTGCACCTTGTTGTACTCCCCCGTCATCAGGCACCATGGGAGGAATAATAGGATTCATGTCCTCTAGCTCACCTGAACTAGGCTAGTTCTTCTTTGGCTTACCAATGTCTTCTATACATTGATCTTCAAAGAAAATCACATCTTTGCTTCTGACGAGCTTCCTCTCGGTCGGATCTCACAATCTGTAACCGAACTTTTCATCACTATACCCTAAAAACACACACTGTCTAATCTTCATATCGAGCTTGGACCTCTCGTCCTTTGGTACGTGAACGGATGCCCTGTATCCAAACACCCTGAGATGACTGTACGATGGATCACGTCTAGTCCACACCTTCTCAGGCACTTCTCGATTCAATGGAGCTGATGGAGACCTGTTTATCAAATACACCACTGTGTGCATTGCTTCTCCCCAGAACATCTTGGGCAATTTCGCATGGGATAACATGCATCTGATTCTCTCTACAATGGTGCGATTCATTCACTCAGCTACACCATTATGTTGAGGGGTCTTGGGAATTGTCTGTTCATGCCATATACCCAGGGACTTATAGTACTCATGAAAGTCGCCAATGTATTCACCACCATTGTCAATGCGGATGCACTTCAATGATTTACCTGTCTCTCTCTCGACCATAGCATGAAACAATTTAAACACACCAAAGACCTCATCCTTGGATTTCAAAGCATAAACCAAAACCCTCATAGATGCAGCATCTATAAAAGTAACAAAATACAATGCCCCACCCAAGGTTTTTGTCCTCATAGGACGACAAATATCAGAATAAACCAAATCTAATGCATGCACTTTATTAACATGAGAAACATATTTAATGAATGAAACTCTATGTTGTTTTCCTGATAAACAATCAAAACAGGTTTTGAGAGGTGTACCTGACATGTTGGAAGGAGTTGCTTCCTCGCTAGTAGTTGAAGCCCTTTTTCACTCATGTGGCCTAGACGCCTGTGCCACATGTCAATAGCTGCATCTTCCACTGTGTTCAACCTACCCTTCCACATACTGACACTTGCCTTATAAAGGGTGCAACACTTTTTTCCTCTGGCCACGATCAACGAATCCTTGATGAGCTTCCAGCGCCCACCAGCAAACCAGCTTTCATAGCCATCATCATCCAACCTTCCCGTCAACATCAAGTTGAGGTGAAGGTCTGGGATATGCCTCACATCCCTGAGAACTAATGTGCAGCCCACATCGGTCTTCACACAAATATCACCAACCCCTACGATCTTCGATACGCCAGAATTTCCCATCTTCACGGTCCCATAGTCACCTGACTTATAGCTTGTGAAGAAGTCCCTGCGTGGAGTCGCATGAAAAGAGGCTCCCGAGTCTATTACCCAGTCGGTGTCCTGACTCGTAGTTGTGAGACATACATTGTGATCTACTGAAAGAATAACTACAACGTCGCCATCTGAGGCGACTGCAGTGGAATCTGATTCATCTTCCTTCCCTTTTCCTTTCTTATCGTTCTTCTTACCACGACATTAATGCTTATAGTGGCCCTTCTTGCCACAATTCCAGCAATCAACATCTTTTCTGTTACTCGACTTGCCTCTTGATTTATCTCATGCTTTCCCGCCCTTCCTGTTCTTTCCTTTCCCCCGTTCCTGTGTCACAAGGGCCTCTTGCTGAGTAGACCCCTGAGACTTTCTCCTTGTCTCCTCATTAAAGAGACAACTGGTTACCTGTTCCATGGATATCTTTTTGTCTGGCGTGAAGTTAATTAGAGACACCACCAATGTCTCCCAACTGTCAGGCAATGAACTAAGCAATAGCAAAGCCTACAATTCATCATCCAGGACCATCTTCATAGAGGAGAGTTGGTTCACTATATTGCTAACCTCATTCATGTGCTCGGCCATAGAACCACCATCTTTGAACTTGAGATTCACAAGTTGCCTTATCAGAAAATTTTTATTATCGGCTGTCTTCCTCTCATACAGTCCTTCTAGTTTCAGTCATAGGCTACCGGATGAGGTTTCCGTAGACACATGGTGGAATACGAAATCGTCCAACCATTGTCTAATAAACTCCACCGCCTTTCGGTCCATCTTCTTCCAATCATCATCAGACATATCCTTGGATTTTGCTGATATGCTTAAAATTGGAGAATATAGGTCCTTGCAATAAAGCAAGTCCTCCATCTTAGCCTTTCATATGGTCCAGTTAGAACCATTGAGGCTGATCATCCTTGATGGGCCACCTTCTATAATTCAAAACTGATCTTACCCATTCAATGAACTTAGCTCTGATACCACTTTGTTGGGGGCCTTGCACAAAACCTTAGGATCTAGCCTCCCGAAACAAACCAGAATTATGGAATAATAATGCAATGAAAAACAATCAAAGCATAAACCACACCACACAAGAGATTTTTACGTAGAAAATCCTTAAAGAGGTAAAAACCACGGGACCTCGTCCAGATCAACAATCCACTATGAAGTAGAACGTTACAACCTTCTTCACTCACGCAGGAGTGGATAAACAATGAGAGAAACAAAGAAAATGGACAGATCTCACCGATTACGAGGACATAGAAGCACTGAGATATAGATTGCGCAGTAGATAACCTCCATGAGCATAATCTCCCTTCTATAAGCTTCATCTCTCTCTTTTCGTCTCTCTCTCTCTCTCTCACCTTTGATAGCCCTAAACCCTTTAGCAAATCCCTTATAAAGCTTTAGGAAACCCTCTTGTCATCCTTTTACATCCCCTAGAAAACCCTAGGGACTTCCTATTTATAGTTTTAGGAAACTCCTTTCCGCATCCCAGTTGCGAAAGGACTTGCGAAATGAAATCCGCACAAAATCGCGGAACGAATCTGCGTAACCTCGACTGGTCGAACCGAGTCCTCGACCGGTCGAGCGCCACCTTCGACCGGTCGAGTACATCCCACGACTGGTCGAGTACCTCAAAAAACCAAAACCTCAACTCACTGGACTTTAAGTCGAGCCTCGCTCGACTAGTCGTGCACCAGCCCTCGACCAGTCGAGCAAAGCTCACGACCGGTCGAGCACGGGGGGAAAACCCCATCTCATTCCTAAAAATATTTCTAATTTTTCTTCTCCATTGGCAAACTTGAGCTTAAAATTAGCAAGATAAGATTTAAGTTGGTTGAGTTCTAGTCTTAGGCCTTGATTTTCATATTAACTATCTTAAGTTCTATTTGTAAACCTATAGTTCCACCTAATGCCTCATCAAGATTAGATTTAAGATTTTCATTAGCTTGAATCACGGAGAGATTTTTAAATTTAATCGCTTCAAGGTTGTCAGCTAATTGTATCTTTTCAGCCTTTACCCAACGTAGCTTTTTTATAATCTTCAAACTTTTAGAGTAAAGTAGGTCATAGGCTTTTTACAACAAGACATCTCCTTCATCTTCATCTTCTTCTTCGGAGGTGTTATGGTCTGAATCGTCTCCCATGTCTCTAATAACAAGGAGAGTAATAATGGTGGAGGCCATCAAAACTCGTAAAGATTTGATGTCTTCATCACTATGGAAAGTTCTAGATTTTGACTCAGAATCTTTAGACTCGTCCCATGTAGCTACCATAACCTTTCCTTTATATTTAGATTTGCTAAGACATTTAGATATAATAATGACCATAACCCCTATAATTGTAATATTGGGTTTCTTATGATTTTTTTAAATGGATTTACCTATGTTCTGATTGAGGTCAAAAGATTTACCCTTTTAGTAAAATCTTGTCCCTATATTTTTCTTTAAGTTTTTAGCAATTAAGGCAATTTCATCATGATCATCACTGTCATCTTCAGATTTATTTTTCTTATTGTTATGTGAAGACTTTAGGACAATATTTTTATTCTTAGAGGGGGTCTTAAAGTGTAGTTCGAAAGTTTGTAGGAAACCTATTAGTTCCTCTACTTTCATACTGTCTATATCCCTACAATCTTCTATATAGGTTATCTTGGAGATGAATCTCTTCGGTAGAGGACTAGGAATTTTTCTACAAATACGAGCCACAAGGATCCTTTCTCCTGAACTCCACATGGAATTACGAATGTTATTTATTTTAGTGTAAAACTCCATGAAAGTTTTATGCTCTTTCATTTTGATATTCACAAATTGAGTGGTTAAGATCTCAAGTTTGAAAGGCTTAACTATGCTAGTTCCCTCATGGGTGGTTTCCAAAATGGCTCATGCTCGCTTATCAGTTTCACAGGTACAAATTCTTTTGAATTCATCTTGGAAAACCACACATTATATAGCATTAAGAACCTTGGCTTCATAGTCATATCTAGCTCTCTCAACATCACTCCATTATGATTGATCTTTGGGAGTGGGGATAGTGAAACTGTCTCTCATAACGTGTTCCATTGGTGCATGATATTCTTGGTCTACGATCTCCCAAACTGAAGGTTAAGGGATCTAAAAACTATTCTCATTCCAGCCTTCTAATAGGCATAATTAAACCCATCAAAATATGGTGGTCAAGAGATAGAACTCCCATCGTTCCTAGACATAATTCTAAGCTCTCATAGATGACACTTAGACGGTTAAACCCTTAAGGAGGAATCCGCAGCTCTGATACCAATTAAAAATGCCCGTATCACACCGATACCACAAATCTAAGAGCCTAAAGTTATGGTTAAGTCCTATAGGGGGTGAATAGGACCTGTTCAAAATTTGCAAATCTTTTCAAATCAAACCACATGAACAAGGTGAAGTAGGTACAAAATCATAGACTATCATAAGTAAAAATTGTATATGGGAAAGAATAGTTGATGATGTGAAATAAAGATATTAAGTGAGTGCAATAAAACAAACACCTAACATTCGATCTATTCATGCATCCATAGTGAATAAGAATCAAGTTATAAGCATAAATAGAAACACATCAATATATTGCAAACATGGCGATATATAGTGGTTCGGTAACTTGCCTACTCCACTCTCGGATAACGAACTCAAAATTGAGATTTCCAGATTTCACTATTTCACATGATTTTTCAAGGTTCACCATAAAGCATTATAATAGGACATCCCACATAAGGACCCACTAAAATTGCGTGGTGGGATACCACGACTATGCGTGGAAGCTTATAGAAGCTATAGAATAAATGGATGTCCTTGAGGAGGGGTTGATTATGACCAAATAAAATTTTACCAATTAAAACATAATTTCTTACTTAAACTAATATGCCAATTTAAACTAAGTAATTAATACTAAAGCTTTCAAGCCAATAGTGGGTCTAATCACATAGACTACAAAAGATATGCCAATAAAGCAACTAGTTTATAATTGATAGTGTATATGTGTGTGTGAGATATGTGAATTATTCTATTCATAACATTCTTATAATCATGCACACATAGAATTCAACTAAACAATCACATACACATAATTAGAAAATTGCTCAAATGACAATCCACAACACAAGCATTTATAGTGGTTCGGTTTCCCTACTCCACTCCTGACAGATGCACTGTCTCTGAGTGTGCCGATTTCACTATTGGAGGTTTTAAATCAGGTTCACCTCTAATATTTACAAGCATACACTCTTACTAAAGACGTATACAAGGACTTAGCCACGTACTCATCTGTGTCATGTCAGTGGCTTACACATAAGACTTATCACGAACACACCCGTGTCGGTGGCCTGATCAACAAGGACTTACCCACGTACACACCCATGTTAGTGACCTACACGAGGACTTATACACGTACTCACCCATGTCGGTGCCGATACAGTCCTACACAAAAACCTACATAAGTTCGGGTTACAAACTCTACACTCAATCCTACACATGGAATGAGTGTATGAACTCTTACAATTTGATAACTTGTTGGATTGAACCTATTTTGTAGCACCCTTTTGGGTTGCTTGATCGATGTTTTTCTGTACTTCAATCAGCTACTCTTGTGCTCCGTGGATCTTTGATGTCGATGCTTGCCAATGCTTTAACTCCAAGATCAAATACCTTGCATGCAATGTTCCATTGAGGTGACCGAGGTGATGGGAGGATGGTAAAATCTCCCACAACTAATGAAAGGTTGTAATCTTAGGGGATTCACATAGATGGGTCTTCTAGAGGATTTAAATAAAGGGTATACCAATAAGGTATGGTCTAATCTCTAGAAAATGGAGGATTTCAAGCTCATTTTCAAGGTAGAGGTTGAAATCCTCATTTGAGTATTAATCTCAAGGAAGATTACTTAGAATTTATTTGTTTATAGGCTTAAGATGAGGAATATGAACATGGAATCATTTAGACTTTTATTACATAGAAAATTCATTCATATGCTCAAGAATTGAATGTCATTTTATAAGAAACTGTGTTCCAACGGCTAGTTAACGGCTTTGTCGATGGGAATGAAAGGCCCTTCAATGTGATCAAATGTCCTTCGATAGGATCGAGCAAACTATCGATCCCATTGAGAAAATTCATGAATTTATTTGTTGGGTTGCTGGATTGATTCTTCGATCAGATTGAGTAGTCCTTCGATTCCATCGAGTCTCATCGACAACTAGTCGATGGGGATCGAAGACCACTCAAAAACTATTATTTTGGGCATACGATTTCACAGCATCTTCTTACCTTTTCTAGCTTTACTTTTCATGTTCCAATTAAGCTTTTAAGGCTAAGGGATGATCAATACAGTTTACCTATTAAGGTTAGGATTATCTAGAGGTTCAAGGGTTATTTTGGGTCAAGGTTGAGGTCACAAGGGCACCTCATATATATGTTCTTTATTCCTTGATGCTCTACGTCTTCTTGTGTTTTTGGTTTCCAGCTTTTAAGGGCTCAATCAATTACATTACACACAGACTCATGCGATTGACAAACAAGATGCATAAATCAGTGCACTAAAACCCACACTTCACACCACGTCGGTGGCCTAACAACGTCTTGACTCTTGAGTTTGGGTCACAAACTCTCGAATGATTATACATAAGAACTAATCATGTACACACCCGTCCGTGACCTACACAAGGACTTGATGTTGTGTTCGGGTCTCAAATTCTCAAATAGTTCTACGCAAGAATTATCACGTACACACCCACCGATGGCCTACATAAGGACTTGACTTTGAGTTTGAGTCTCAAACTCCAAACTTCAAACTCAAATATCCATAATAAGTGAGTTTATGAGCTCCTAAAAAAACTCTTACAAGTTTATGTGAGCCCCTTAATAGTGTGAGTCTTAAGACGCTCCTTCAATCTTGAAGTGGCTCCTCTTCAATTCTTATAAATAGCTACTTTATAATGGATCTTCCTATGAGAGTGCCAAGGTAATGGGAGAGTTTGATGGTGGTTGAATCTCTTACAATTAGAGTATAGTTGGTTCTAAAAGGGGATTCACCTAGATGAGCATTCTCAATGCTATTAGACAAAGGTTTTCCTAAAGAAACAAGGTCTAGTCTCTAAAAAATTCAAGAGGTCATGTACATCTTCAAATCGAGCTTGAAATGTTCATAGGGAGTGATTAATCACAAGAAATATGACATGAACTCAAATGGAGTTTAGCCTAAGTGAATAGATTAGAGTGGTATGCACAAAAACTCTAACACCATTAAAAAATCTTCCAATTACAAAAGGCCCAAATGAGCATTTATATAGACAAAAGAGCCAACAGATCAATAACGGCTAGCCATTGATCAGACCCTCGAGTCTGTCATTTCAACCGTTAGAGGCAAAAAACAAAGATTACAACTCAATAGGAGACTAACGAAGTCTGTCAGTCGGACCAACAAGAACTGACAATCTTGTTGGTCAAACCAACAAAACAAAGATTCAATTTATTGGGTGTTGTCCATAGGTTGATTGGATCGACAGGGTTGTCTATCAAACTGACAGAGGCTAAAATCCTATTTATACCTTACTAAACATGAGCGGATAGGATTCCTAAGGTGTAGGATGATCAAAGAAGAATTTTCCTATCAAAGAGATGGTGTAAATCATCTAAAGGCTAGTTGTTTTGGAATGAAAATATTTTTAGTGCAAGGTTTACCAAGGCAACTCATTTTACCTGAACTTCACAACTTAATGTTGCAAGTCTTAAGATGTCTTCGGCTTCCAATGAAGCTCAACTGACTCAAAGACATGCAGACACATGTTATTGACAAACTAGGGTACTAACAAGGGATCCCCCATATGTATGCACGATTTTCATGATATGGCTACATGGCCCAGATTGTGGACTCATGTATTAACTCATTTGCATAAGACACTTTCATTTACACCCTATTAGCATCAGGGTTATAGCATACACCCTAATGACATTAGGATTGAAACCTTTGTGGCTTTAATGTAGCTGGCTTATATGAGTATGGACACTGAAAATAGGTTCTAGCAAGTGGGAACATAGGATGTCCTTGAGTGAAAGTCCCTAAACCTTATGAGTTGCAACATGCTCCAATATTTGCACCGAGTGGATACCATGAGCGACCAAGTGTCGTACACCAGTAAGTCGTGTCTCCCACTATGTCGGGGTCGGTTGGAAGGGGGTTTGGCCTCACTACCTCGAAGAGTAGGGGAAATTTTAGGCTAAGTCTAACCAGCTTGAAAATGGGTCTCTTACTAGCATGCTAGGTGGGATTTGGCATGGCTATGGGCCTTCCACCATCGTAGCGAATAGTAAGGTCTTTTACCCTTATTGCCTTGAAGTACGAGCCTTGACTGACACTATACCCAATGATTTTAGATGGGAACCATACTGAGATGTGGATTAAACATCAAGATTAACATTCTTTCATCACATTATTGCTTATGACATCTGACCCGATTGGCCATTCGCATAGTATATATGCATAGCCTTTACTGCAACTGGTTGCACACATAGACGTTGGTATGTTTGTCCCTCCATCTTTACTACTTACTTCGATATTGATATTAATATTGGTACAATATATTTTTCATATGCATTGCGCACGCACGCACACATATACACTCTAATGAGCTTCATAGGAAGCTTATGCGCGTTATATACATTGCAGTTAAGCTGGAGCGTATCAATAGTATTGAGGCTGGAGTGCGTGTCTGATCTTTTGGATTTCTGTTATAATATGTATTTACTTTTTCAGTATTATACCTCGAACCATCATTTAATGAAGATGTATGTAGCTTATGGAGTTCTTTAGGTTATGATTGGTTTGATATTTTCTCATAAATCCTCATTATAGGATCCCGCTTTCCGAACTTCTCATAGAGGTAGGAGCCAAAATCGGGATACTACAAAAGCTGTCACCTCCAAATCTGAACCACTATTACATCTGTAGGGAACAAGCATGGTAAAATGTTCAAAGTCAGTCCAATTTGAGATTATAAAAATAGAAGAACATGAGACATTTATGGAGTTATACACAAAACTGAATGATATATGTAACTCCATGTGGGGACTTGGAGAGAGGGTTTTGGTACCAAAAAATTGTAGGAAAATCTTTAGATCCCTACCATAACGCTTCGCCTCTAAAGTTACAATCATTGAAGAGTGTGGGAACATTGACAAAATGAAAGTAGAAGAACTCATAGGTTCCCTATAGACGTATGAACTACACTTCAAAACCCCAACAAAATCCAAAAATATTTTCCTCAAAACATCAAAGAATAAAAGTGAATCTGAAGAGGATAGTGAAGATAATGATGTTGATGAGGAGATGGCCCTTTTGGCTAAGCGGTTCAAAAAATTCTTCAACAAGAACCGTGGAAGAACATTCAACAAGAAAGGGAAATATCCTAACCAAATGCGCCAAATAGGCAACCATTAAGTCAAAGAAGCCCCAATGCTACAATTGTAGAAAATATGGCCATTTATTTACTAACTATCCCATAAACAAATCTAAAGGGAAGGTTGTGGCAGCCACGTGACACAACATTGAAGACTCCGAATCAGATACAAGTGAGTCTGAAAGTGATGGAGAGTAGAAATTCTTAAAAATTCTCATGGCCTCCACCACTATAGTCATCCCAGATATAGGGAATAATGAGGAGATAAATGAGCAGGAAACTGAAAAGGCCTCCTCCTCAAAAGAAGAAGAATAAGGAGAAGAACAAGAAAAAGATAATATTCATGATGCGTATGACCAACTTGACACTCACAGTTTAAGCATTCTTAAAAAGCTTGTCAGACCAACAATGAGAACAAACAGTTGCAAATAGATTTGGATAAAGCATTAACTATAAATACAAAATTGGTTGATGATTTGCAAGAGTATTATGTTAACAACGCCAAGCTTGTAAGGGAAGAAGTTGATGATGGCTTTAAAATTAAAGATTTGAATGGGAAGATTGAACATCTTGAATTAGAAAATGAAAGACTAAAAATAGAAAATGAAAAACTGAAACTGAAAATGGAAAACTAAAACTAGATGTAGAAAGATCTAAATATTCAGTTGAACTTAGTCATAGGTTTTCCCAAAGTGATGAGAAACTAGAAAGACTTTTAAGATTGGGAAGAAACTCTAGGGATAATAAATGATTAGGGTATGAAACTTGCAAATCCAGCCCCTCTCTTGCACCTCCTATGATTAAAAAAATAGTTTCATCTAGCAGCCAAACAAAAGTCTCTCCTATCAATCATGCATGTGGAGACATGGGACATTTTAAATTTGAATGTCTTGCATTTAGACAATCCCATTCCACTTCTGATTCAAGCAATATTAGTAAATTTAAACTAACCGGAAGAATGATACAGAAACCAAAGTGTCCTCCTACAAAAGTTTCAAATGAAAGGAGGAAATACCCTACTCCTCCTAAAATGATAAAGAGAATGGAGGAGTTGCCCAGGCAAGTTGCACAACTTAATCAGAAAACCAAAGAATTGGTGAATCAAGCGAATCTGGATCAGTTGCCCCAAAAATTCAAATCTCCCAGGAACAACCAAATAGCTAAAGGGAGAAACCAAAAAGAACACTTCATCTCCAAAGAAGGTTGTTACCAAATGGGTTGTGAAAAATAAAGCTTACTGCCTTGTAATACATACAATGCTTAAAGCAGGCAGTAGCTCAAAATGGTATCTTGATTGTGGTTGCTCCAGACACATGATAGGTGACAAGACCCACTTTTGTAGTTATGCCGAGTTTGATGGTGGGTCGGTCACTTTTGGAGATGGGAGCACCGCCAAGATTATTGGATGTGGGATTATAGTTGGGCCTGAATGGCCCAATATTAAGGATGTTCTTTGTGTAGAAGGACTTAAACATTATCTGTTGAGCATCTCTCAAATATGTGACAAAGAACACTCACTCACCTTCTCCAAAGATGTGTGTGAGATCTCATACCATAGAGATAAATTAATCATGAAAGGTCTCCACACAAGTGACAACTGCTATGTGATAGAAAGCAGTTGAGAAAATGTCTCGTCCATAAGATATCACATGGCCAGGGATAATGAGTCTGAATTGTGGCACCAAAGACTCAGTCATGTACACTACCGAAATCTGTCCCAGCTTAGCTCAAAAAATCTGGTGAGAGGACTTCCTAAGATTGGGAAGAAAGGAAATGTTGTGTGCGGTGATTGTCTCAAAGGAAAACAAATAAAAGTTGCATATAAAAAGACAACCGAAGTAGGAACCTCAAAACTACTTGAGTTATTATATATGGATCTAGTAGGTCCCACCAAAGTTGAGAGCCATGGAGGGAAAAGACATTTTTTGGTGGTGGTAAACAATTACTCCATATTCACCTGGGTCGCATTTCTTAGGGAGAAATCTGATACTTTTGATGAATTCAAGAAACTAGCTAAGTGACTCCATATGGAAAAAAGGACATGTCATTGATAGAATTAGGAGTGATTATGGGGGAGAGTTTGAGAATGACCGATTCCAAAGATATTGTGATGAAAATGGGATTCGACATGAGTTCTCGGCTCCAAAAACTCCACAAAAAAATGGAGTGGCTGAAAGAAAGAATAAGGTGTTGCAAGAGATGGGTGCAGTTATGCTCAATAGGAAAAATTTGCCAAAAAAAATTTGGGCCGAGGCTATCAACACCGCCTGTTATATAATTAATCGTGTATACCTTAGAGCAGGTTTAAATAAGACTCTATATAAATTGTGGAATGGTAAGCCACCTAGTGTCAAATATTTTCATGTCTTTGGTAGTAAATGTTATATCCATAGAGACAGGGAACATCTAGGTAAATTTGATTCTAAAAACGATGATGGCATATTCTTGGGATACTCATAAAATAGTCGCGCTTATAGAGTCCTCACAATCCAAGAATCAGTCAATGTGGTTGTTGATGACCAGCTACATGACAAAAATGGTCCTACCATTGACGTGGATGATGATGTGGAACCATACGTTATAGGTAAATCAGATGACAAATCCACTTCTCTACGTGAGTCTTAGCTGTTGGGTGACATACCGGTTATCAACGATCATCCCTTCAATCAAATAATTGGAGATCCTAGAGCCGTTTTGAAAACTTGGTGATAGCTTGAGACCATTAATAGTCATCTTTGCTTCACCTTGAAGATAGAACCAAAGAATGTTGCAAAAGTGCTAAAAGATGAATATTGGATTGCGGCTATACAAGATGAATTGTAACAATTTGAAAGAAATGAGGTGTGGCAGCTAGTCCCTAGGCCACAAGAAACAAACATCATCGGAATAAAATGAATTTTCAAGAACAAATCTGATGAATCTAGGAATGTGGTAAGGAACAAGCCAAGACTCATTGCGCAAGGATATTCGTAAATAGAGGGCATCGATTTTGATGATATGTTTGCCCCGGTAGCATGTTTGGAGTCTATTAGAATAGTCATGTCCATTGCATGTGCATTGCAATTTAAACTATTTCAAATGGATGTGAAGAATGCCTTCCTCAATGGTGTACTTGAGGAAAAAGTATACGTTGAGCAACCAAATGGATTTGTTGATCCTAAGTATCATCAACAAGTATACAGATTGAGAAAAGCGTTCTACAGTCTTAAACAAGCACCCCGAGCATGGTATGAGCGTTTAACGCAATTTTTATTAGACCATCAGTTTTGCAGGGGGAGTGTTGATAAAACTTTATTCACTAAAAAGACCGGTAATGCCTTACTAATTTCCTAAATTTATTTGGATGACATTGTTTATGGATCCACTTGTGAAGACATGGCTCATGAATTTGCTAAGTTAATGCAATATGAATTTGAGATGAGCATGGTTGGTGAGCTCAATTTCTTCCTGGTATTACAAGTGAAACAAATGCACAATGGGATTTTTATTTGCTAGACTAAATATGCTAAAGAATTGGTAAAAAGATTTGGACTTTAATATTGCCGTACTCATCATACTCCCATGAGCGCCACTCTCAAACTTTCCAAAGATGCAAATGGCAGGAGCGTGGATCAACACTTGTATCGTAGCATGATAGGGAGCTTACTTTACTTAACAACGAGACGGCCAGACATTTCCTTTAGCGTAGGTGCATGCGCTAGGTTCCAAACCAATCCTAAAGAATCACATATAACCATTGTTAAAAGAATTATATTATATTAGGGGTGCACATCGAACCGATAGAACTGTGGAACTGGACTGGAACTGACCAAACGGTCTGGTTTGGTCTGGTTCTAGAGTGCACCGGTTCCGGTTCCGGTTCCAAAAATCAAAGAATCGATTCATCGGTTCAATTCTCGGTTCGAGGGTATGTAGAGCCGAACCGAATTGTGAACCGATCCATAGAACTGAACTGTGGATCCAAACCATGGAACCGAACTTGGAATCGAACCAGGAACCTTTTGATTGTTTCCATATTTGACTCATGATTTATGGTTTACAACGCACTATTTGATTGTTTCCATAAATGTATTTTTGTACACCTTATACAATATCTAAACCATTCATCAAATGGATCATAACACGAATGGACATGGGCTAGATTATAAAATAAAACATGCAATTGAGCTGGATTATAAAAAGCCTGGAATAATGGAATCGATCTGGAATTGAACCAGTTTTAACGGTCCAGTTCCGATTCCGGTTCCGGTTCGGTTCTAGGGTGCTAACGGTCCAGTTCTGGTTCCGAATATCCTAAAACTGTTAGGAACGGTTCGGTTCCGATTTTACCCCAGAACCAGACCGAACCGACCCATGTGCACCCCTATAAGATATGTGGCTGGGACTACCGATTTTGGGCTATGGTACCCATTTGGCACTCTACCATTATTGTTGGGTATTCAGATGCCGATTGGGCTGGTAATATTGATGATTGCAAGTGAACCAGTTGTGGTTGTTTTAACATCAACAATTGTCTCGTGTCTTGGCATAGCAAGAAACAAAATGTTATATCCTTATCTACCATTGAGGCCGAATACATTGCAACCGGTAGTTGTTGTGCACAATTTCTTTAGATGAAGCAAATGTCGATGGATTATAGTATTGATCAAGCTACAATGACACTATTTTGCGATAATACTAGTGCCATTAATATTTTAAAAAGTCTAGTCCAACATTCTAGAACAAAGTATATTGACATCCGACACCATTTTATTCGTGTACTTATAGAGGAAAATGTGATTGTGTTGGATTATGTGCCTACCGAGCGACAACTTGCTGATATACTAATGAAGCCACTAGATGCCAATAGATTTGGAGACCTCCAAAAATCTATAGGGATATGTATGATCTGATTTAATCATTTGCTCATCTATTTTTAATGATAAATCTAAGAATTTTTGCCTCTCTATTCTTTTTGAACATATACATGTTATTTTAATTTTCTTTGTTTTTTTTTTTTTTAACGAATTTTGTGAATTTTTACTGAGTGTACAAATCATGAATTATTGGTATATACGTATGTACATCTCATTGTATAGGTCAGAGCATGCTGAACTAGGAAAAACTAAATTGACAGACAGCTTCGGTGTCACTGTCGATGACATCGAAGTGATCTTCGATGGCATCAAAGACCTTACGCAAATCTGACTATTTTAAAGCAGTTCGATGGCATCGAAGATGTTTCAATGACATCGACACTTATGCTTCGATGTCATTGAAGACACTTTGATGACATAGAAGAATTGCACAGTGAGTTTAAAGGGGCGCACGTGAGATTCTTCATTTCACTTCCATTGTTTTTCTTCCTCGCGGCTCTCCTTCTCCCTTCCTCCTTGGAGCTTCCTTAGGCAATTTCTCTTTGTTTTCATCCTTGGTCCTCCATTGTGGTAAGGGTTCACTTTATTGTCCTCCATTTCAAATTTAAGGTCTAGGGTTGACCGTTTTAGGGTTTCCTTGTTCGATTTGGGGATTTTTTGTTCCTTTGTGCATTTCTCTTTAATTTCTTAGTATAACTTGCTTATTGTATGATTTGCACAAGGCTCCAGCTCAAGGGGAGCCATCACGCTCGAAAAGGTCTAAACTATGTGTGACCCGATGTGCTAGAGGAAAAGCTTCAGCGGAGCCCTCTACCCTGACGCTTCTTGCCTCACGCCAGGAAACGTCGAGTCGACGAACTCCTCAACCGGAAATCCCCATTCCGAAAGTTCCTCCCCCACCTAAGGCATTGTATCAAAAATTTTGGGGGCGAGGTTGATTTTGGAACGACAAGTTGACCTAAACTGTATTCGCCCATATGGGATTGAGCCCATACTGGAAGTTATTAGATGGAGCAATGTACTCAATTTTGGTGTCACATCACGAAATGAGCAAGTGTATCAATTCCTTGCCTATTGCCCTTCCCTAGTCCTTGACCCTCCGTCAGCTGACATTACCATCGGTCAAACCACCACCTGGCTCACCGCTGCCATTATTGCTCAACTCATTGGGGTATCGAGTTCTCCAATCAGTCTTGCGGACCATGATTTTGATTCTCTTGAGGTCCGATATGAAGTTACTCGATATTTGTGCAATGGCGTAAACGTTCCTTGGCATGAAGGGAACGCCTTACGTTCAAAGCACAGGATGCACAAATTTTGAGTCCTCCACGACATTTTTAGCACCAACGTCTATCCCCATGGGACCAATCGAGTTGATCTGACACCATTCATGTTAGATATTTTGTATAGTGCTTGTCGAGGGATCCGTTTGTGTCTGCCTACCATTATACTCCATTAGCTAGCCTTCGTCATCGAGGGGACTTGCGTCACACACCTACCATTTCCACATCTCATTTTCTTGCTATCCCAGGAGGTTAGGCTATTGTCCATAGTTTATCAGCCTCATCCAGGTCCTCGCTTCACTCAAGATAACATCCGAAAGATGAGCCGCAAGGACCTACTAACGACCACATCTGCACCTCCCATCGACGACACTCCAGGAGAGACTGAGGCTATGGAGACAGACTTCCAGACAGAGGATGAGTCGCGACCGCCTCCCAATCTCCCGTGCACACTAGAGTTCCATACTGGGCACCACATGTAGTTTCAGGACCGCAGGGAGACCATTGTGCATGACTTAGATCGTCAAGATGAGCGTCTCACTAGGATGGGGCGGGTGGTCAAGGCATTGCAGCAGTCGATCGAGGCAGTGCAACAGATGACCCAGGAGATCCTTCATGATCTTACATGCCGCCGGGATGATTTGGCTCCGTGCGAGGGTGGTCCTTCAGCCTAGAGTCTGGTTCAACTATGTCGTCTTAGGGTTTAGGTCTTGGGCATAGATATCTTTTTGAATGCCCAGGACAGTGTGATATATTTGCATTAATATATGTTTTGATCATATTATATGTATTTGGCGTTTATATGATATTTCCTTACTTGGGTTGTTTATGTTTTTGGATATATTTTGGATATTGCTATCATATTTGGGCAATTTTGGTATATATGATGATGGCATGATTAGTTTGTACTTTATTCTTATCATATTGATTATGTGATTGTTCTATATTCCATAAATATTATGTGATTGATTCTCCAACTTCAGTGATGCTTTGCATGTTGATTAGTGCTAACCCTTTGCCAATCACTGACAAAAGGGGGGAGAACGATACTCCCACCATTATGTGTGTATGTTGTTTTTGCTTAATGGTGATGCAAGAAGATAAGGGCAACAACTCAAGAGCCAAAATTATTATTTGTACATTTTTTTTTTTGTAAAATCAATGTAATAGTTTGTAATCTTGAGTTGTATAGACCATTCAGGGTTTGTTAGGTGTTTTGTCACATAATTGACAAAGTAAGAGATTGAAAGTGTCCTTGTTTGCCCCACTGGGACCTACCTATAGTCTAGTTAAAGTACTAGTGACGGCGACGTCGGTTGCATAATGTAATATGGATTCAGTCAGCAAAGTCCAAGTGACGTTGAGTTGGCGGCGGAGGAAGACTCGACATTCAGGCGAGCCACCTGGTGGTGTGGTATGTAGTGGTAATAGAATGCCCCACCAAAATGGCTTCGAAACAAACAAAAATGTGCGTGTCGCACTCATGAGGGACTACTAGTCGTCGATGACATCTCCCTTCGATACTAGCAACCACTAATGACCTTTTATCCACTGCCTTGGACAAACGACCTTTTGTGGAGGGGTGACGAGGTGCCCTCCAGGGCTTAATGGTAGATTAGAGCTCTCTTCTCTAAGCCTTAATAGAGGGGAGAGGAAGGTATTCATTCCTATTAGTCATAAGGATAGGAAGGCAGCTAATGAGACCGTTTCACCCCTATCTATTAACGTGAATGTTGAGTCTTAAAGTCTAGTAAGACCCATATGAAGATTTCAAGACCAAAGACTCGTCAAGTTGAAGAGGTTCAAGTGCACGTTAAAGGTAAATTAAGCCTCACATCCCTAACCAAACCATAACAGGTATTAATCCCTTTAAAAATGGTTCACACTTGCTCAAAATCATCTTAATAAACCCTGAGGCAAGTGTGTTAAATACCTTAGTATGAAGCTTCTGAAAATTGGATTACATTGAAATTTTTTTATCTGTCAATGACATCGAAGTGCAATCGATGACATCGTCAATGGCATCAAAGACATTCCGATGACATTGAAATGGTAGCCAAATAGTCTAGCAACCAAACTTATAAATCTAGAAATTGTCGATGGCATAGAAATAAGTTCGATGACATCAAAACTTAAGTTTCGATGGCATCGAACCTACTTCGATAACATCGAATCTACTTCGATGACATTGTATTCGGCTCAAATATGTCCAGCAAGCTTTCAAGGATTTCAAAAGACAGATTTAAATGACATCGAAAAGCAAATCGATGACATCGACAAAATAGTCTAGAGAGTTTTTCAAAGGAAAATCATTTAATTCTCGATGGCATTGAAATGCCTTTAATGACATCAAAATTCAAATTTCGATGACATCAAATGATGTTCAATGACATCGAAATTGTGCTCAATCTGGCTAACAACCTTGGTGTATTTTTCAAGAAAATTCTTGATGACATAAAAATACCTTTAATGACATCGAAATTCAAATTTTGATGACATCAAAAGGTGATCGATGGCATCGGACATAATCTATTCAACACCTGTTTGAAAATCTTGCTGCAGGGATCGATGGCATCGAAGACCCTTCGATGACATCGAACCCAACAAATTTCTGCCCATTTTTTGCCCATTGAGATTTTACTCTATATATCACTTGGGGTTATTTCCTGACTTTTTGAACGAGCATTGAAGAGAGATTGGAGATAGTTATTGCAGGTGTAAATCCCCTTACTCTTAAGCCTTTTTTCCATAGGAGTTCATCATTCAATCCATGACATAAAGGCAATCATTGGAACATTCATTGCCTGGATTGAACTATGAACTCCAGCCTTCATTGATGATCCAACAACACTCTTTAATGGAAAATCATTGTGATGTAATCTTTGAATGCTTAGCTTTGGAAATCTTCTCTAGCTCTTAAAGATTAATATTAACTAGATTAGTTTACCTAAACCCTGACCTAATAACCTCGGCATCTTCGATTGGAGTATCTACAACGGTTGCATTTCAAAGGAGATGAATATTCTTCATCAACTGGAAGATCTTCATCATCATGTGTTAAATGGGGCTCACTCATTTAGAGGTAAGTATTAGAGTTCATTTTTTTTTTTTTCTGAAAACCTTTCCTTGTGTAGGATTGAGATTGTAACGCCCCGTGTCTTTGAAACCCGAGTATGTGGCTCGTTTTGCAAAAACTCGAGTGTTAACCTTTAAAGATAGCCAAATTTCATGTATATTTTTCTTTTCTTTTTCAGAATTAGCAGTTTAGCGGAAGAGAAACAAATCAAGTATAAAGGAAATTTTCATACACATTCAAAATATATGAGCGACTGCCCAAAATGACTTACACAAACCAATGTCTCTATATTGACAAGTATAAGAATATATAATTTAACACATGAGAAATAATAAAATGCATATAAACTTGAGTAGCAAGATCGTGTAGCTTCTCTTGGCAGATACAACCATGCATCTCTAATAATTGTACCCTGTTCTTCATCAATCTTGACATGCATATTATTTAAACCACCTGCACTACCTGTACCGTTATATATTCGATGAATGAGTGACCAGCTCAGTGTGAATTCCTCTCAAGATTACACACCATCACATTAGTTAAGCATATTTGTAAACAAAAAGGCATTCAAAATAATACACGATGCAACCTTATTAAATGTATGGATGCGTGAATACACATCAATTGGGGATGCTCATCCAGTTAGCTTTTGAGCGAAACCCATGCATGTGGCTAATCACCAGTGAAAGTACATCACGTACGTGCGTAGTGCCAAACTCACCAAAGTTGGCCGATAGTCGGTGGTCTGGGAACTAGCGAAATGATACCACAACCAAGTCCTAAGGGCACGTGCTACAGCATCCAGAATTAACCACTCGTCATCTTCCGTATGCTATGAATGCATGATTAACTGTACCGTTATTATTCCGATTACAACCAGCCAATTTAAAAAAGCTCAAAGGTCACTAAGGGGGGCTCATCACCCAGCGTAGGCCAACAACTCGGGCATAGTGTCTAATACCACTATCCCCAGCTCACGAGACTCCAATATTGGGATGTTTAATGGAACCTCGTCGACTAGTGGCCAATCATAGTTTAATATGTGGAACTTACTATCGCATGGTTGCACAAAAATATTATATTGAACCCCCATAAGGCAAACATCAAAACTAAGCCACGTAGGGCAAATGTCAAATCAAAGCCACATAGGGTAAATATCAAATCAAATGCCACATAGGGCAAATACCAAATCGATGCGATAAAAAGACCATCCTTAAAAAAACACATAGATACAACAACTCGTGGATGGTAGGCCTACATCAATATTCTATTTAACTCATCATTCAAGTAGCCACTAAGTCGAAGGTCCATTATAATCACAATCAATCCAGTTACATTCCAAGTCTGGATGTACATATGTAAGTGGGGTTCTCCACTGATAGATGTACTAATTTAAGTTCCACAAGCAATCCACAAGTAATGCACAAACATGAGAAAATATACAAGTGTAACATATAGATGTTCATGAAGGATAAATACTGAGCACATAATTTAGAAATCAATTTTAACAACTAGCATAAGTAATGATAAAATAGAGATATCAGTTATTAACTGAAATTAAAATGAAACTATTACTTAAACTAATAAGAAAGTGGAAAGCTCAAGGGGAAGAAATCATCACCATATGAGTTGAACTGCCTACTAATTTTGTTAGGAGGTGCCCTTGCCCTTGGAACCTTCTTGAGATATACTTGACTCGACTCTCTCTCAGCTTGAACAAGGTGAAATTAAAAACATGATATTAGGCTACATCTTAGCCGGGATTAGGAATCAATTAACCAACCAAGGCTTTAATTTAAATTTCAATGCAAGGGTTGAGAGGACAACGCACCTAGTTGATTCAGGTCAAATCAAACCAGCTTGACTCCCGAGTTGACTCGGCTCAACATAATCGCCAACCTTACTCCCTCTCACTCTCTCTCTTCTTGTTTCCCTCCATACAATCATGACTAGCTACTAGCTGGACCTAATCGAGTCTAAGAATCAACGGGTCGACAATTCACTTGACTCAATGATGATTCAACAACAAGTGTAGCACGGCCACTACTCGCACTCACAAACCCTCTCTCTTTCTCTTCTTCTTCTTCCTCTTCCTTCCTTTATTCTTTTGTTGGAACTCCAGCAAAGCTTGGACCAGACCCAAACCAACTCAACCCAGCTGCCTTGAACTAGGTCGAGTCGAGTCAGCGACTCCCAACTCGACAATGACTTAGTGTGGCATGAAACTACACTCCTACTCACTCTCTTCTCCTTCTGCTGTTCATCTCATCCTATGGACCAGGAAGTGCCTACACTGGACCAGTCCCGTACCCAACTTGTTTGGGGCTCGAGTTGGTGCGGCAACACAACCTCACTCTTTCTTCCTTCCTTTCTTCTTTTCTTTCTCCATTTTCTTTCCTTCACTGGGAGGACCTGAACTTAGCCTAGACTCAGTTCGAGTTACTTCACTCGGTGCAGCATCAACCCGAGAGACTCCCTTTCTTCCTCTTCCTCTGTTGGTTTGACCCGAACTCAGTTGTTGAGTCGGCCCAGCTCGGTGCACTAACAGCAGCATCCTCTATCTCTCTTTCCTCTCTTCTAATGTTGAAACGTCTAGCAGCTCCTGGACCAAGACTGACTTGCGCACGACTCAACTGAGTCGGGTTGGTGCACTAGCCACCCACGTTCTCTCTGTCTCTTAATTTTTCTTTCTTTCATCTCTCGTTTTTCCTAGGATGACCTAGATCGAACCAGGCTCTCAGCAGCACAATGAGTTGAGCCTTTGACTTGACAGTGGTTTAGTGCGGCACGAGCGTACATGGAAGATGCTCTAAGCTTTAGTGGCGGATCCACCCTCGATGCTCGTTTCTTTGAAATCTTTGCATTGAACGATTCGAATGGGTGTCATGGAGCTTCTAGGAGAGGTATTTCGAAGCTCCAAATTGGTTTGGGTGGTGGTTTCAAAGGGAGAAGGAAATGGCATGTTTTGTTTCGAGCTGTTGTAAGAGATGGAGATAGATTACTGCTGCTTGATCCTCCCTTCTTATAACTGTAACGTCTTGAAAAAATCCGTACAAGGACCCGAGTACCACCTCAGGCAGAAATCGCATAGGACCAAATCCCTTAGAAATTAGGCAAGAATTAACTAGCGCTAAACTAGTTTACCTGTGAAATTAGCACCAATCACTTTAATACGATCTGCAAGACCCAAAACTTGTAGAATTATTAACACTACGTTACCCTAAAATCTCGAATCCATCTCTAAACCCGGTTACTCTTGGGAGCACATTGAAACTCCGTATCAGACCTGGCCCGCACGTCGAAAGTCCGATGACTGCGAAACTATACCGTTATGACCGCCTAGTTGGACTTGACAACCACCCCAGAAATCAAGTTCTAACATTGTCCAAAAACACACAACTTGAGCCAGAACAAAGTGTGTGAGAAACGTGAATACCTTTCGAAATAAAATCCAAATTTAAGTAAACTGAGACGTGTCGCTTACGGGCCAAATATAAGAATTCAGAACGTCAGAATCTGACCCAAATACACCCTCAGATTAGGAGAAATTTCCCACACATGTCAGTAACTTGTGGCCCTGATCGAGTACCGATGACCATTGAATTGAAACTGGTTCGCCACGGTCGATCTGTAAAGCTGATCGAACTGAAAACTCAGCTTGACCTAGATCCAAGGTCAAGGAGCTTAAGTCCGACCGCACGCAGAAAAGGGGGCTCTAAAAGTGCTCCGTTGGATCAGAACAAACCCCCTTTGGCTATACCCTAAGTATACCATGGCCCTGGGGCCATTCCCATCAGTTTTAGGCCTATATAAGGGCTTAAAATCCTCACTCTCTCACTCCATACGAATTCCCTAGAACCCTAAGAGAGAGAAGAGAAGAAAGAGAAGGAAAGAGAGAGGAAGTGTGAGAGAGAGTTGGAGTCACTCCTGGGATTCGATCCCGGCTACTCCACGTGCCTTACCACCACTTTTGTATCACTCTACCGGTGATACCGATCCGGTTCTTAGGTAAGAAAACCTAACCCTAATATGTTCTAGGGTTTCAAATAGTTGAAATGATGAAATAGCTAACTTAGTTCATGCTATAGGTTACCATTCTGACAGTGACAAAGACTACGTGTTTAAAATGAATCCGTTATGCGTTTACCGGTGTAAGGTGTAGACAATAAACGTATAGGTTATGGTTTTCAAGGCTTTCAATGTAGGATAATGATTTATAACTGACGTGGATACTATTTCACATGCAAAATGTGATGTCTGTTTCGCTTTACAGTTATATACGAACTATGTTGAACATTGTGTATTCCATGTATATGTTGAAATGTTTGAATACATATGGAATTTGGATCCGTGCTTGACATGATTATCCGTCGTAGATATATGCTTGTTGCATATGCGACAACTCTTTGGCAAAAGGATTTGCCCTAAAACACGTTACGGTTAACATACGTTATGTATGTTAAAGTGTGTAGCCCAAGTGTTTGTGGAAATGGATGAATGAATATGGAACTTGGATTCATGCTTGCCATGACTATCCGTCGTGGGTACATGCGTGTTATATATGGGGCAACTCCCTAGTGAAAGGGTTTGGCCTAATACCTGTGTGGTCGACATATGTCATGTATGTTGATGTATGTAGTCTATAGTGTTTGTAAAAATGTCTGAATGAGCTAGATGTTGGCTAGGAGCACTTTGTATGAAGGTTGCGATATAAATCTCAAATACCTTAATTATGTGTATGATTTCCTCCATGTACGTTATAATATGATGTCATTTCATCTATGGAATGAATGCGTGTAAATTCATGGTTACATTACTTTTCACTACATGCTCATACGATTGTGGGAATTGAATTATTGACCGTTACTGCTTTGATTGTTTCATATGATTACTTGTTGAGATTAGATGTGTTTGGGGCTATGATATAGCCCAGGTAATCAGTAACCAACTCTGATCAGGTGGTTGATGTTGTTTTCACCACACGAGATGTGCCTAGCGAATCTGGGCCATACTTCAGCTGACGACAGTGGTTAGGTCACGCGGAGTGCTTACGCACTTCATGTCGTACGGCTTGTTGTGAGCTCGGGCTAGTCGAGCTCATCAAGTAACCCGATTAACCTGATGTATGTTTACCATGTATGGACGCCACTGCTTAAACCTAAGGTACCAAACTCACCAATGAAACCCCGTTAACCTTCGTACCTCGATTCGCTAAGACACATGAGCTGGACATGGTGGTATGGGATACCGTGGTCGAGCTGTCGGCCTACTTCGGGGCGACGAGCCCACCCATAGTGACCACTGAGCAACACAGCCTCGTGAGTCGAATACGGTGGCATGGGACACTGTATTTGAGTTGTCGGCCTACACTGATAAGGTAACGAGCCCTTTATAGTGACCTCGAGCGTACTCTGAGACTGCATTGAGGCGACGAGCCTTTCCATAGCAACTGAGTACAAGTTAGCACTGCATCGTGGTGACGAGCCCTTTGCAGTGACTTAGAACCGCAACATCGTATGAGATTTGCTACGACTGACGACCCTAGAATGGATCATTGTTTGGGTATTGATATAAGGGAGGTACCTTAGTTTCCCAATCCTGCTGTATGAAAAGGACTAATAAGAATTGGGTAATCATGCTCATGCACTGCATTGCATGTGTCATTTGGCGTTGGGTAGAGCACTGAGGAAGTGACTAACATACGCGACCGTTAGATGAAGATCGCAGAGGGAGTGTAGACGAGGGCATGCATCATATATACATACCATTTCTGTATTAATCAGAGTACTTAGGGATGCTTGATTGTATTGTTTTATCATTACTGCTTGACTGAATTGATAACATGTTAACCTTTTCTTTATCGTTCCACTGAGTTGATCACTCACTCCCACGTTACGGGACGGTGTTGTACACACCAATCAGACCCTGTCTTAGTTGTAGGTGGAGGCGATGCCTATGAGGTAGAGCCGGACTATGAGGATGACGATGATGCATTCTCTTTCATGCAGTTTTCAGGCGGGTTCATGTGAGCTGTGGCCTGATCAACGGAGACTTCTGGGATGTTGACTAGATGCTCATTTTGAATCACACATGTATATTCATTTTTAATCCATTTTGGGAAGTATACGTGTATATATTTAACTTGGTAACATGTTCACACTCTGGAGACTTACAACAGTTTATATACTTTATATATCTATCATAGTTCCTCCGCTTGCGTAATTTAACTGTTCTGGAGTATGATATGTTGTTTTGGTGTAATCCCACTCATGTTTAATGCACTAACACGGACAACATTTAATCATCATTTTCTATGTTGCATAAGTGATGCGTTGGAATTCGGGAGTGGAGCTTATGCTCGACCCCCGATTTTCAGGGCATTACAATAACAAACCCTAACTCTTCCTAGACCGTTGGATTGAACCCAAACGGTTGGGATTTGATCCATTTAAAACCACTTCCAAATACAACCAATATTGCAAAACTGATCGTTGTTTTTATTTTTCTTTAGCAGAAGCCCTAAGTTAGGGTGAAATAGAGGGTTGAGATCTCCCTAAACGAATGGCTAGGATCGAGGGAGGAGGGCTCACGCGGACTTACAGCTTGGCAGCAATGGCAGTTTCCATTTTCAGAAATGTGCTGCACGTGACTCTGTTTAGGCCCATTGTTGTGTGCATGCACGGGTGCATAAACCCGTACGGACGACATGGAGTTTGTCTTTCGGGGACGTTATATTAGATGGACAGTTAAGATCATTGATCTGATCTCATTCAGTGGGCCACTTGATGCTCAAACGGATGTTCGTCCATTCGATGGCAAGAAAACGGAAAGGAGAGGAGGCTTCATCCTTTGGCTATCGGGTCAAACTCAATTTGACCAAATTTCTGGTCTAATGCACAACGTGTGCACATGCACTTTACACACATTCAGTTGGGGTGGGGGTCCATGGTGGTGTTCAGGTGAAATGCACTCCATCCATTCTCCTTAGAGGCCCTAATTAGGTCCTGTGACTAAAACCCAGTCAGATCCAAAGCTCAGGTGGGCCCCATGACTTGATTCAGGTCCTATTTGTGGATTTGCCTCAATCTGATGGCCAAATTACATTCAAACTTATCATCAATAGTAAAAAGGGTCCACGGGATCACTTAACTAGAAATTAGTGGTTGGATTATGGATCAAATGGGCTAATACACATTTATAATATTAAATATCCTTTTTATAATGTTTTTAATATTATTATTATTATTATTATTATTATTATTATTATTATTATTTTCTTTAAGTTGTTTACGTGGGTCGCACCCCGTCAACGCCATTCATTTACTCAATCAGGCACCTATAGGGTTTTGATCAGAAAGATTAGATTATTTTAATTTGTAAGTGAGTCGTACTTTTCGATCTGGGTGTTTAACCATGGGCTATCAACGATTTAATGGCCAGATTGCAGCCAAATTTGACCTTCAATGGTTATCAAGGTCTCCAGTAATTTAGCAGGGCTCTTAAGGGTCGTCTTCATAATCAGGTAGTCGGACTGCTTGATCAGATGATGAGTTAATCGTTAGGGCATTATGGACACGATGAACGACAGATCTCATGATTTAGACTTCTAGATCTAAGATGGTCGGTTAGATTTGTCTATTAATGAAATTGGAATCCTAAAAGTCCCTCTAACAATGTGATGGTCCATCTTGAATAACAGCGGAGGGAGAGCTTGATCTATAGGTGGGGATCACTTTCAACGATTCTAAGAGTCCTAAACTAGTCTAGGCGCCCCTGAATAGTCAGCATTACTAATTAACAGTCGGATTCACACGGTTTAGCATTAGATCATTGGACAAGATGACATATATTTGATGAACGATAGATCCTTAGATCTCGAGCTTGCAATCGATGATGAACGGTTTAATTGGTCTATTGAAGCGATTGAGATCCTAAAATAGATGTCTTTGAAGTTGTGATGGATTATTTCGAAGATCAATCAGATGGATGACTTGTTATGTAAATGAAGGTTGTGTTAGACGGTTGAGATGGATAGAATGAGAGTTGCCGAATGATGACATGTAAGGTAAGTTACGTGTGTTCCCACACACGTGTAAATTAAATTAGATCTCCATGGTGACACCCGAGTACTGAAAAGTATGGGGTGTTATAGAGATTCGGAGTTTGGTATCTACAAACTCGCCAAGTCCTTTCATAGGCCTCCGATGGGAGAGTACGTGTAGAGTCCTTGTGTATGATCTATTGTCCTTGCGTAGGACTTATTGTATTATGTAGACAGTTTTTATAACCATGTGTATGTTGTAAAGGTTCATGGTTAACCTAATTTAAAACCATTGGATAGTGCAATCCAGTACACTCATGGGTTAAGTGGGTCCGCCGGGAGTGGAGTAGGCACGTAGCCGAACCACTATATATTATTGTATTTGTGGTGTATGTTTTTGCTTGTGTTTATGATGATTCATGCTATGCTTAAATTCTACACACAACATGCTTGATGAAATACAACTTTCATATGTTTCACTATCCTAGCTTTTAATTGTGATTGCTTTTTTTAGTTAATCATGTCTTATAAAGTGCTTAGTAGTTAGTATTTGTTTTAATTATGATTAAAATTTTAAAAAATCCTATTCACCCTCCTCTAGGATGCTTGGACATAACCCCGTACTTCACTAGTAGTGGTTTACCCGCAATTTCAGTGTGGCCTTGTGTTTGATTGAATTACGTGAACAATGTTCATCAGTTTTACAAGAAAACGAAGCTTCTAGTTTAAAATTGAGATTTTAGGAAAATTTTATTATTTTTAGTAATTTCGATTTTTATTGTATCTTCTTATATTTAGAGCTTTAAAATTCCCTTTTATTTTAAAAATTACTTGTAGTTATGCTAGGACTCTTCCAGTAAAATTTATCTACACTTTTTATTTTTGAAAAATTAGGCTTTAAATGAATTTTACTATTTTGGATAACTTTCAATTAGAGTTAGAATTTTACTATTTTAGATCATTTTGAATTAGAGCTTTATTTTTTCTTTATTAATATTGTAATTGAAAATTTATAATTGAATAATAAAATTTTGAGTTTCTCTTTTTATTTTATGAATTTAAAAATAAACACGTGGATTCAAGGTTTTGCATCTTTAAAGAAGACTATGATCTTTCTCGTTATTATTTCACATTCTTCCCTACATTAGTATTATTAAAGTGAATGTAAGATGCAGTACTAACTTCAGTTGACTAATCATCATGCATCAGGTGTCCCATGTATGCGTGTCGAAGGATGCCTCGTGCACATGGTGACCTGTTTATAGTATAAGGTGTTAATGACATGGACGGCTAGTATTTATTTTTAAAATTTTTCAAAAAAAAATAAAAAAAATTGCCGATTTGCAACCAATCGTCTAATGGAATTCTGCTAAATCCAGCATTTTTTTATTTTTTATTTCCCTCTTTGTTACTAGTAAGCGAACTCCTTGTCTGATAATTACTGGGCATCAAGCAACTAGTTTGAAGCGAACTCATTAGCTGATAATTACTGGGCATCAAGCAACTAGTTTGAAGCTAAGTCATTAACTGATAATTACTGGGCATCAAGCAACTAGTTTGGTGGTTGGATCTTCTTGCCTTACATCGACCGCCACCTGGCTGCGACCCAATGTGATAGGTCCCACCTTAATGTATTTATTATATATCCATGCCGTTTATCTGTTTTTTCATCTTATTTCAAGACAATGTCTTAAAACTGAAGCAGATACAAATTTCAGGTGGACCACACTATAGGAAACAGTGATTATTGACTATCAACAAACATTTCGGTGGATACTGGAAAGTTTTTAATGGTGGGCGTTTAATGACCATTTATCTTGTGGTATGATCCATCTGCAATTTGTATATGGTGTGGATATACAATGAATACAACGATGTTGGCCTACGGCCAGGGTCTCACCCACATTGCTGGTTCCGGGTCGCACCTCAGTCGCGGTCGATGACTTCTTCATGCACAATCATTTCATTTTTTAAGTGGGTCCAACGTGAATTGGGTACCATTTGATAATCATTACCTACCCCATAAATTATAAGAATGGCAAGCACGATAGATCAATCTGGACCGTCCAATTCATGGGCTAACTCATGGATGGAACATTGCTAAAAAAGAACGACAGATTTGAGTGTTTAATTATGAGAAATGCTCCAATGCTCTCAAAGCACTATGAGTAATGGTGTGCTCCTAATTGCATTGGGACGCTTAGCCATTCCAATCAGCCCATTAATCTAGACTGTTCATTAGGTCAAAAGAATATTTCATGGGCTACCATGAAAATATCATACGGATGCGACAAATATTAACCATTTGATCAATGTCCTTTAATATGGACAGTCAATATTTCTTATGAAAAGTTAGGTCCAATCAACAATTTGATCAATGTCCTTTAATAAGGAGTGTCATGGAATGCTTATGATTCTAAAGAATCACTTTTATTAGGCAATCAAAACCATCCCATCCATGGGTTTGTAGAAGCATGGCTACAGAAAATAAGGCCAAATCAAAGATATAGATTGGACCATCCAATCAGTGCAATCTTTACATAGTGGCCCATGAAACGTGTTCTGGACTTAATAGACAGTTCAGATCGATTAATTGAAATGGTACAAGATAACCAATGCAACTAGGAGCACTATAACTTGTTCTGCTCCGAGAGGACTGGATCATCTCTCTAATGCTATTAGAAAAAGAGAAATTTACCACTGTGGACCCCACCTTTTATCCAGTGGATTTTATGAAGTAATACAAACTTAACATACGCACTTAGACCTCCTCGTACTGACACTGAATTTGAGGATGAAAATACCCCTCGTTTCACTGCCCTTCCTTTTCACTGCGTTGCTTTCCCTCCCCTTTCCGTTGCTTTCACCCCTTTCCACTGCTGGTTTCACTGTTGCTTTCACTGCCGGTTTCTTAACAGCATTGGAGGGCATTCTCCCTGTACATTAGTAATCACACCCTCTTCAGAAAATGGTGGGTCCATTGAAGAAAGCACGCACCACAGGTATATTTTAAAATCTGTTGGGCCCACATTGAATGTATGTAATATATCCATGTCGTCCATCTGTTTATCTATCTAATTTAAGGGGTTGAGCCCCAAATTGAAGCATATGAAAAGATCAAAGTGGATCATACCACGGGAAACAGTGTGGATAATGATTTCCACCGTTGAAACCATAGTAGGCCCTACAGTGATGTTTATTTGTTATCAAACCTGTTCATAAGATCATACAGACATGGATTAATAGAAAACAGAATTATAAGCTTGATCCAAAACTTCCGTAGCCCCTAAGAAATGATCAATAGTAGAAGTTCAATTTAAAATTATCATGTGGTGTGGTCCATTTGAACATTGGATATGTTTAGATTTTTTAGCTCAAGCCATGAAATTATTGGTTAAGTTTGCCCCACTGATTTTCTAGTTTGCCCCTCTCAATTTCATATTTACACCCTGATTTTCTAGTTTGTCCCGCTAAATTCCAAGCTTGCCCCGCTCAATTTCATGTTTTCCTCACTGAATTTCATGTTTCCCCCGCTCAATTTTCAGTTTGCCCCGCTGAATTTCTAGTTTGCCCTGCTGAGATTCATGCTTGCCCCGTTGAATTTCATGTTTCTCCCGCTGAATTTCATGTTTGCCTCGTTGAATTTCATGTTTCTCCCGCTGAAATTCATGCTTGCCCCATTGAATTTCATGTTTCTCCTGCTGAAATTCATATTTGCCCAAATGAATTTCATGTTTACCCCACTGAAATTCATGCTTGCCCCGTTGAATTTCATGTTTCTCCCGCTGAAATTCATGTTTACCCCGATGAATTTCATGTTTGCCTCGCTAAATTTCTAGTTTGCCCACTGAAATTCAAGTTTACCCTGCTGAATTTCATATTTGCCCCGATGAATTTTCAGTTTGCCCCGCTCAATTTCATGTTTGCCCAGCTCAATTTATAGTTTGCCCCGCTCAATTTCATTTTTCCCCGCTTAATTTTCAGTTTGCCCCGCTCAATTTCCAGTTTGCCCCGCTGTTTTTCTAGTGTCCCCCGCTGAATTGTCAATTTGCCCCGCTGAATATCTAGTTTACCCCACTCAATTTTATAGTTTGCCCCGCTCAAATATCTAGTTTGCCCCGTTGAAATTCATGTTTGCCCCGATGAATTTCATGTTTGCCCTGATGAATTTTCAGTTAGCCCCGCTCAATTTCTTGTTTGCCTTGCTCAATTTTCAGTTTGCCCCGCTCAATTTTCAGTTTGCCCTACTCAATTTTCAGTTTGCCCCGCTGTTTTTTTAGTGTTTCCCGCTAAATTGTCAATTTGCCCCGTTGAATATCTAGTTTGCCCCGCTCAATTTTCTAGTTTGCCCTGCTCAATTTCATGTTTGCCTCGCTTATTTTGATAGTTCATATTACATAATTTCTGGTATTTCCTCACTCAATTTCTATCTCTATTTCATATGAACCTTATTCAAATTCATGAAATGCTACATTATTTTCAATTATATCTGATTTTGTGCACTATGTTTATGTTGTGAATTTTATATTTGATATGTTTTTCAATTTTATCTTTGTAGGTGACAAATATTCTGCTGTAATCCCCAACCCAACCTCTAGGTGTACACTGAAATGGTGGTTTGAGAAGGTGAAGGGTGGATTGGAAAAGCACGATAATTGGCTAAATTTGTTTAGCCAATCCCCCTTTTCATTTCTATTACATGTTACATCCTTTAGATTTTTAGGGGCTTTATTTCACCTTCTTTTTCAACGATATAAAGGTGATCTAGTATTTGAGATCAGGGGGAGACGAGTGCAGTTTACCGAGATGGACTTCGCCCTCATTACGGGCCTTAAGACTAGAGATCTTACTGTACCGAAAAATTGTTGCACTACGAGTACATTAAGAGACAAATACTTCAAGCAATATCCAGTATTAAAGAAGGACCTAATGGACGTGTTTGATAGATTAGTTGACACCAATAAGCATGAGGATGTCGTGAAGGTTGCCCTACTCCTAGTTGTAGAGTTCTTTCTCAGGGGAATCGAACTAAAAACCATGTGTAAATGGATTATATTCACCTGGTGGACTCGCTAGATGATTTCTATAGCTATCCTTAGGGTAGTTTAGGATACTATACAATGTCACAAGGAATAGAATCTGGCGTTGCCGCATCAAGTGTCCCTTGGTACACTGTATGTGGTTGCCTCCTTCCTTTACAAGTAAGGACACTTTTTCTTTTCTATACATTTACCCTCTATATTCAATTGTGGATTTTTATCCTTGTGCGATTTCATTCTAATAGGTATGGGCAGTAGAGATACTACCGGCCCTACAAGTGTGTTGTTTCTTATGTTCCCTATCAAATTTCATGCTTCATTCAATATCGAGGCTGGAAGGGTTGGAGGTACAACAATATACATGTTATTCTCGAGAATAAAGTTGTAAGTTAATATATTTCTCCGACATTTACTTTGCTTAATTATAACAGGTATACACTTTTATATTTAACAATACTCTTTGTTCTTTTGCAGACATTAGTAATAATGAAACTAGAACCGACCCGAGGCTGCAATAACTTTTACCACTGCTCCGATACCATTTCCTCTATACATGGATCCATTCAGGATACTATCCGTACAACAATTGAAAGAGGTAGAGGACTAGTATGAAGTGAACAAGGTCACGACAGCGGGGTTATGGTTTGGTACGATATGGGTGAAGGATGCATGGGTTGATAGCGTGGTAGGACATTACTAATATATTCTCTATATGCATTGATTGATTGACATGTAATTATTTGTTATATTAATATATGGCTAAAACTGCCTTTAGAGCTTCTCATTAAGATCGAAGAACCAATTATAATTTCAGGGGACTTGAATTTCCAGTTTCCCCCGCTGAATTTCGTGATTGCCCTGCTCAATTTCATACTTGCCCCGCTCAATTTCATGTTTGCCCCGCTCAATTTCTAGTTTGCCTCGCTGAATTCCATGTTTCCCCTGCTAAATTTCATGCTTGCCCCGCTGAATTCCAGTTTGCCCCGCTGAATTTCATGTTTCCCCCGCTCAATTTCATGTTTGCCCCGCTCAATTTCCAGTTTGCCCCACTCAATTTCTAGTTTGCCCGCTTAATTTTCACTTTGCCCCGTTGAATTTCTAGTTTGCCCCGATCAATTTCCACTTTGCCCAGCTGAATTTCATGTTTCCCCCACTCAATTTTCACTTTGCCCTACTCAATTTCATGTTTGCCCCGCTCAATTTCATGTTTCCCCGGCTAAATTTCATGTTTGCCCCACTGAATTTTCAGTTTGCCTCGCTCAATTTCTAGTTTGCCCCGCTTAATTTCCACTTTGCCCCACTGATTTTTTAGTTTGCCCCGATCAATTTCTACTTTGCGCAGTTGAATTTCATGTTTCCCCCGCTCAATTTCATGTTTCCCTCCCTCAACTTATTGCTTGCCTCGCTGAATTTTCATGCTTCCCTCGCTCAATTTTCATGATTGCCTCGTTCTATTTCTAGCTTGCCTCGCTAAATTTTCATGCTTTCCTCGCTCAATTTTCATGCTTGCCTCACTCAATTCCATGATAAATATCGTCGCTGAATGTAGCAAGCACCACATAAAGTCATTAATATCTTTAAAGCCCTAATCCATATAAGCTTACTTTCTCTAGTTGTTTATTTAAAAAATGAACGTATTGCTTACTCTTTATTTCCTTAATTCCTGTATCATTCTCATCTATTATGGAACGTGAGTACTCAGTTCTTTATTTCATGTTTGCCCTACTCAATTTCATGTTTGCCCCACTCAATTTCTGGTTTGCCCCACTGAAATTCATGTTTGCCTGGCTTAATTTCATGTTTGCCCCACTGAATTTCATGTTTGCCCACGCAATTCATGTTTGCCTTGCTCAATTTCATGACTGAATGGTTTACATTGACGATAGGTCGCCCCATGTGCCATTTAAAACCTTTTAGAATGTTGGGGGCGTTAGCAAAACCCATGTATGTGTGTGCACATGGGTATATGTATATCTATGCATACATGTATGTATATGCACTTATATGTGCATGTGTGCAAGCTATATGGGTGGGTAGAATTGGGACAACCTTAAGTCGAGCCTGACCCATTCATTTATGGCAACATCTTTTGACCCAAGACCCATAACCTGACAAAGTAAACTTCCCAGAACCTAGCCCATAACAGCTGACAATCAGTAGGCAGATGATACTGACAAGGCATATTTTTGTTTCCACTCATAAATTAAAGTTCTGTCTATATCATTCACATAATTTTTTACTCCCATTTAAGAAGGCTACAATGGCATACAAATCATGAAAATTTTCCTGAATCGATGTCAGCAAAATCACCCTAGACATATCTTTGTTACATGTCAAGTGCTGAATTCGAGTGCAGATATGCAAGGCCCCTCACTACTCCAAGTGCTACTTTCAGTGTACGAGGACAGTCCATCTTCGATTCACTAATACCTAAGTTATTAGTATTAGAAATTATAAGTTAAAAGAACAATAATGGATGAATGGGCATCAGTTGGCTAGAAACAGGTAATGATGATGAGCCTTGCTAAGTCCACACACTTGTGCAATAAAGCTCATGTACACACCACACACACTTCACATCAAGCTTGTCACGTTTGAAGGTTATATATATAGTCCCGTGTAGGTTAGCCTTACATATAATCACTTACTAGTTTGCTTACCAGTACTATTGTGTACTTGGATTATTTTTTTTATATAGAAGAAAGCACCGAATTTCCAGTTTGCCCCGCTGAATTTCATATTTGCCTTACTGAATTTCATGTTTGCCCCGCTGAATTTCCAGTTTGCCCCGCTCAATTTCATGTTTGCCCTGCTTAATTTAACGTTTGCCCCGCTCAATTTCCAATTTGCCCCACTCAATTTCATGTTTGCCCCGCTGAAATTCAAGCTTGCCCCGCTCAATTTCATGTCTACCCCGTTCAACTTCATGTTTGCCCTGCTGAATTTCATGTTTGCACCACTAAAATTCATGTTTGCCCTGCTTAATTTCATGTTTGCCCCGCTGTTCAGTTTACCCCACTGAATTTCATATTTGCCCCGCTCAATTTCCAGTTTGCCCCGCTCAATTTCATGTTTGCCCCACTGAAATTCAAGCTTGCCCCGCTCAATTTTATGTTTACCCCACTCAACTTCATGCTTGCCCCGCTCAATTTCATGTTTGTCTCGCTGAATTTCTAGTTTGCCTCGCTCAATTTCTAGTTTGCCCGCTCAATTTCATGTTTGTCACGCTGAATTTCATGTTTGGAATTTAAGATATAACTGATTGGGTCATTCTAACCATGGATTATTCCTACTTTTTATCTACCCTTCCTAGACCTAACATTTGGTTGATTTTAACCTAATCAAGTCCCGAAATGATGCTATAGCTGCAGTTGCAGTTGCAAGTGATAGATGGCATAGGAGAAGTAACTATCTTCAACTCTAAAATAGTCATTTCAACCATATAATCAACAATCAATCATTTTCTAGTTTGCCCCTTTGCTTGGTATAGAGTAAAGAGAATTGACTGAAAGCAGTCTAATAAACTATACTTGAGCTCGAATAAGATATGACCCAGCTCTTTGCTGAATCTTTTCCCAAACTCTATTATCCATTTTCATCGTTAATATTTTTTTCTCACCAAAATACACAGCCAAAACTTTCTTGTTCTTGTCTTTGATTTTTTTTTTTTTTCCTTATTTTTTGTTGTGAAGAGTAGTTTTATAGATTGATTAACTGCTCAATTGGTGCAAAACTTGCCTACGAAACAGATTTTTATTGAGTTTGATCTTGTTCCACTAGCAAGTGCTTCCCTCGCAAAGGTTCATGTTGCTCACATGCATGATGGTAAAAAAGTTGTTGTAAAGGTAATTTTTTGGCGTTCTTCCATTTGCATAGGCAACTAGAGCTTCAAACTCCAGATTGGAAATCTCTATGACATAAATTTAGAACTTTTCATATTAAAGGTTACATTTTCTATGGTGTCCTAATGCTTTCTTTCTTTCCTTTTTTTTTTTTTTGGTGTGTGTGTGTGTGTGTGTGTGTGTGTTTTGTTTTATTTTATTTTATTTATTTATTTATTTTTGCATTAGGAATGAAGAAGAAAGTTGATAAAGTAATAGTACTTGTGGGGAAAAGAGAGGAGAAAATGACCGTAGACCTATGGCTACGGATTATAACCGTAGCCATAAATTGTCGATAATATCGATAATATTGACTATAGTTCGATAATATCGAAGATGAATGTCAAATTGTCCAGCAACAAAACTCAAAAAATGGATGAATTTTCGATATTATTGAGAATAGTCCGATAGTATCGAGCATAAGTCATCGATAATATCGAACAATGATCGATAGTATCGATCATCAATGGCAAGGGATGACCGTAGACCTATGGCTACGGATTATAACTGTAGCCATAGATATCGTAGCGGATCTGGCAGCCAACCCTGTCAGTGGGACAAGACATTAAATCGGGGTTGGCTGCCAGATTGGCTACAGTATCTATGGCTACGGTTATAATCTATAGCCATAGAGGGCCACCAACTCTTCACAAACGGGCTTACTTAAAAAGCAGGGGTATTTTCATCCTCGAATTCGTTGTCCGTACTCGCAGGTCTAAGTTCGTATGTTAAGTTTGTATTGCTTCGTAAAAACCGCTGGATAAAAGGTGGGGTCCAAGTCGTAAATTTCTCGTTGGAAAATCCTGATGGGTGCATTTATCGTGCAAAACCACAGTGGCTAATGAGTTAAATGAACCGTTATAGAAGTTGGTGGTGCATCTGGTACACATTCAAACCTCTTAGATGAGGAGGATTCGGACCGTTCGGTCAGTGGGCCACTACTTAGATGAAGATCCAAATCCAAAAACCACGTTGTTAGGAAGTTCATAACTATTTTATCCATCACTCATAATTCAGCCATCCAGAAGATTTTAGAGCACCAAGGAAAACACATCTTTGCGTCGTATAGACCCAACGTACTACCCACCTTTTTTCATTGGACCCGAAAAAAACCTTAAGCACCAAAGTAGACCTCTATTCGTACGGACGAACCCAGAAAAACGAAAATACCCCAGCTTTTTCCAACTGTTTACCCTAACAGGCAGAGGTATTGTCGTAAAAAAACTAACATCTGTACCCTAAAAATCGTGTTTGGTGAGATAAGTTTTCGGGCAGTGAAAAAAAAAAAGCGTTATACCGACTCGTCACGGTGCTAATTTTTTCTAAGAGAAATTTCCTACTGTACGACCCATTTATGGCCCACGAACCTTTTTCGGCCCACTTATTTTTAGCTTCTAAGAATAAGCCCCAGTTGTACGGATGCACATTTACTGGACCAAAATGCCCCTGCTTTTTTGAGAAATGGGTTCCTTATGGCTACGGATTATAACCGTAGCCATAGCTATAGTGTCGCGGCATTTTATCCACTTTTTCTTTTTAAATACATGGAGAACTTTATTCTACCTACATTTTTCTCTAATGCATATTTATATAAATATGTATATATAAGCATATAAAAAAAAAATCTCCCTTTTTTTCATTTCTTTCTTTATACATTTAACAAGAATATATGTTTAACCAAAATTAGTTACTTGAAGTACCATATATGATTTTGGGGTAGGAAAAGCTACTTTAGGCAACCAACCTAGTCATTTTCATAGATTCCATCAAGTCGATGGTTGAAAATCCATTTCATTCACTTTGCGTTCAATTTCAATCAGTTCGCGGTCAATTTCATTCACTTCGCGGTAAATTTCATTAACTTCGCGGTCAATTTCATTCACTTGACAGTCAATTTTGGCGATTCCCCTTCACTTCACGGTCAATTCAATTCATTTCACGGTCAATTCCCTTCACTTCACGGTCAATTCCGTGCATTTCCTGGTCAATTCGCTTCACTTCACAATCAATTCCATGTATTTCACAGTCAATTCCGGCGATTCCCCTTCACTTCATGGTCAATTCCATGCATTTCACGATCAATTCCCTTCACTTCACGGTCAATTTCGTGCATTTCACGGTCAATTCGCTTCACTTCACAGTCAATTCCGTGCATTTCACGGTCATTTCCATTCATTTCACAATCAATTCCCTTCACTTCACGATCAATTCCATGCATTTCACGGTCAATTCCCTTCACTTCACGGTCATTTCCATTCATTTCACGGTCAATTCTGACGATTCCCCTTCACTTCACGGTCAATTTCCTTCACTTCACGGTCAATTCCATGCATTTCACGGTCAATTCCCTTTACTTCATGGTCAATTCTTTGCATTTCACGGTTAATTCCCTTCACTTCACGGTCATTTCCATTCACTTCACAGTTAATTCCCTTCACTTCACAGTTAATTCCATGCATTTCATGGTCAAGTTCACTCACTTCGCGGTGAATTTCAATCACTTCGCGGTCAAGTTCACTCACTTCGCGATGAATTTCACTCACTTCTCAATTACGTTCACTCACTTCGTGGTCAATTTCACTTACTTCGCGATCAATTTCAATCACTTTGCGGTTAATTTCTGTCACTTCATAGTCAAATTCAACGAGCCTAACGTGAAATTCAACGAGCCTAACATGAAATTCAACGAGCTGAACATGAAATTTAATGAGCCTAACATGAAATTCAACTAGCCTAATGTGAAATTCAATGAGCCTAACATGAAATTCACCGAGCCGAACATGAAATTCACAATATTAACATCTTCTATAGCGATTAACTACATAGGTTTAAAGTTTTGAAGTTTGAGTTGAGAAGAATGCCGAGGCAGCCTAATCGAACTAAAACTTAATATCTATAGTAAAAATAAAAATAAAATGGACTTTCGGCCATCGATCGCCATCGTTCAAATGGAATCTCACAAATCTACTAGGTTTGTTGGTTTAATTAGCTTCTTCTACCCCAAAATCATATATGATATGTCGAAAAACTCATTCCGGTTTACAACATATGACTGTTTTAAGGTTTAACAGAAAGGCAGCAAGTCGAGGTCAACCCCGACTGGACCCGGTCGACCTCGACTGGAACCAGTCGACCCCATCTGTCTAGCAGACAGTCGAGGTCGACCCCGACTTGCTGCCTATTTGTCCAACCTTAAAACAGTCGTTTGTTGCAAACCAGATTGAGTTTTCTGACATATCATATATGATTTTGGGGTAGGAGAAGCTGATTTAGCCAACCAACCTAGCAGATTTATGAGAATCCATCAGATCGATGGCAGAAAGCTTATTTTATTTTCATTTTTACTATAGATATTAAGTTTTAGTTCGATTAGGCTGCCCCAGCATTCTTCTCAACTCAAACTTAAAAGCTTTAAACCCATGTAGTAAATCGCTATAAAAGATGTTAATATTGTGAATTTCATGTTCAGCTTGGTGAATTTCATGTTAGGCTTGTTGAATTGCATGTTAGGCTCGTTGAATTTCACGTTAGGCTTGTTGAATTTCATGTTTGGCTCGTTGAATTTCATGTTAAGCTCATTGAATTTCACGTTAGGCTCGCTCAATTTCACGTTAGGCTCATTGAATTTCACGTTAGGCTCATTAAATTGCAGTGATAGATGCAAAAGCCTAGGAAATTATTGCAAAAGAGAGTGAGGACAACAGAAGATTTCAAAAGTCAACTAGGGTGGGACAGTGAGTCAAGGTCGACCCCGAATTGCTGCCAGCAAGACAGGGTCAGCAAGACGAGGTCGACCGGGTCCAAATGGGGTCGACCCCGTCCCCCTCAAAGCTCTTTGGGCCATACCCGAGTTATAGATTTATCCTGTGATTTTGGTTTCCACCCAAACTTGTTGAGGAAACTGTAGATTCTTATAAGGTTTAGTATCATTAAATCCACGGATATGACATTAAACACCTGCGCATTCCGATAGCGATATCATGTAAGTGCTAACGACCACTATTAACATTTCAAACATTACTCAAATTTAGGCAACTTCAAGCATTCCATGAGAGAAAAATTTGTCAATGATACATAGGCTGACGCATTACATGTACAAAGACAGAAAATGCAACAGTCGGCAATAGATAGAAAAACTTCAGGAAACTATGATCTGGGGTCTGGACCTTTAGGTCTTGAAAGATTTGACTATCTTGTTTTCAAATGTTAAATCCAAGTATCCATGAAATACATGGAATTGACTGTGAAGTGAAGGGGAATTGGCCATGAAATGAATGGAAATGACCGTGAAGTGAAGGGAATTGACCGTGAAATGCATGGAATTGACCGTGAAGTGAAGCGAATTGACTGTGAAATGAATGGAAATGACCGTGAAGTGAAGAGAATTGACCGTGAAATGCATGGAATTGACCATGAAGTGAAGGGAATTGACCGTGAAATGCATGGAATGGACCGTGAAGTTAACGGGAATCGTCGAAATTGAATGTGAAATGCATGGAATTGACTGTGAAATGAAATGAATTGACTATGAAATGCATGGAATTGACCGTGAAGAGAAGGGAATTGACGGTGAAATGCATGTAATTGACCAAATAGTGAAGGAAATTGACTGTGAAATGAATGGAAATGACCATGAAGTTAAGGGAATTGACCGTGAAATACATGGAATTGACCATGAAATGCATGGAATTGACCGTGAAGGGGAATCACCAGAATTGACTGTGAAATGCATGGAATTGACTGTGAAGTGAAGGGAATTAACCATGAAATGCGAAATTGACCGTGAAGTGAAGGGAATTGACCGTGAAGTGAAGGGAATTGACCGTGAAATGAATGGAAATGACCGTGAAGTAAAGGGAATTGACCGTGAAATGCATGGAATTGACCATCAAGTGAAGGGGAATCGCAGGAATTTGACCGTGAAATGAATGGAAATGACCGTGAAGTGAAGGAATTGACCGTGAAATGCATGGAATTGACCGTGAAGTGAAGGGGAATCGCTAGAATTGACCATGAAATGCATGGAATTGACCGTGAAGTGAAGCGAATTGACCGTGAAATGCACGCGATTGACCGTGAAGTGAATGGAATTGACCGTGAAATGCATGGAATTGACCATGAAGTGAAGCGAATTGACCGTGAAATGAATGGAAATGACCGTGAAGTGAAGGGAATTGACCGTGAAATGCATGGAATTGACCGTGAAGTGAAGGAACTGACTGTGAAATGCATGGAATGGACCGTGAAGTGAAGGGGAATCGCCGGAATTGACTGTGAAATGCATGGAATTGATCGTGAAGTGAAGGGAATTAACCTTGAAATGCATGAAATTGACCGTGAAGTGAAGGGAATTGACCGTGAAATGCATTGAATTGACCGTGAAGTAAAGGGAATTGACAGTGAAGTGAAGGGGAATCGTCGGAATTGACCGTGAAATGAATGGAAATGACTGTGAAGTGAAGGGAATTGACCATGAAATGCATGGAATTGATCGTCAAGTGAAAGGGAATCACAGACAGAATTGACCATGAAATGAATGGAAATGACAATGAAGTGAAGGAAATTGATCGTGAAATTGAAAAGGCCAAGCTTTATGTCCTAGAGGGGGGGGGGGGGGGGGTGAATATGACTATACCAAATTTAAAATAATTACAGCGGAATTTAAATACAGAAATATCCAAACAAAGTAAATTAATCCACAATGCTGAAATGAATAACAACCTCAATAAACAAGTATTGAGAGATTGATACAAACGTTGTTTTAAGGACAACCTTACACCAAAAACTAAAGTTTATGGTAGGACAACCTGATTTCTAGAAAGATCTTTGTATCAAGAATTCAAACTTTCTAGGAATAAACAAATTGAAGCTGAACAGAGAAATGGAATGATATCACAAATATTGATTGTTCTAGGGACAACCATACACCATAGAAATGGCAGGGCAACCTTACTGGAACAATTTAGAGAATCTAAAGCTCAAACAAATAAATGAATAACTTGAAATAAATTGCAGAAATTTAAATCTGAACTATTACAACATTCCCCACTGAGCTCGAAATTAAATGATTACAACATTCACATCCACATATACATCCCACACTGAATAATTAAAGATATGAAATAAAAATCAAACAACCACAAAACACAAGGGATTATAGTGGTTCACCTGTGTGTACACCAACCGTTCAACAACAGCCACACAGCTACTCCACTCTTAATATCCTCACACGGGGGATATTAGCATTCACTAACAATAATAGGTTTTCCCAGGTTCACCTAAAAACCTTCACAATTGTGTCTTTATTTGTGAGCTTACACAATTAAAAAAAAAAAAACCCCACTTCTTAGTTTTCTGGCTCTCCTCAGATAACCAATACAATGAGATTTTTCTAGCAAATCTCAAAAGAAAACCAAACAGAATTTACAACAAATGTAAAATACCTAATTATCTCCTTCATTGTAGCAGCCCGGAAGAACCAAATTGGAGTAGAGATTTGAATGTTCAAGACCAATGTCCAATACTCACTTTATAATGGTTCTAGGTTCTACTAGATTTTAAATTAAAAACAACGGGCTAGCTTTAATTGATTTTGATTCCAAAAGAAGGAAAACAACAATTCCTCTTTTCATATAAGATTGGAATGCTAGAAACAAAATCAATCAAATAAAGCTAAAGAAAGAGAGTATTAAATAAGCACACTTAGCTTTGATGGAGCACAAAACTATCTCTCAGAAGGCCGAATTAGATTAGGTTCAATTGATTCATTTCTTCTGAGATTCGTGCTCTATTTATAGGTGAGCAAATCACGTCTTCGACTGGTCTAAGGAACTCTTCGACTGGTCGTAGAACCAACTGATATTTGAAAATTCGGGCGCGATAAGATTTGACCGTTTCACGACTGGTCGAAGATATCCTTCGACTTGTCGTAGGTCACATTCGACTGGTCGTAGGTTTCCTTCGACTGGTCATAAGATATGAATTTCAGCGCTGGACTTTGAGTCGTAGGTTTTCGACTTGTCTTAGTTACAGTTGACACTGTTCCTTCGACTAGTCGAACAGACCCTAGGACTAGTCAAAGCCTAACAGAAAATATCCAAATTTTGTAACAAACTTACGACTGATCCAGGAATTTCTTAAACAGGTCGAAGTAGTGCTAGGACTAGTCGAACAAAGACTAGGACTAGTCTTAGAACTGACCAACCTCACGTAAATCAAACATATGACTTATGTATCAAAAATGGCCTACTCTAAAGGTCAACCTAAGGTCAGTCAAACCTCAATCGTGAAGTAAGGACATTGAAACTTAAGGACAAGTGACCTTTGAAAGTAGTAAACCTTGAAGTCTTGTTGTAGCTAATCCTTGAACGTATCTTGAGTTCTTTACGATCGAACTTGTAAGCTTCTTGACATCTTGACTTGAGAGAATTATTTGTCAATCATAGTTGAACTTTGAGTAGAACTTTCTTCTTTACACTTGTGAGCATTGCTTGTTCATCAAAGTTGATCTTGAGTGGATCTTTGTACTTTACACATGAGTAGAGCTTCACATAGCAAGTTACATACCAGTGTCTTTGGCACCACAAATTTGACAATATAAAAGGGGTATAAACTATAGCACTTACAATCTCCCCCTTTGTCAAATTAGTGACAAAACACACTACCAAGATATGTTTATAGAACACAGAATATTTGAGTAACAAATCATGCATAGAATATAGAATGTTTGAGTAACGAATCATGCACCAGTTGTCATCAACTGGCACAGTTAATATAAACCTGCAAATATGCAAATATTCAACATAACCATTCTCCATACATGTCTTTATAAGACATACAAAAACTCCCCCTGAATAAAACATATCCAAATGAATGATGAGTGAAACATATCATTCTCCCCCTTTTTGTCATAAGAGGACAAAGGGAACCAAGGAACAGAAAGACAAGATATGAGATAAAAGCATAATTAACTCACAAAAATCAAATACTGAGTTTAAGCAAAGCTAACATCATAGTAATAAAGTTATTACAACTTAAACAACTTAAACACTAATCTGAAGCAGAAGAAGGAGTAGGGATAGATGGATCAAGTTTATGCATCCCCTTGTTCAAGCGCCTAAGATATTTGCGCATGTACTTGAATTGTAAATCATGACCAACAGACATGTTTTCGATCTTAACATTTATATTATCAACTTTATCTTCCAATGCACTCAGACGTGCATCAACATCAGATGGTACAAAATCTGAATCATTCATAGAATTAAAATCAAGTTCTTTAAAGATGTCATCCATGTTTATGTCATTAGGAGGAAGATCACCAGCTTCTTCCTCATGTTCAGCATGACCACGACCACCACCTTGGCCAAGATGGAAATCCAGCTTCATCTTATTGATATTAGAATTGTTGAAAATTAGATGATGGATAGGTGTCTCTCCAACCGGCATATCGACTAACATATGTGTAGCCAATACAGTCATAAAATAGGCAAAAGGAATGTCACTGTGACCCGGATGGAGTCTAAACTGAAGAATGAAATGACAGATTAAGGATGGTAAACAAATCTAAGTACCACTGACAACAGCATGGATAACACGAACCATATATGAAGTTAAATCGGTTTTATTATCTGAACGAGGATACAGATTAGACACAAAGATTTTGTAGAGAACTCTATATTTAGGTAACAAATACCTTACGGGAAGCACATTCCCTTTATGTGTCCATTGAACATCCATGTTGCACAAGTCTCTAGTGAGCATATGTTTTTCAGAAACTGAAGGTTTATCAGAAAAATTATGGATTGGAATACCCTCATCATTAACTGGAATGTCAATAAGAGTTGAAATCAAATGACGATCAACGTCAAAAGGCCCTTCTCTAGTAGATATTTTAAATGTTAACTCATCCAATAAAAAAACACTAATACATGCATACATGGATTGGGTAATGGACCGGTATGCTGGCCCATCCCAATATAATAAGTTATCCCAACCTACAGATTTTAAGCATAGGAAGGATGTCAAAAGGTGCAACATGATCAATGAAAACAGGGTGTTCAACAATAACGTTGCGTAATCTGATGTCCCGAACATAAGATGGATTATCATCAGGAGGCCGAAGATGACATTTAGTAATCGGGGCTGATCTGGAAGAAGAAGACGGACCACGGTTGTTGTTTTCTTTCCTCTAGAAGCCATTTGCAACAAAGATTTCAAGAAAAGAAAAAGTTGCAAAGGTTTGAGAAGAGGGTTTACTCAAAACAGATTTTGCAAAAGAAAAACCTCAAATCACAACAAAATCCAAAATAGAAAGTTCTAGGAGAGAAAAGGAAACAATCTAGACACAGATCTGCAAGAAAAACATAAATATAACACTAACCTTAAAGAAATGTAACAATAGGTTCGACTAGTCGAGGCTCGGATCCTTGGAGAGTGAAAACGGAATGAGGAAGAAAGTGAAATCCCCAATTTTTAAGTGATTCGCCGAGATCTACGACTGGTCGTGGATATGCACGACCGGTCGAAGTACGACTGGTCGTGTATACTCATGACTGGTCGAGTACCGGCCAAAAATTCAGATTTCTTGTATAATAATCAAAAAATTGGAATTCAAACTAGCAAATATATACACTATGATACAAGTAGGCATAAATAATAATTTTAAAATGCACATGCCAAGATCAAATTTCATCTTGTTAAACCTGCTTTTGTCGAGCAGTTTAGTGAAAATGTCAGCTGTTGATCCTCGGTAAGAATATATTCCAGAGATATAACTTTTTCTTCTACTAATTCCCTAATATAATGAAATCTAATGTCAATATGCTTAGTACGAGAATGCTGAATAAGATTTTTAGAAATATTTATGGCACTGGAATTATCACAATGTAATAACATAGAATCCTGTTTAATTTCATAATCACTTAGCATTCGTTGCATCCAAACAAGCTACGTACATGCATTACCAGCTGCAATATAATCAGCTTTAGCTGTTGAAAGTGATATAAAATTTTGTTTCTTGCTAAACCAGGAAACTAAACAATTTCTGATATAAAAGCAACCACCATTGGTTGATTTTCTATCATCTAGATTACCAGCCTAGTCAGCATCCAAGTATCCAGCTAATTGAACATTAGTCTCATGAGGATACCAGAGACCGAGATTAACAGTACTTGGGACATATCTAATAATCTGTTTGACAACAGTCAAGTGCGATTCTTTTGGATCAGATTGATATCTTACACAAATACCAACACTTAGAGAAATATCAGGTCTACTAGTAGTTAAATATAGTAAACTACCAATCATACTTCGATATAATTTCGGATTTACATTTTTACCTGCAGAATCTTTTGAGAGTTTCAAAGTTGTACTCATAAGAGTATCGAAATCCTTACCATTCTCAAATCCAAATCTCTTAATTAGATTCATAGCATACTTAGATTGAGATATAAACATTCCATCAGGTTGTTGCTTTACTTGCAACCCAAGGAAATAATTCAATTCCCCAACCATGCTCATTTCAAACTGAGATTTCATCAAATCTACAAACTCAATAGTCATGTCAGTACAGGTAGATCCATAAATGATATCATCAACATAGATTTGTACTAATAAGATGTGCTCATTATGTTTTCTAATAAACAGAGTTTTATCAACACATCCCATTTAAAATTTATGGCTTAATAAAAACTTTGTTAGTTTCTCGTACCATGCCCTAAGAGCTTATTTTAAACCGTAAAGTGCCTTTTTAAGTCGATAAACATGATCGGCATTCTTGGGGTCTTTAAAATCTATTGGTTGTTCAACATAGACTTCCTCATGCAAATCGCCATTTAAAAATGCACTTTTTACATCCATTTGGTAAATCTTGAACTTTTTAAAACATGCAATGGATATAAAGAGTCTAATTGATTCAAGACGGGCTACTGGTGCAAAGGTTTCATCATAGTCAATACCTTCAATTTGAGTGTAACCTTGTACCACTAACCTAGCCTTATTTCTAATTATATTACCAAGCTCATCAGACTTATTTTTAAAAATCCATTTGGTTTCAATGATGTGTTTATCTTTAGGTCTAGGTACGAGATACCAAACATCATTTCTCACAAATTGGTTAAGCTCTTCTTGCATCGCAACAATCCAGTTTTCATCAACAAGAGCTTCTTTTACGTTAGATGGTTCTATCTGGGATGTAAAACATGCGTAATTACATATATCCTCAAGTTGTCTACGAGTACGAACACCAGTGAGAGGGTTTCCAAGAATCTGTGTAGTTAGATGATCTTTAACAGTCCTTAGTTCAGAATCAGTCTGATTAGATGAAGTATCAGGTTTATCAATTACATGAATTTCATCATTATTTGAACTTGATACTGGTGTGTTTAAGTGATCATCAATGACCACATTGATGGACTCTTGAATCACACCGGTCCTTTTGTTCAGTACCCTATAAGCACGACTGTTTAAAGAATATCCTAAAAATATCCCTTCATCACTCTTCGTATCAAACTTTCCCAGATTTTCACGAACTCGTAAAATATAGCATTTGTTGCCAAAAATTCAAAAGTATTTGATAGTAGGCTTTCTATCGAACCACATTTCATAAGCCGTTTTATTATTACTTTTACTAGTGTAAACCCGATTGATAATATAGCAAGCTGTATTGACTGCTTCAGCCCAAAGATTCTTAGAGCTTCATGTTATTCAACATGACATTAGTCATTTCTTGAAGTACTCTATTTTTCCTTTCCACTATACCATTTTATTGTGGAGTTTTGGGTGCTGAGAATTCATGTAATATTCCCTGGTCGTTACAGAACTTCTCAAAACCGTTATTCTCAAATTCAGATCCATGATCACTACGAATCTTACTGATTTGAGAATCTTTTTCAGTTTGAATCCTTTTGAGAACTTTTCTTACTTCTTCAAAGGTTTCAGATTTGTCCCTTAAGAAGATTACCCAAGTATATTTGGTAAAGTCATTTACAATTACCAAGATATATTTTTTGCCACCTCGACTTTCCGTCCTATTAGGTCCTACTAGATCCATATGGAGAAGCTTGAGTGGTCTTAATGTGGTATTGGAATTCACCTTTTTGTGTGAGTTCCTTATTTGTTTGTCAATCTAGCATTCACCACATATTTTATCTAATTTTTGTAATTTGGGTAAACCTCTTATAAGTTCTTGTTTGCTCAATCTATATAAATTTCGGTAGTGCACATGTCCAAGACGTTTGTGCCATAAATCAGTCTCGTCTGTATGGACCATGTAACATGATTGATTAGATGAGCTGGATTCGCTAACAATATAGCAGTTTTTAGAGGTTCTACGTCCAGTTAGTATTACTGAACCCTTGTTGTTTAGAATCTCACAGCTTTGATTAGAAAATCGTACACTATGGTTATTATCGCATATTTGAGATATGCTAAGCAAGTTATGTTTCAAACCTTCTACATATAAAATATTTTTAAACAAAGGAAGGTTATAGAGATGAACCGTACCTTGGCCCATAATCTTGCAGTTGCTACCATCACCAAATATGACTGACCCATCAGTCATGTCTTTGAGATTGGTGAACAAACCTTTATCACCAATCATATGCCTGGAGCATCCACTATCTAGGTACCACTTTGAATGGCTTGTTGCTTTGAAAGCAGTGTGAGCAACCAAGCAGGCAACTTTAGGAACCCATTTCAGAACTGTTTTGGGTTTAGGAGTATAGTTGGTCTTCTTCTGTCTGTTGTTGTAAGAATGACCTACTGAGTTAGATTTTAAGAGCTCCTTGAGTAAATCGATTATCTTTTCAGCAAGAGGGTTTCGGTTCTAATTTTTAAAATTAACATGGCTGCTTTTAGGTTTTTGAAAAGTTTTAGAAAAACCTTGGTAAGTACTTTTCCCTTTTGAGTTTGAGGACTCTCCTTTCACAAACTTGGGAGAAGTATACTTTTGTTTAGAAGATATATTCTTATCATAACCCAATCCGGATCGATCGCCACATTTTCTTGATCCGGATAATAATTTTTCTAACTTTAGATCACCTTGGGCATATCTCCATGTGTCCTTTAAACTCGGAAGAGAAGAGACTTCATTTTTAAGTTTCTCATTTTCAGATTTCAGATTTTCAATCAAGGAGGTTTTGAATTCCAAATCGCATTTTGATTTTTCAAAACAATCTGAAATTTGAAATTTTTCTAAAACAAGTGATTCAAAACATTCTTTGAGTTTGAAAAACTTTTCTTTTTGAAGTTTAAGTTTGACAGCAATTTTACAACTTTCCTTGTATAGGGCGTTATAGGCATCTTGAAGATCCTCTTCATTTTCACATTCACTGTTCAGATTTTCTTCACTTGTTGAATCATCATGATCTGAAAAAGTGAACTTAGCTAGAGTCATAAGGGCTTTAACTTCATTGCCCGACTCAGTTTCAGAATCTTCTGATTTAGAAGAAGCTTCAGAATCAGATGACTTATCCCATGTAGCCAACATACAGTTTCTTTTTTATTTGTCCTTTTTAGGACATTTGTTTGCTAAGTGCCCATACTCTTGGCAGTTGTAACATTGACTGTCTTTCAGAGACTTCCAATTTTTGGATCTAGGTTTAGATCTTTTCTTATCGTTTGATTTTTGAAGATCTACCCTTTTCTTACTTTTGAAAATCTTGTAAAATTTCTTTGCTAAAAGAGCCATATCGTCTTCAGAATTCTCTGAATCCGAGTTTTCATAAAAAAATACCTTTAGAAGATTTGAAAGCAATGAATTTACTTTTAGGAACTTTAAAGTTTAACTCATAAGTCTGTAATGAGCCAACTAATTCCTCAACCTTCATATTATCCATATCACGAAGTTCTTGGATTGCGGTTACTTTAGAATTGAACCGTTCAGGAAGTGAGCGTAGTATTTTAGAACATATCTTGCTTTCCAGGATTTTATCGCCTAGACCCCACATAGAGTTTACAATGTCATTCAATCTGGTATAGAAGTCCATGAATATTTCATTTTCTTCCATATGTATTTCCTCAAATTTAGTTGTGAGGATTTGTATCTTAGATTTCTTGACAATTAATGTACCCTCGTGTGTCATTTCCAATATATCCCAAGCTTGTTTTGCAGAATCATAGGATATAATTCTTTTGAATTCATCCGGTGATAGTGCACAAGTAATTGCATTTAGTGCTTTAGCATTTGCACTACTCTCACTTTTCTGAAGTGTGGTCCAAGAAAAATAAGCCGTTATTTTTGTAGTTTTTGAACCATCAACACCAGTCACTTCAGTGGTAGGAGGGGTCCAACCATTCACTGTGGCTAGCCACACATTTTTATCCATGGATTTGAGGAAGATCCTCATCCTGGCTTTCCAATAGGCATAATTGGAGCCATCGAAAGGTGGAGGCCTAGTGACTGATAGGCTATCAAAATTTGACATACTATATATATAACTTAGATTGTTAGCTCAGGAAATAAATCCAAATATAAAGCAATAAGAACAAGCTATTAGGCTCTGATACCACTTGAAAAGGCCAAGCTATATGTCCTGTGGGGGGGGGGGGGGGGGGGGGGGGGGTGGTGAGGGCTGAATAGGACTATGCCTAATTTAAAATAATTACAGCGGAATTTAAATACAGAAATATCCAAACAAAGTAAATCAATCCACAATGCTGAAATGAATAGCAACTTCAATAAACAAGTATTGAGAGATTGATACAAACGTTGTTCTAAGGACAACCTTACACTAAAAACCAAAGTTTATGGTAGGACAACCTGATTTCTAGAAAGATCTTTGTATCAAGAACTCAAACTTTCTAGGAATAAACAAATTGAAGCTGAACAGAGAAATGGAATGATATCACAAATATTGATTGTTCTAGGGACAACCATACACCATAGAAATGGCAGGGCAACCTTACTGGAACAATTTAGAGAATCTGAAGCTCAAACAAATAAAGGAATAACTTGAAATAAATTGTAGAAATTTAAATCTGAACTATTACAACATTCCCCACTGAGCTTGAAATTAAATGATTACAACATTCACATCCACATATACATCCCACACTGAATAATTAAATATATGAAATGAAAATCAAACAACCACAAAACACAAGGGATTATAGTGGTTCGCCTGTGTGTACACCAACTGTTCAACAACAGCCACACAGCTACTCCACTCCTAATATCCTCACACGGGATATTAACATTCACTAACAAAAATAGGTTTTCCCAGGTTCACCTAAAAACCTTCACAATTGTGTCTTTATCTGTGAGCTTACACAATTAAAAAAAAAACCCACTTCTGAGTTTTCTGGCTCTCCTCAGATAACCAATACAATGAGATTTTTCTGGCAAATCTCAAAAGAAAACCAAACAGAATTGACAACAAATGTAGAGTACCTGATTATCTCCTTCGTTGTAGCTGCCCGGAAGAACCAAATTGGAATAGAGATTTGAATGTCCAAGACCAATGTCCAATACTCACTTTATAATGATTCTAGGTTCAATAGATTTTAAATTAAAAACAACAGGCTAACTTTAATTGATTTTGATTCCAAAAGAAGGAAAACAACAATTCCTCTTTTCATATAAGATTGGAATGTTAGAAACAAAATCATCAAATAAAGCTAAAGAAAGAGAATATTAAATAAGTACACTTAGCTTTGATGGAGCACAGAACTATCTCTCAGAAGGCCGAATTAGATTAGTTTCAATTGATTCATTTCTTCTGAGATTCGTGCTCTATTTATAGGTGAGCAAATCACGTCTTCGACTGGTCTAAGGAGCTCTTCGACTGGTGGTAGAACCAACTGATATTTGAAAATTCGGTCGCGATAAGATTTGACCGTTTCACGACTGGTCGAAGGCATCCTTCGACTGGTCGTAGGTCACCTTCGACTGGTCGTAGGTTTCCTTCGACTGGTCGTAGGATCTAAATTTCAGCGCTGGACTTTGAGTCGTAGGTTTTCGACTTGTCTTAGTTGCAGTCAACACTGTTCCTTCGACTAGTCGAACAGACCCTAGGACTAGTCGAAGCCTAATAGAAAATATCCAAATTTTGTAACAAACTTATGACTGATCTAGAAATTTCTTAGACAGGTCGAAGCAGTGCTAGGACTAGTCGAACAAAGACTACGACTAGTCTTAGAACTGACCAACCTCACGTAAATCAAACATATGACTTATGTATTAAAAATGGCCTACTCTAAAGGTCAACCTAAGGTCAGTCAAACCTCAATCGTGAAGTAAGGACATTAAAACTTAAGGACAAGTGACCTTTGAAGGTAACAAAACTTGAAACCTTGAAATCTTGTTGTAGCTAATCCTTGAACGTATCTTGAGTTCTTTACGATCGAACTTGTAAGCTTCTTGATATCTTGACTTAGAGCAATATTTGTCAATCACAGTTGAACTTTGAGTAGAACTTTCTTCTTTACACTTGTGAGCATTGCTTGTTCATCAAAGTTGATCTTGAGTGGATCTTTGTACTTTACACATGAGTAGAGCTTCACATAGCAAGTTACATACCAGTGTCTTTGGCACCACAAATTTGACAACATAAAAGGGGTATAAACTATAGCACTTACAGAAATGCATGGAACTGACCGTGAAGTGAAGCAAATTGACTGTGAAATGCACAGAATTGATCCTAAAGTGAAGGGAATTGTCCATGAAATGCATGAAATTGAACATGAAGTGAAGGGGAATCGTCGGAATTGACCGTGAAATGCATGGAATTGACCGTGAAGTGAAGCGAATTGACCGTGAAATGCACGGAATTGACCATGAAGTGAAGGGAATTGATCGTGAAATGAATTGAATTGATCGTGAAGTGAAGGGGAATCGCCAAAATTAACCGTGAAATGAATGGAATTGACCGTGAAGTGAAGGGAATTGACCACGAAATGCATGAAATTCACCGTGAAGTGAAGGGAATTGACCATGAAATGAATTGATTTGACCGTGAAGTGAAGGGGAATTGCCAAAATTGATCGTTAAATGCATGGAATTACCCGTGAAATGAAGGGAATTAACTATAAAATGAATTGAATTGACCATGAAGTGACGGGAATTGACCGTAAAATGAATTAAATTAACCGTGAAGTGAAGGGGAATCGCCGAAATTGACCGTGAAATGCGTGGAATTGACTGTGAAGTGAAGGGAATTAACCGTGAAATGCATGGAATTGACCATGAAGTGAAGGGAATTGATCGTGAAATGCATGGAATTGACCATGAAGTGAAGGGAATTGACCGTGAAATGCTTTGAATTGACCGCGAAGTAAAGGGAATTGGCTGTGAAATGCATTGAATTGACCGTGAAGTGAAGGGAAATCGCCGGAATTGACCGTGAAATAAATAGAAATGACTCTGAAGTGAAGGGAATTGACCGTGAAATGCATGGAATTGACTGTGAAGTGAGGGGGAATCGCCAGAATTAACCGTGAAATGAATGGAAATGATCGTGAAGTGAATGGAATTGACTATGAAATGCATGGAATTCATCGTGAAGTGAAGCGAATTGACCGTGAAATGCGCGGAATTGACCATGAAGTGAAGGGAATTGACCGTGAAATAAATTGAATTGACCGTGAAGTGAAGGGGAATCGCCGGAATTGACCGTAAAATGCGTGGAATTGACCGTGAAGTGAAGGGAATTGACCACAAAATGCATGGAATTCACCGTAAAGTGAAGGGAATTGACCGTGAAATGAATTGAGTTGACCGTGAAGTGAAGGAGAATTGCCGGAATTGACCGTGAAATGCATGGAATTGACCGTGAAATGAAGGAAATTAACAATGAATTGAATTGAATTTACCATGAAGTGAAGGGAATTGACCGTGAAATGAATTGAATTGACTGTGAAGTGAAGGGGAATCGCCGAAATTGACCGTGGAATGCTTGGAATTGACCGTGAAGTGAAGGGAATTGACCGTGAAATCAATTGAATTGACCGTGAAGTGAAGGGGAATCGATGGAATTGACTGTGAAATGCATGGAATTGACTGTGAAATGAAGGGAATTGACCATGTGGTGATTAAAATTGACCGCGAAGTGAATGAAATTGACCGTGAACTGATTGAAATTAACCACGACGTGAATGAAATGGATTTTCGACCATCGACCTGATGGAATCTTGAAAATAACTAAGTTGGTTGGCTAAAGTAGCTTCTCCTACCCCAAAATCATATGGTACATCAAGTAACTAATTTTGGTTTAGAAGATATTCTTGTTAAATGAATAAAGAAAGAAAAAAAAAAAAAAAAAATTTAAAATAAAAAAGGGTGTAGAGATTGCTACACACTACGGTTATGGCTACGGTTAGAATCCGTAGCCAGAGGATCCCACTGACCCGGTCGACCGGATCGCTAACTTTTTTTTTTTTTTTCCTGTTGTAATCCCCACTGCTTTTTGTGGGTCCCATTATGAGGTATGTGTTATATCCAAACCGTCCATCTATTTGGCGAACTCATATTAAGGCTTGAGACGAAAAATAAGATAGATCTAGCTATCAAGTGGACCACACTGTAAAAGGCTGTGGAGGATTGAACGTCTACCATTGAAACCCTTTTAGGGGTCACAGAAGTTTTGGATCATTATGAAATTTGTTTTTCCTCTTCATCCAGGTCTTTGCAACCTTATGAATAGATTAGATGGAAAATAAATGTTATGGTGGGCCTATAAAATTTTTAACGGTGAAAATCAATTTCCCCGCTGCACTTTGTGGTTTGGTCCAGTTGATCTTTGGATATAATTTTTTTTTTTTTTTTTTTTGATAATGCTCCGAAATGATCTTGAAATATGGATGAACGTTGTGGATATAATAAATAGATAACTGTGGGGCCATGTTACTTTGATCTCTTCTGATCGGAGTTGGAGGAGCGTCCGCGCTCGTCTTCGAGTACCAGCTGATCCATTTCCGGAAGGAAAAGTAGGGGCATTTTCGACATGAAAAAAAGCAATCCGTACATCTGGGGCTTATTCTTGGAATATAAAAACAAGTGGGCTCAAAAAGGTTCGTGACCCATATATGGGTCGTACAGTAGGAAATTTCTCTTTTCCAAAGTTCCAAAAGAGAGATGGATGAGAACTAATCCCCTGCAAGCAGGGGTACCACAATTTGTGACGTTGTACTATCTTTCCTGCTATCATGCCACTTGTGTAAAACATCTACGCCGTTAACATGGTAGGCCCCACAATGAAAATCACCTTTCTCGAAAATCAGGTTGATGTGAGTTGCATCAGTACGTTGAATAAGACTGTCAATTATCCAACGGTGTGGCACGTATGATGAGCGGCCGGTCTGATTTCTTGAACGTTGATCTTCGCGATGAGGCCTACCATTTCAATTAACATCCTAAGTTAGGTATGAGATCCAATGCAAGTGTTCCGTGGCGCACATCTATCCATCAAAAATCACAAAGATCAGATGATCCTGACCATCAATCGAGGTTTGTTTTTTTTTTTTTTTTTTTTTTTTTTTTTTTTTAAATGTCATTGAATGTCTGTCTTTGCCTGCATTTCTAATCCAGGCTGTTTTCATTTTTTAAGGGACGCCACATCAAGGACAGGGCTAAACAGATGAATGGTCTGCATCTCCTATACGTATCATGGGTGCACGGATGCTTTATCGGTGTTATTTTATATTCATGCTCCATCCACGATGGGACCCACAATTTGGACGGTTTGATCAGTGCCACATGTGAGGAGGATGAGCGGCTACCATTCTCCAAATGGTGAAAAACTAACACAGGAGTTTGGCTGTCTATTAGATAAAAGAGTAATTAATGATGTAATCGAGTATCCTACCAAACTTGCTTTATCTGTTGTATAGATTAAAGAGAAAGCATCTCGTGCCAGACTCCAATATCTAAGTTAATTATCAAGCACTCAATCTCCGTCCACATTGTACACACGTATGAGATCTGGACTGTTCATCTATCTTATCCTACGGTAGATAGGCCGTATGCAAAAATTCACACCACAAATGATCCTGACCGTTAATAGGAGGAAATCGGCCCATAGAAACCAAGATCATTGGTAGGACATTTTCCTAGCCACCCATTTATGATCATCAAGATCCTCCTCTCTGTGGTTATAACTATCCTCCCATTGTGATTCCCAAAGTATGCACCATCCGTGGTGGGCCCATGGTGAACGGTCTGGATTCCCTAACTCATGTAAGTCTGGTAGGAGTAGAGCTGGGCATTTTACACCCGAATTGGTGGATCCGCCTGATCAGACTCGATCCGACCCAATTCGAACAAAACCGATGGTCAGGATCGAATAGCGTAATCCAGATCCGAATTATTTTTGGGTCAAATCCGGATAGGCCATGTTCCGAACCAACCCGATTCGAAACCCGACCCAATTCGGACCGACCCGATCCAGATATATATATTATATATATATATATATATATATATATATATATATATATATTATATATAATATATATATATATATATAATATATATATATATATTCTTTTACTTTTACTGCGTAGGATTTAGGTTCGACGCCAAAAAAATCCGGCCCATTCCCGTCAACTCTATCTCTTTATCTCTATATCCGTAATTCTCTCTCTGTATCTATCTCTTTATCTCTGTTGAAGAGGAAGGCAGGAAGAAAGTTTTAGAGCTTGCATTCCTCTGCTGGAGAGATATATTGAGAAATGATCTGTAGGTATATACGGAAGAAAGAAAGAAAGAAGGAGAGAGAGTCGCAGCTCGATCGAAGAATGGTGTATGAAGTGGTTTTTATGGGTCTGATCACGAGGTATGTTTTATATCCAAACCGTCTATCCATTTGGCGAGCTCATTTTAACGCTTGAAACAAAAAATAAGACAGATCTAACCATCAATTAGACCACACTTCAAAAACTAGTGAGAGATTGAACGTCTACCATTGAAACCCTTTTCAGGGTCACTGAAGTTTTGAATCAATATCAAATTTATTTTTCCTCTTCATTCATGTACGTGTGACCTTATAAGATTTATTTTTCTTTTTCAATCAGGTACTTGTGACCTTATGAACAGATTGGATGTAAAATAAACGTTATGGTGGGCCCTACAAATTTTTTAACGGTGAAAATCATTATCTCCGCCACTATTTATGGTATGGTCCAGATGATCGTTGGATATGATTTGTTTTTTGGATAATGCTCTAAAATGATCTCTAAAAATAGATGAACGGTGTAGATATAATAAATACATCACTGTGCAGCCATGTAACGTTGATCTCCTTTGAACCGTTCTCACAACTCGGAGCTCGAGGAGCATCTGTGCTGTCTTCGCATGACATGTACCATAGCAGCTGTAATTAATACAGCTGTGCTAGCTACAGGATAGCTACAGCCAGGCTGTACCTTTATAATAAAGGGTGGTGGATTGCGTGTTGAGTAACTCACGTGAGTAAACTCTGTGGGGCCTACCATCATTTATGCATTTTATCTACTCTGTCCATCCATTTTATTACTTAATTTTAAGTGGTTAGCCTAAAAATAAAGCATATTCAATGATCAATTGGACCACACCACTGGAAACAGTGTGAATTTAACGTCTACCGTTAAAAAGTTCTTGATGGCCACAAAAGTTTTAGATCAAGCCGATGTTTTTTTTTTTTTTTTCACTTAATCCATGTCTGTTTTATCTTACTAACAGGTTGGATGACAAATAAACATCACTGGAGTCCTTGGAAAGGTTTCAATGGTGGAAATCAATACTTCCAATGTTTCTTGTCGTATGGGCCATTTGAACTTTGGACATGATTCGATTTTGGGCTCAACCCCTAAAATGATATGAAAAAAATGGATGGACGGCGTGGATAAACCAAATGAATTCACGGTAGGACCAAAAGAGTTTACAAAGTACGATAAGAGCGTACTGACACAGTCCGATTTCTTTATAAAGCTTCCCAGAGAAGCTACGGGTGTAAAGCTTCTTCAACAAGCTATGCAGCTGTACATTTTTATTTGTGTGGGGCCCATCTTGAACTTTTTAGTTTATCTACACCGTCTATTAGTTTTTTCAGATCATTTTAACAGTTGATACTAAATTTTAAGTATATTTAATAATCAAGTAGATCACATCATAGGAGACAGAGAATAGTGATTTCCACACCATTGAAAGAAACGAATTAACTGAGTCTTACCCAATCTGATCCGACTCGGTTTTCCTGACCAAGTTGGACTCGGATCGATTCAGGCCAACAAGAGTTCGGATCTATTCGGGTTAGATGACCCGGACTCGGCCCCAGATTGGATCGAGTTCGGGTCAGGCCCTGCAAATCTCCAACGGAGTCGGGTTGGACCGAATCCGATCCGACTCGATCGATGTGATGCCCAGCTCTAGGTAGGAGTGTCTAGCACAGGGAATATTCCAACGGGTCCTTGTGTGGTGAATAAAAGGATAGACCGTATGGTAAATATCAAGGGGTTTTTTTGTATTGTATAGAAAACCTCTTGGCAGATATTCAATTGACTTTTAGGCCCTTGGAATTGTATGGTCGTCCAATGACAATCACTATCAGATCCCTTTCAAGGGGCAACATAGATATCCCACTGTCTATTGATAGCTTTCTCCAGGCTTGGTTTCTTAAATAGTCTGATCCTTCAACCAAAGATGGTGCAAGGAACACTTCTACAACGGTCGAAACAAGGATGGAAAGACTCGAAGTCATAGAAAGATATTTTCGTCGGCTCGAGCTATGGTTGGTTGGGATTGCCCTTGCCACTGTCTATTGATAGCTTTCTGCTGTCTTACGGGGAATTCATGTATAAACTTGGACTTGATCAGATTCCACGGGTATCTAGGACTAGGAATGTACTGGTGACCTTTTTTCATGCAATTGGCTGATTTTGATACTTATTTTACAATTTATTTATTAATTTTTTCCATTGTTTTGGATGGTTTCTTCTTATTATGACTTGACCTATCGTCTTTCCCTTAACATTTGGTACCATCGTTCTGTCAACAGACTTTAGATCGTGCGTACTTTTGTGTGCATGCGAATCTAATAGTTCCGGAAAAATTGAGAGTAGTCAAATCTTATTTGATTTTGTATTGCTCCTACTCAAAAATATGGAGGATCTCTTAGTGTCTCGGATGCCTAGCAGTTCTTTAAAAAAACAAAAAAAACAAAAAACAAAAAAAAAAAAGAATTTTTGTAAAAGTTGCCCCGCCTTTGGGAGTGATACTCTCTGGGGTATTTTTTTTATTTATTACAAATGATTTTGTGAATAGGTTCAGGTAGCTTGATCACCTCCACCAGATATGCCCGTGGGATGTTCATGTAAGCATGGTTTTATTAAAAACATGCAAGATGATCGATTTGTTTGGCTTGGTCCTTTTTTAGGGTACTTCTCTTTTTGAGTTTACGAGTTGCTCTTATATGCCGTTCTGCGATTTGATAGTTGCGGTAGGACTTGTTCTGCTAGGGATATGTTCCCTTTGTGCTTGGCCAAGGGATTGGATTCTTTTGGGATGATCTGACCCGTCCTTAAGATTTAGACCCAATGCGGAGACTAACTGGATACTTTGGTCCATCCTTTCGTAATGCAGTAGTAACCATGCGAATCATGCTTTTATTTTGGTGAGTCCTACCGATAGTCGTGATTAGGGCTGAAAGTCGGGTGGGTTCAACCCGAGACTGACCTGACATTGGGTTGGGCTCGGGCATGATGTATCGGGTTTGGTCTCGGGCTTGCGCTATACAAACACCAACCTGATAAAACTTGGGTTGGTCTCGAGTTGAGGTCTCAAGTTGCCCGACCCAACCTGAACTCGATCAATATGTAAGTTACTTATAAATTATAATTGAGTGTGGATCGTCTATGTTGAAGGCATGGGAAATTCCAATGCCATCGTGTTTCATTGGTCCACGTCATTTTCGAAGACTCAAGCTAACAAGATATGCCTAATTTCTCTCTCCAAAATAGATTGCTAGCCACACAACATGACTTTTAAAGGAATAATTGTCTTATATTTTAGCTTGTTTGTTTAGAAAAAATGAAGGTCTTTACTATAAATAACTACATATATAATTAATAAAATCATAGGTACACAAAATAAGACGTGTATTGAAAATATAATAAACTAATGTAATAACGAAAATATTAGCACGTATCCACCTGGCCAACTCAATCAACCCAAGCGAGCCCACTCAAGTTAGGCTTGGGTTGAGAATTCCCAACCCGAGGTTGGGTTGGGTTGGGTTGGGTTGAGTTGGTGTATAGGACCTTGGGTTGGGCTAGGGTTGAGCACCAACCCGACCAAACCCACTGAACTTTCAGCCCTAGCTGTGATCAGGATTCCGATTTGCTGGAGAAATTGTTCGGTTCCGTTGTGTCACGGTATGGTATGACTCCATGGGGATATCTTTGGTCATCACCGTTCATGGGCTCCACCGTGATGTGTCAGACATCTGCTCCATTATTCAGATGCACCCTTTCATGGTGGGCCACGGGACTAAAAATCACGCCAATACATGAATTAAGTGGGCCACACCATAGACATCAGTTGAGAGTGAACGCCCACACGTGGAAACCTTCTTGATTAGTTATAGTGCCGAAGTTCAAACATCTAGCATATCCATTGTGTGTCCCACTTGGATGAGGGCTCACACCAAATGTTACGCTGTTCCAAAACTCAAGTTAGCCCCATTAAGTGCTTTTAGATATTTTAAGCATGATTTTCCATATAAAAAATGGCATAGCCCACTTGAGTTTTAGATATGATGGTTTTTTGAGACGTCCATAAGATATAGGGGACCATAGATCTCAACCTCATGCTTTCGGAGTTGAAAACATCAGCCCGCAATTTAAGATCTACCTAATTAATAACTTCCAACCTATCATGGACACCAATGTGCAAGTAAACTACTGCACACCCTAATAATAGCCGTGGATTCCTCGAAGAACTGATAATCATAGCGCGGTTTTCAGCACTCGTAGGAGAACTCGCCGTCCGAGGCTCTGTACTCACTTGGATGGAGAGATTTCGGATAGAATTTCCCTCTCATCCATTCTAGCGCATGGACACAAATTGCCTATTAGACTGTGCTTATTAATAGGCCCACCATGATGTGAATGTTTTATCCACGCCATCCATCTATTTTCAATATCAGGCATGAGCCAAAAAATGACGTAGATCCAAAACTCATGTGGACCTCGTTACAGAAAACAATGGTGATTGAACACTCATGGCTACAAAAGCTTTAGATGAAGCCAATATTTGTGTTTTCTGTTCATCCAGATTTGTGTGATCTAATCAAGTTGAATGACAAATAAACATTAAAGTGCAGCCTAAGAAGTTTTTAATGGTGGCCGTTCAATCACCACTGTTTCCTGTGGTGTAGTACACATGCATGCATGAGATTTCGATCTGCCTAATTTTTATGTTTCATGCCCTAATGGTCTTGAAAATTAGATAGAATATATACATCATGGTGTAGATCTGCCTTATATTTTGGTTTTACGCCTGAAATGGTCTTGAAAAATAGATTGAACATATACATCATGTTGGGGATCACGTCGTAGTATCTAATAGTGACTTTGCTACTGGCATAGGCAATCCCCGAGCGTCCATTTCATCTGAGGGCGCCAAGGGGTGGATCCCTGACAAGGAGGCCCATTTTGATGTAATTCCTTACATCCATGCAGTCCATCTGTTTTGAAAATTTATTTTAGTATCCGATCCCAAAAATTAAGCAGATCAAAATATCAAGTGGACCACACTAAGAAACAATGGTGACTGATCATTAAAAACTTCCTATGATCCACAAAAGTTTTGGATCAAGCTAATATTTTCGTGGTCCCTTAATCCATGACTTTGCGGCATTATCCACAGGTTGGATGGCAAATAAACATTCCAGTGGCCCCTACAAAGTTTTTAATGGTGGGTATTCAATCACTACTGTTTGTTTCCTGTTGCGTGATCCACCTAAGATTTGTATCTGCTTCATTTTTGGGACATGCTAGGAACATACTTCAAGGTAGCCTCACTTGAGCCCAGTGTGAAAATGCCCTTGCATTAATCACTCCGGTGAAGAGTCTCAAACACTAAACATCCCCCCTGATACCAATTTGATGTAGGACAATTAACCACTTGCTATAAAGGCTTGAATTGATAGAGCATAGCAAATTAATCTCTTTATCTCATAGCCCAGGCCCCAAATTCTACTACAAGAAAAGTCACTTTTACTGACGAAAATTTTTGTCAGTAAATTCGTCGCTAAAAGACCGAGGGGAAAAACTTTTACCAACAAAAAAAAAAATTTCTTCGACAAAGGTAAGACTTTCGCCGACGAATTTTTTCGTCGGTAAAACCTTTTACCAATGCTTTTTTTTTTTTTTTTGTAGGTAAAAATATTGACAAAACTTTTACTTGCGAATATTTTCATAGGTAAAAATATTTACAAAACTTATACCTACGAATATTTTCGTAGCTAAAAATGGGTAAAAATTATTACTTAAAGACGTACAAAACTTTTACCTACGAAACAATTCGTAGGTAAAAATATTTACAAAACATTACAAATATTTTCGTAGCAAAAAATAATATTTACAAAACTTTTACCTACGAATATTTTCGTAGGTAAAAGTCTTTTTTTTTTTTTTTCATAATTTTCCACCACAAAATTCCTGATATACACCTATTACAATATATTTCATCATGATATACACCTGTTATATAATATATTTCATCATATTCACATTCCCATCCATCTAAACCCAAACTATGTAATCCATCCAAACATAAACTACATCCATCCAAACACAAACTACATCCATCCAAACCTATAACCTAACCTTAACCTTAACCTAAACGTATATCCGGTGATCGTGACCACATATTCGTGCATCCTACACTAGATTCTTGAACACAATTTTCTTTGTTGTCAAATAAATCTACAAGTGCCACAAAAATCCAGAAAATGGTTTGACGTCCATAATGGAATCACCGAATCAGCCTAACACAGGAGCAAACTTTTTTTAAAAGGTGCCAGAGCAATTCAAAAATTTATAATTAGCTTTGGGATTTGGGTGCATACCATAACAACAACAAATCTGTTAGTCATAGGTTCCGGTCCGATGTGCGCTCCTGTTCAAAACAATGGAAATGGTAAGCACATGCATACAAATGCACATATATCGCGAAATGGAAGTAAACAGCTTAATCTACCTAGATAACTGCAGTTTAGCAAATGTTTAACGAATGTTGTTTTCCCAGTGGAGTACTGGCCTAAGAGCATAACCATTAGCCTAGCATCGAAATCACTGTTTGTCTGCAAAAAGGAACTAGCCCCAAAAGCAATTGATTATAGTTTGCAGAAACTTTTGCATGTACTATCTAGCTAGAACAACATCTACAACTTCTCACACACAATCTCGAGTGCAGTTTCTAGGGAAAGAAGATTATTTAACTACATTAAAACATAAACTGATCAAATTGATTCATGGTCCACATGTTTGCTATTGCTCACCAATAAAGGAGAAACAAAATCATTAAATCGATAGGTAACTTCCACAGGCTTCAGCTTTTCAATGTATAGCTTCTTCAAGCCATCAATTATTGATGTGACAGAGCCAAGGGGTACCTGAACATACAAAGAAATGTTAAAAGTAAAATTACCTAGAAATAGGTACTCTTTATGATAAACTCAATAACTATAGCAGAATAAAGGGTGCTGCATATCATGCATCAAACAATAAGAGAGTCAAGGTAGTGGCCAGAAAATATAGATATCATACTAATCCATCTCCACTATTAAGATTACAGTAAAAATAGAAACATTTAGATATCCAAATATCAGAATTGCACCAAAATTGCATGTATATGATAACTCCAATACAAACCCGCCAACAAAAAAAAGCCAAAAAATGTAGAGCTGAGTCCATTTGGGGTTATGTAAAAACTCCTTCCTAACAAAATGAAAATATGCAAACAGGATAACGGTGAACCACAAAGATCACCTTTTCTGAAGACTTTGATGTGAACCATTGGAATGATGGTGATTGGTACTGAGTTACTACATCATCACCAATAAGCTAATTAAAAAACCATAAAACCCACAAATTTCAACAACTGTCTGTCTGTAATCGTTAAAACGAGAGAAATTTCTTTACCATTTAGATCAGGATCTCTTTTCTTGGGTGAAGTCTTACTTTTCTGGAAAATAATCGATCCATGAGCAAGTTAGAATATTTATACAAAACTTACAAAGAACATTGCATATAACTTAGTAATAAAAAATAAAAAAAATCACATACGTACAGCTATTAATATATCCAAACCTTCCAATAATGGAGGTCCCAAATTCTCCAGTTCTGCAGAGATAGGAAAGTTAGGTATCAATCCAGGTTTATGCTTATCAATGAATAAAGAACCATGTGCAATAATCCATTCTACTTTATCGTAATTGACTTGAACAAACTTTCTCAGTGGGTGCTATGAAAGAATGAAGTTTAACATATGCTTCACCATTTACCTGCAGTAGCAAGAACATCTGGAGTAATTTCTTTTCTTGCTTGGAAGGTTTAGGTTAAGGTTAAGGTTAGGTTATAGGTTTTAAGTTTAGGTTATATGTTATAGGTTATAGGTTATAGGTAAAGGTTTAGGTCATAGGTTTTGGTTTAGGTTAAGGTTATAGGTTAAGGTTTAGGTTTAGGTTATAGGTTTAGGTTAAGGTTTAGGTTAAGGTTATAAGTTATAGCTTTAGGGAATTGAGAATAGGTTAATTAGGTTTAAGAAATCGGGTACGGGTTCGGGATCGGGTTTAGGTTTGGGTTTTCAAGTTTAGGTTTGGGTTTTCAAGTTTAGGAGTTGAGATTAGAATTAGGTTTAGGGATTTGAGAATACATTTAGGTTTTAGGTTTCGGTTTTAGGTTTAGGTTTAGGTTTAGGTTTAGGTTATAGGTTTAGGTTTAGGTTATAAGTGTATGTTATAGGTTTAGGTTTAGGTTAGGTTATTGTAACGCCCTGAAAATCGGGAGTTGAGCAGAAGTTCAACTCCCGAGTTCCAACGCATCACCTATGCAACATGGATAATGATGATTAAATGTTGTCCGTGTTAGTGCATAAAACATGAGTGAGATTATACTAAATCAACATATCATACCCCAGAGACAGTTAAATTACGCAAGTGGAAGACCATGATAGGTATGTATAAAACATATAAGTGGTGGTGCGTCTCCAGAGTATAATCATGTTCCAGGTTAAACAATTATATATATCATTTCAAAATACAAAATATCAAAATGTGTAGGTCCATCTACATCATGAAATCCACATAGCCCCGGCGATCAGAATGCAGCCTACTTGAACCCGCCAGAGTACTGCATATACCAGAACTCCTCCTCATCGTCATAAAAATCAGGCTCCGCTTCATAAGTTACGCCATCATCTGTAACTAAGACAGAGTCTGGTTGGTGTTTTAAAACACCGTCCCAGAGTAGGAGTGAGTGATCAACTTAGTGGAACTATAAGGCAAATGTTAACATGTTATCAATTCAGTCAAGTAGTAATGATAAAGCAGTACAACAATCATGTCCTAGATTACTCTTGTTAATGCAAGAATAGTATGCGATAATGATGCATGCCCTCGCCTACACTCCCTCAGCGACTTCATCTCACGTTTGCGCATGACATCCTCCTGAAACATGCGCTTCCTCGCCAAAGTACATTCAGTGAGGTGTATGATTGTGATTAGTCAAGTTCTTAATTGGGCATATTCATACAGCAGGATTGGGAAGCTAATGTACCTTCCTTCATATCATTTACCCAAACATTGATCCATCTAGGGTTGTCAATCCTAGTTAATCACATACGAAGAACAATTTCAGGTAGTTACGGAGCTGCTCGTCATCTCAGCATAGGCCTGATTTATACTCGAGGTCACTATAGAAAAGCTAGTCGCCTTAACGTAGTCTTAGAGTATAATCGAGGTCACTATGGTCTCGTCACCTGATCGTAGGCTGACAGATCAAATATAGTATCTCATACCACCGTATTCGGCTCACGATTCTGGGTTGCTCATTGGACACTACGAGAAGGCTCGTCGCTCCAGCGTAGGACGATAACTCGACCACGGTATCCCATACCACTATGCCCAGCTCATGAGTCTTAGCGGATCGAGGTACCAAGGTTAAACAGGCTTTTCACTACTGAGTTTGGTACCTTAGATTCAAGCAGTAGCGTCCATACATTGTAAACATACATTGGGTCAATCGGGTTACTTGACAGGCTCGACTAGTACGAGCATACGTTGAATTAGTCAACATGGAGCGCATACGCACCCCTCGTGGCCTAACCACTGTCGGTAATCATCGTACAACTCGGATTCATCCACTACCAAAAAAAGAGGCAAAGGCTACGGATAAAATCCATAGCCTTAGATCTATGGCTACGGTTCTAGTCCATAGCACGTCCGTAGTCGTAGGTGCAGTAACAATAGGTCTGGAACCTATAGCTACGGATTTAATCCGTAGCTATAGGTCACAACAGCCACGAATTGAATCTGTAGCAATTATGTTCGTAGCTATAGGTTACAACAGCTACAGATTCATTCACTACAGCTACGGATTAAATCCGTAGCTATATCTGGTAATCGCTACGTATATAATCCATAGCAATTATATCCGTAGCTGTAGATTACAACAACTACGAATTTAATCACAACAGCTACGGATTGAATCCGTAGCTATAGGTTACAACAGCTACGGATTATTTGTTTATTCAATTATCACCTGTATAATCATTCAATTACCACCTGTATAATCATCCTGTATAATCATTCAATTACCACCTGTATAATCTTCCTGTATAATCATTCAATTACCACCTGTATAATCATTCATTCATTCCATTACAATCATTCATTCATTCAATTACAATCAATTACAATCCTTCATTCAATCAATTACAATTACAATCAATTACAATCCTTCATTCAATCAATTACAATTACAATACTTCATTCAATGAATTACAATTACAATTACAATAATGCTGAAAATACAAATCTTTGGCTTCATTAGAGAAATTTGCTCGACTTCACCCTGAAATTTCAAAGATAAAGAATTTAAAGAATAAATATCCTTCATTCAATGAATTACAATTACAATCCCTCATTCAATAAATTATAATTACAATTTACAATTACAATAATGCTGAAAATACAAATCTTTGGTTTAGGTTAGGTTGTAGGTTAAGGTTTAGGTTTAGGAAACCAGTTTCGGGTTCGGGATCAGGTTTAAGTTTGGGTTTTCAAGTTTAGGTTTAGGTTTAGGTTTAGGTTAGGGAGTTAGGTTTAGGTTAGGTTGTAGGTTAAGGTTTAGGGAATTGAGAATAGGTTAAGGTTTAGGTTTAGAAAACCGGTTTCGGGTTCGGGATCGGGTTTAAGTTTGGGTTTTCAAGTTTAGGTTTAGGTTTAGGTTAGGGAGTTAGGTTTAGGTTAGGTTGTAAGTTAAGGTTTAAGGAATTGAGAATAGGTTAAGGTTTAGGTTTAGGAAATCGGGTTCATGTTCGGGAATGGGTTTAAGTTTGGGTTTTCAAGTTTAGGTTTAGGTTTAGGTTAGGGACTTAGGTTTAGGTTAAGTTGTAGGTTAAGGTTTAGGGAATTGAGAATAGGTTAAGGTTTAGGCTCAGGAAATTGGGTTCGGGTTCGGGATCGGGTTTAAGTTTGGGTTTCCAGGTTTAGGTTTAGGTTAGGGAGTTAGGTTTAGGTTAGGTTATAGGTTAAGGTTTACGTTTAGGAAACCAGTTTCGGGTTTGAGATAGGGTTTAAGTTTGGGTTTTCAAGTTTAGGTTTAGGTTAGGGAGTTAGGTTTAGGTTAGGTTGGAGGTTAAGGTTTAGGTTTAGGAAACCGGTTTGGTTGTAAGTTTGGGATTTTTTTAGTTTAAGTTGGGTTTAGTTAGGTTTGGTTTAGGTTAGGGAGTTAGGTTTAGTTTAGGTTGTAGGTTAAGGTTTAGGTTTAGGAAACCGGTTTCAGGTTCAGGATCGGGTTTAAGTTAGGGTTTTCAAGTTTTGGTTTAGGTTTAGGTTAGGGAGTTAGGTTTAGGTTAGGTCGTAGGTTGAGGTTTAGGTTTAGGAAACCGGTTTCGGGTTCGGGATCGGGTTTAAGTTTGGGTTTTCAAGTTTAGGTTTAGGTTTAGGTTAGGTTGGAGGTTAAGGTTTATGTTTAGGAAACTCGTTTTGGGTTCGGGATCGGGTTTAAGTTTGGGTTTTCAAGTTTAGGTTTAGGTTTAGGTTAGGGAGTTAGGTTTAGGTTAGGTTGTAAGTTAAGGTTTAGGTTTAGGAAACCAGTTTCAAGTTCAGGATCGGGTTTAAGTTTGGGTTTTCAAGTTTAGGTTTAGGTTTAGGTTAGGGTGTTAGGTTTAAGTTAGGTTGTAGGTTAAGGTTTAGGGAATTGAGAATAGGTTAAGGTTTAGGTTCAAGAAATCGGGTTCAGGTTCGGGATCGGGTTTAAGTTTGGGTTTTCAAGTTTAGGTTTAGGTTTAGGTTAGGGAGTTAAGTTTAGGTTAGGTTGTAGGTTAAGGTTTAGGGAATTGAGAATAGGTTAAGGTTTAGGTTCAGGAAACTGGTTTCGAGTTCGGGATCGGGTTTAAGTTTGGGTTTTCAAATTTAGGTTTAGGTTAGGTTGTAGGTTAAGGTTTAGGGAATTGAGAATAGGTTAAGGTTTAGGTTTAGGAAACCGGTTTCGGGTTCGGGATTGGGTTTAAGTTTGGGTTTTCAAGTTTAGGTTTAAGTTTAGGTTAGGTTATAGGTTAAGGTTTAGGGAATTGAGAATAGGTTAAGGTTTAGGTTCAGGAAATCGGGTTCAGGTTCAGGATCGGGTTTAAGTTTGGGTTTTCAAGTTTAGGTTTAGGTTCAGGAAATCGGGTTCAGGTTCAGGATCGGGTTTAAGTTTGGGTTTTCAAGTTTAGGTTTAGGTTTAGGTTAGAGAGTTAGGTTTAGGTTAGGTTGTAGGTTGAGGTTTAGGTTTAGGAAACTGGTTTCGGGTTCGGGATCGGGTTTAAGTTTGGGTTTTCAAGTTTAGGTTTAGGTTTAGGTTAGGTTGGAGGTTAAGGTTTAGGTTTAGGAAAGCGGTTTCGGGTTCGGGATCGGGTTTAAGTTTGGGTTTTCAAGTTTAGGTTTAGGTGTAGGTTAGGGAGTTAGGTTTAGGTTAGGTTGTAGGTTAAGGTTTAGGGAATTGAGAATAGGTTAAGGTTTAGGTTCAAGAAATCAGGTTCAGGTTCGGGATCGGGTTTAAGTTTGTGTTTTCAAGTTTAGGTTTAGGTTTACGTTAGGGAGTTAGGTTTAGGTTAGGTTGTAGGTTAAGGTTTAGGGAATTGAGAATAGGTTATGGTTTAGGTTAAGGAAACCGGTTTCGGGTTCGGGATCGGGTTTAAGTTTGGGTTTTCAAGTTTAGGTTTAAGTTTAGGTTAGGTTGTAGGTTAAGGTTTAGGGAATTGAGAATAGGTTAAGGTTTAGGTTCAGGAAATCTTGTTCAGGTTCAGGATCGGGTTTAAGTTTGGTTTTTCAAGTTTAGGTTAGGGAGTTAGGTTTAGGTTAGGTTGTAGGTTGAGGTTTAGGTTTAGGAAACTGGTTTCGGGTTCGGGATCGGGTTTAAGTTTGGGTTTTCAAGTTTAGGTTTAGGTTTAGGTTAGGTTGGAGGTTAAGGTTTAGGTTTAGGAAAGCGGTTTCGGGTTCGGGATTGGGTTTAAGTTTGGGTTTTCAAGTTTAGGTTTAGGTGTATGTTAGGGAGTTAGGTTTAGGTTAGGTTGTAGGTTAAGGTTTAGGGAATTGAGAATAGGTTAAGGTTTAGGTTCAGGAAATCGAGTTCAGGTTCGGGATCGGGTTTAAGATTGGGTTTTCAAGTTTAGGTTTAGGTTTAGGTTAGGGAGTTAGGTTTAGGTTAGGTTGTAGGTTACGGTTTAGGGAATTGAGAATAGGTTAAGGTTTAGGTTCAGGAAATCGGGTTCAGGTTCGGGATCGGGTTTAAGTTTGGGTTTTCAAGTTTAGGTTTAGGTTTAGGTTAGGGAGTTAGTTTAGGTTAGGTTGTAGGTTAAGGTTTAGGGAATTGAGAATAGGTTAAGATTTGAGAATGGGTTCGGGTTTAGGTTATAGGTTTTGGTTTTGGTTTAAGTTATAGGTTTAGGGTTTAGGGTTGGGTTTAGGTTATAGGTTTTGGGATTTGAGAATAGTTTTAGGTTATAAGTATAGGTTATAAGAATAAGTTTTAGGTTATAGGTTTATTGGAAGGTTTAGGTTTAGGTTATAGGTTATAGGATTTGAGAATGGGTTCGGGTTTAGGTTATAGGTTTTGGTTATAGGTTTTGGGATTTGGGAATAGTTTTAAGTTATAAGTATAGGTTTAGGTTAGGTTATAGGTTAAGGCTTAGGGATTTGAGTTTAGGTTTAGGTTTAAGGAATTGAGTTTAGGTTATAAGTTTAGGGAAAGGTTAGGTTTAGGGTTTAGGTTTAGGTTTGGGCTTTGGGATTTGAGAATGGGTTCGGGTTTAGGTTATAGGTTTTGGTTTCGGTTTAGGTTATAGGTTTTGGGATTTGATAATGGGTTCGGGTTTAGGTTATAGGTTTTGGTATTTGAGAATGGGTTCAGGTTTAGGTTAAGGGTGTGGTCCCTGCAAATACAAATATAAACATGGCCTGTCCAAATGGCCAAGCCCTTCCAATGCCGTCCATAGGAAATTGACAGTTTCATCATGGTCATAACAGCGGTTCCCACCTTCCAGGGACCCCCGCTCTTCCGGATAGCTCCGACGCACATCAGGGTCTGCTCCATCCTTTACCCGGGCTTGGGACCGGCAATGCAAGGAGTTGCATTGACGGAATTAAAAAAGGAATTACCTAACTCTTCATCCCCAAAAAAAAAAAAGAAGGAAAAAAGCAAAAAAGAAAAAAGAGAGGATTAGGACTTGCCTCATAAAAGAAGATGATAATACAACTGTTTGGTTTCCTACTCTCTGGAATTAGGTGTCATTGAACCAGATGATCTATGACATATTGCAGAATTGAAGGCGTCGGTTCAATATGGCCTGCAAGACAAGATTACAATATTACAAGTATGTAGTGTAAAGGCACAAAACATATATCTTGGGTTGTTAATTCATGTTACTTGAGACCCAACTTCCAATAGAAACTAATAAAATACAAATAACCCATATCATTTGAGAGAGCTCATCACTTGTAAAGGAAACATGAATCATAATAAAGGGCAATAAAAGATTTTTAAAAAAATGAAAGAAGTATAATCTTACAGTCCAATAAGTGAAGAGCCTTGTGTTGTTGTCTCCATAAAGATATGGGCTGACCTGTTTTTGCATTGTTAATGCATTAGGAAATGGATTTGGGTTTGCATTGTTAAGCAACAATCCACATTAAATCTGCATTGTTCAACCACAATAACAACAGTTTAACATTGGACAATTTGAACAAGCATTTCACAATCCCATCAAGAATAAAACAAAACTTTGCAAGGAAGCATTTCACAATTTCAAGACTGATGCATTTGACGCATTATGTCTAAATTACGCAGTCTTACATGAGATGGAGCGGTCTTTCTTCGCTTTCCCAGTGTTCTTTTTCTTTAACAAAATCATCTAAAAAAGTTGAGTACTTCGTTAAACAACTTTAGTTCATCATGTTGGCTACTAATGACTTGCCTTTGTTCATGTAAATTATGCTCCAGTTCTGTTACAGTGCATTGCCTTTCAGAAAGGGATGACTCTAGCTCATGCTATCAATATAGACTGCATAATGGACAAATAAATGCAAAGGAGAGTTGTGTACCTTGACAAGGAAATCATGTGCCTTTCCACCCTCTGCTTCCCCACTCTTATGCTTCTTCCATGCAATAGCATCATCCCACATGCAACATCCACCTGAAAGAATGCGCATAACCGTCATGCTTGAGTAATCAATACAGGAATGTACAAGTAAAACCTTAAAACCAAAGATACTCACCTCCATAGTTGACGATCTCCTCCATAGTTGACGATCTCATTCTAAAGCCCTTCTCCCTCCTCCTTTACCCGGGCTTGGGACCGGCAATGCAAGGAGTTGCATTGGCGGAGTTAAAAAAGGGCTTAGGCTCCATTTAGTTTTTTTTTTTAAATGTTTTCATAAATACTAATGTGATGACCAAATGGAGCCTAAGACTATAAATACGTTCAAATATATAGTACAAAATTCATTCAATATTAAAAAAAAGGTCCTGCTCATTTATGAGGTGAGATCAGGTCCTGCATCGGCATTACTTACAGCCTTTAATTGTTCCGATAGAACACACGTCTCTTCTTCAACAAAAAAATTTTTGGGAACCTCCAAGACCACATGAGTTTGTGCTAATGAGGTGAGATCAGGTCCTGCTCATTTTTTTGGTAGTGAGATAACTTTAGAATACGAGTCACGATAGGCAGTTTTACAGTTTTCGGGTAGCTTTCCACTTGCAACTCTACAAGTTCATTGTAATTTGATCTCAAGTGAAGCAGCAAAGGTGATATTCCTGAATCTTCTTCTTTATATCTTCAATAACAGCCTTGGGAATGTCAAAATCATTCAAGCCAACACTATATCCTTCTAAAAGAGAATCTCCATCAGCAACGGCTGCAACATATTAAAGAACTTAACAGCCTCTTCTATTCCCTTCTTGTCAAGAACAGAAGTAAAAATCTCTGTGAATGATGACTGCAGTAAATCTCTAGTGAAATCAATCCTCACCATTTCACTTTTACTGATCAAATGCCTCTCCCCAAAGCAGTCAAAAAACGCAGGTAAAGAACTCTGTACTATTTGCAAAACAGTCCACAGAGGACCTGTACGGTGAGCCTTAAGCAAAGCAGGTTCTAGTAAAACTGGTGAAACGCACATAGCCAATTGTTGCGCAGTCGCTTTGTTCAAGAAAAAAGTCCTAAACATGAGTTTAAGTGACAATAAAGAATCATGCACCAGTTGTAAATTCAGACTACCACTATGAGAACTACGGATTTGCTTTTCAACACTAAACAGCTCCAAAACTTCTGCTTTGCTGCTAGAGACTGTGGATAAAATATATGAACACAATCTCCATCAAAATCCGCACCTAGGGGAGCACAAATAAGAGGATTGATCTTAACAGTATGGTCGTCATGCACATAGACAGAAAATGCTTGTAATGAATTTATGAGTACTAGGTGGCCTATTAATGAAAACAATGTCTCCGTCCATAATACGCCTATTTATGATTTGACCAACTTTCAAGTATGTATGACCTTTTGAACCTTCCCTAATTGCATAAGTGGCTGAACCATCTTTGTATGTTACACATAATTTGTCATCCACTAGTTTCTGTAAATGATCCATGTTGTATGTCGTGACCTTCTCTTCAAATGTGATCTTTTGGGCAATTTCTAATGGTAAACCAATTTCTAAAGGTAGGCATGGTAGCTCATAACACAGAGACATGATACTTACTTTGCATGTATGAAGACAGAGGAAGCTAAAAACTCTTCGACAGGCACCTGCAAGATATCTTCACATTAATGGGCATCATAATTTTTTTTTGGTTCATGCACAAATACTAGTTCGCTTCGTCAAAAAGCATGTTACTGACAAATGGACAAATGACATTTAATAAAAGAATCCCAAGAGGAAGGCATATCGTCAGCATCAAATGCCACGTATTAATATCATGAACTCCCTCTGATACCCCCAGTAAAAGATGACTAATGGATACCAGGAAAACACCAAGCTAGAACGGTTCCTTGCACCACCACAGAAAGGATAGCGCTAGATCATATGTGCTCAAACAATCTTAAATGAGCATTAATGTCGTAAGAAATGAGCATGAAAGAAAATGGAAATTGGGAGAATATCAGGTAAGAGAGTTGGTATAAATGATTTACCATTGCAACCTCTTCATAGTCATCAGTTAATAAAGATAGCTTCTTCAATCCACAACCTGAAGTTAAAGCAACTTCCCCTGCTACACCTTGAAACACATTGCACTAGACCTGCAATAAGCTACCAACTGCTTTCCCCAAGTGATTGTCAACAGTAGGCATTCAATCCCATTTATATGTAGTAAATAGCTATTTCTGATGGTTTCTGTGGTAAAAAGACATGCACATTTATATGTAGTAAAAAAGGAAAACGTGAGTGTATCATTCGTATTTTGTGGCATACATTTGATGGGGCATTAATGGTTTCTGTTAGCCTGACCTGCCTGACCTTAAACAGCAAAAACAAAAGAAAAAAAATGAAAAAATAAAAAAATAAAAAAAAATAAAAAAAACAACAAATTTTTAAAAAGACAATAAATACATGCTTATATATAAACAAGTTACATACATGTCGTCATAAAAAACATGCTTATAATAATTTCAAGCATGAGCACAAGCAACCTAATCAGGATAAAGAGTAAACCACAATAAATTAAAAATGTCCAAAGATGCCTGAATCAACTTTTCTTTCCTTACTCCTTCAAGCATGAGCACAAGCAAAACCTAATCATGTATCATTTACAATTAAAAAAAAAAAAAAAGATAAGAAAAAATTGATAAAAAAAAAGTAGGCGAGCTTTCTTGTATGTGGGAAATATGGAGGTTGCTCCCTTTAGCTTGTATGTGGGAAATATGGAAAACAAAGTAGGTGAGCTTTCTTGTAATATCTTCTCATTGATATTTGTAGTGAAGGAAAGAATTGAGCACTTCATCATAAGTTAAGACTGGTACTTACTTTAAGGTACCAATGCCTCAATATTGGGTGGTGGTTGGAACTTGGTCATTTTTAATTACGTCAAGCATTGGGAGAAGATTGACCTGTTGGTGCCTAGGCTTGTGAAATTTGAATATGGAAGTTCAAGGGGGAATCTTGGTGGCTTGGTAGTTGGGGGTGTCATTAGAGAAGAAGCTTGTTGGGTTGGTGCAGCTTGTTTCAATCCACTTAGGTAAAACAAAGCCAAGGAAAGTCCATATGCACAAATGGCTTAAGATCCTGTTGATTTTTTTCTTTATCTTTTTCCAAATGTTCCACCAGCGAAAGTTCCCACTGTTTGCGTTGAAATGCATGAATACCACTTGTATTGTGGGTTTGGTGTTATCATAGGTCCCTATAAAAGAAAAGCAAACTAAGGTAAAAGCAATATAGCAGGTAACTTCATTCACAAACAATATGATGATGCAATCAGGCCACCTGTGACCGGCATATACAAGCAGAAGTTCACAAACTACAAAGTAACAGCCCCTAAGTCCCTATGTTAAAAAATAATGCAAAAAAGAGTACAAGAAACATAAAAAGTTACCATATTTAGTTCTGGTGCATGCCTGTGACCTTGGTAGATGCTGTGAGGAAAAATAACAAGTTGTAAAATAAGAAATATCACCACTTTTGTGGTATTCATCATTAAAGAGAAAGGGAAAAATGACCCAGAACTGCATTATGAGGATTTTATTAATGACCTTTGCCAAGCCCACAATATTCATACATTAGACATGAGATAATTAATGATGCACATATTTGAGAAATTACCTCGGTGACTTTGGATATTCAAAACTTCTAAGTGGTGATGTTAGTAGTGTTTATCAAGAATGGTGATCAGAGAAATTTAGAAATATGACAAACCAGAACAAAAATTATCCTTCCATAAGAAGTTAGCTAAAGGTATTGCAAATACAACACTTCTGACTATTCCTTAAAGAACTAATGAATCAAGTCATCAAAAAAGCAAATAACCATGACATTATGTTCCTTACAGTTTCATGGACAACAAAAAGAAAAGAAAAGTCAAGAGAGTGCCAAATTCTCAACCCTTATTTTTGCTTATGAACTCATGAAGGGCTATCTGTTTAACTACTTTGGGAAAAGAAAAAGAAAAATATGAAGTAGCCAGTGGAACATTGGGAAATAGTGAAAGCCTGAACTGAAGTGAGAGATACGGCTGAACGTCGACCCCTAGTGCGAGCCTACAAATGGGCAAAACCATTTATCCACCAAACAGGAGAAACCTTACATTTTCACCTTTAATTGGCTAAATAAGCAAAGGAGAAAAAAATGCTTCTCAGACACATAGGAAGTATATGTAGTGATATGGTTGTAGTATAGTAGTAGAATTTATTTTGATTATGATTTTCTATATTCTTAGGTGTGCATATGAATAGATGTTGTTGTATAACTCTTAGACGCATTCATACTGCTATACTAGTATTATATTGCTAGAATATAATTTGATTGTATGGTCAGAAATAATTTATACAGTTAAGCAGCTGTCCTAGGTTATTGAGATCCACATATGAGACTCCCTCCCTTAGAGCTCATTTCTGCTACACAAATCCAAGAGGACTTGAAATGCAGACAGTTTGTGAAAATGGGTCCCACTAAAACCATTCATGTTGTCGTCGAGTGGAGAGAAGCCCATCCTTTCCAACTGTTTTTTTCTTAGGAGCAGTGTCAAAGAACCACAGATCATTATCAATGACATGAATTCACAAACTACATAAGTAGAAACACCTATGTTTGGGACTGCCCAAACATCCATACTTCAAGAAAGCATGAATCATTTTTTGTTGCCTTAATTATCCGAAGCTTACCTTTTAAAAGATGCTTGGTGCTTGTGGACCCACGTCTATTGTCACGAGATAAAAAGAATTCATTTGAAAAGATTAGCCTCATTTACTTTTAGTAAATGCATGAGCGGAACATAATTTTGATGGAATGATTAGAGACATACTTTTAGTGAAAGAGTCATACGCTGCCAGAATATCAAATAACTCCCTATATACGTAATGCGCGTCTCTTAACAGTATATACAGGTATTCAACAATGACAAGTGGGGCCCATAGCCTAGTAATATGTACCATTTATCTATTGATTACCATCATTATAATTACCAAAAATCAATTATCAGCCTTATCATGGTCATGTCAATAGTTATACATGCTACATCAGGCAGTTAAAATAGAAGATATAGGCACAAATTTATGAATGGGCCAGTCAATAGAATGATTATAAGCATAAAGACGTACATACAAATTTTTCCACAAAGGCCAATATGAATATTCATATACAAACTGTAGAATCCATAAATATAAGTAGCAAGTCCACATTGAAAGCAAGTCCAATACTAATTCCACAAGCTGTACATGGAAGTCTTGATCTTTAATCAGTTGAAAGAAAAACCACATTGAAAGCAAGTCCAATACTAATTCCAAGCATGAGCATCGATTGGAAAATCAACACCAAGTCCTCTGACATAACTGTTCAAACAAAGGATAGGACCTGAGCACTTGCATTAGACAGGTAAATAAATATCTCCAGCCTGAAATTTGGATTGAAACATCTGCCATCTATTTTTTATGGTCATGAGAAAGCAAGGCAAATCATCTGTATAATGCAAACAGAGAGAGAGAGAGAGAGAGAGAGAGAGAGAGATTTTGGCTATGAAACCAGAAGCAAATCCACAAGGGTCTCAAACCAGGGGATTGGATAACAAACAAAAGCATATCAGATTTTTCCAAAATTGGAAAAAATTTACAAGTAAAAAGCCCGTCTGAAGATTGGAGATCACCTATATCCATGCATAAAAAGCCCAAAAATCTCCAACCACGAGCAAATTCACCATATTATGAACAAAACGCATACAAGTACTTCCAAGGCTCCAGCACAGACATTCTCAAGTTCAAAACTTATTTGCAGTATCCATCTCTAAAACAGCAGAAATCGCAAAACCTAGGAGGGAGGGAAGGGAAAGGAAGGAAATAGAATCGAGGGCAGAGGGATGTTTTGGTGAAATGCCATTGTGGTGTGATTTCGGCTAAGATCTGTACCTGTTTGCAGTGAGTAAAAGGACCAGATCTGGCCGGACCTGTGCTCTGCTCGTGCAGGATGGACAAGCACAACAACTGCGGTTTTCGGTTCGTGCCGGAGGATGGAAGAGAGAGAGAGAGAGAGAGAGAGAGAGGTAGATCGAGCGGAGAGGGAGATGGGTGGGTTCAAGAGAGAGACGGTGAGAGAAAGGTAGAGAGAGATCAAGCGGAGAGGGAGAGGTGCTGAGAGAGAGAGAGAGAGAGAGAGAGAGAGTCGGCGATGCGGAGAGGGAAAGGGCCGAATGAGATTAGGGCATCCGTGATTTTGATTTAACAGCGACCCTTGCCCGTGGCCGGCTTTGGTTCCAACCGGCGAAGGGTTCCATCCACCATCGATTTTGCCCTCATTTCTTGTAGTGAGAGATGGAGAGAGAGAGATGGAGAGATCGGTTTCGTCTGCGCGCGGGAGAAAATGGCGGACGGGGAAAGGGTTTTGTTTTGGGAGGGGGGGTTTCGATTTTGGAGGGGCGCGTGACGGACGACTCTTGGGGACTTTGGGTTTTAGGATCGTAGGGCCCACTGTGATGTATTTCATAGATCCACTCCGTCCATTAATTTTAAATTATTACTTTAAGTGCTAATACAAAAACTGAGTTAGATCTAATCTGTAAAGAGACCACACAACATATTAACAGTAGAAATTTAATTTTTATTATTTCTTGTGGTGTGGTCCACTTAGACATTTAATCTACATAATTTTTGGGCTCATGCATTAAAATTATATATCAGAATGATTGGACGGCTTAGATCAAACACATTTATTCCAATGGATCCCATTGATCCCCTTAAGTACCGTCTATGTTTAATATGGTTTAAGTGAGGAGGTACGATTTAGCTACAGATTACTTAAGTTTTAGCTACAGATAAAATCCGTAGCTATATTACAACGGATTTAATCCGTAGCTAAAGGCTTTCAAAGTCCATAGCCTTTGCTTGATTTTTTGGTAGTGATCGGACGTATCCGTCATGGCTAAAACAGCTTGGCCACCGACAATGAACCATTACCGATTTCCTGGACTACATTGTAGCCCCAATCACACTTCATGCAATGACATTCACATGTGATGGTCAAAGACAGCATGTGACAACTAAATCTAAACATAAATCTCATTCGAGCATTTCAACAAACACATACCACACATGTCATCATACATAGGCATTCATCTGTAAATCACATAGTAGTAAGATAGGTTGTATAAAGGAAACTGTAACTATATATAAGGGAATTGAGAATCCTATCTCAACACCCTCAGTAAGTACATTACATCAAGTATTTTCTCATTCAGGCATTTTATCAAACACTTAGACCACACATATTGCATACAGGTAATAAATTCGTTAAAAACACATACTATAGCTAGCCCTTTCACAAGGAGTAGCCACGTATACAACGATCATGTATTAGCGATCAATAATCATAGCAAGCACAAATCATAATTTCATGCTCATTCAAACATTTTTACGAACACATAGACTGTAACTTCAACATACATGGCGTATGTTGGTCATAACATGTATTAGACAAAATCCTTTCACCAAGGAGTTGTCACATATACAATCATCATATATCCACGACGGATAATCATGGAAACCACGAATCCAAATTCCATACCCATTCAAACATTTTTACAAACACTTAGACTACACCCTTCAACATACATGGCGTATGTTGGTCATAACATGTATTAGACCAAATCCTTTCACCAAGGAGTTGTCACATATACAACAATCATATATCCACAACGGATAATCATGGCAAGCACGAATCTAAATTCCATACTCATTCAAACATTTTTAGAAACACTTAGACTACACACTTCAACATACATAGCGTATGTTAGTCATAACATGTATTAGATCAAATCCTTTCACCAAGGAGTTGTCACATATACAACAATCATATATCCACGACAGATAATCATGGCAAGCACGAATCCAAATTCTATACCCATTCAAACATTTTAACACACACATGAATTACACTATATTCAACATAGTTCATATATATCTGTAAAGCGAGGGAAACATTGTATCTAACATGAGAAATGGCAACCAAGTCAGTCATAAATCATTAACGGTCATTGACGGCCTTGAAAACCATAACCTAAACATTTATAGTCCACACCTTTCGCCGGTAAACTTGTAATGAACTCATTTTGAACACTAAGTCCTCGTCTACGGCACAATAACAACCTATAGTACGAAATAAGTTAGTCACATCATCATTTACTCCATTTGAAATCCTAAAACAGATTAGGGTTAGGTTTCCTTACCCAATAACAGAGTCGGTATCGCCGGTATAGCAACGTGGAAGCAGTAGTTAAGCACGTGGAATGGCGGGATTGAATCCCGTGAATGATCTCTAACTCTCGCTCACACTTTTTCTCTCTTTCCTTCTCTCTTTACTCTCTTCTCTTTCCTAGGGTTTGCAAATTCGTATGTGAAGGGAGAGAGGGGGTTTAAGGCCCTTATATAGGCCCAAAACTGATGGGAATGGCCTCAGGGCTGTGATATACTTAGGTTATAGTCAAATAGTCGTTGTTTTTATCTAAAGGAGCACATCTGGAGGCCCCTTTTCTGTATACGGTCTGGGGAAGGTTCCCTGATATTGGATCTAGGTCAGGTTAAGGTTTCGGTCTAATCAGATTTACAGATAGATCGCAGAGGACCAGTTTCAGTTCAACGGTCACCGACACTCGATCAGGGCCACAAGTACACTGACATGTGTATGAAATTTTTCCTGATCCGAGGGTGAAATTGGGTCAGATTCTGACAGTCTGAAACCTTAGATTTGGCCGGCAAGAAAACGACTCAATTCACTTAAATCTGAGTTCATTTTCAAAGGATATTCGTGTTTCTCACACACTTCACCCTGGTCTTAAGTTGTGCGTTTCTGAATACTATCTGGATTTGATTTCTGAGATGGTTGTCAAGCCCAGTAGAGCGGTCATAACCATATAGTTTCGTGGTAATCAGACTTTTGACGTGCGGTCGAAGTTCGATACGGAATTTCAATGTGCTCTCAAGAGCAACTGGATTTAGAGGTTGATCCTAGATTTCAAGGTAATATAGCGTTATTGATTCTACAAGTTTTGGGTCTTGCAGATCATATTTAAAGTGATCTAAGCTAATTTCACAGATAATCTCGCTTAACACTTAGTTAATTCTCGTCTAATTTCTAAAGGATTTAATCCTGAGTGATTTCTGCCTGAGGTGGAACTCGGGTCTTTGTACGGATTTTTTTGAGACGTTACAATCTATCCCCCTTAAAGAAAAATTTTATCCTCGAAATTAGTATCTTTTCGTACTCAAGAATTTGAGAGTAGTTCTTACGGACCTCGACTTCTGTCTCCCAAGTAGCCTCTTCCTCAGTGTGATCCGTCCATAACTCCTTTATGTCTAGGATAAGCGTTGGCCGCAGTACATAAGTAGCATCCTCACACAACTGTACCTGCTCCCATTTGATGATGTGGGAAGGATCATGAACGTATTTCTTCAGTATAGATACATGGAATACGTTGTGCATGCCCGCGAGTGGTGTGGGCAAAGCAAGGCGGTGGGCGACCACACCCACTCGGTCTAGTATCTGGAATGGACCAATAAATCTCGGCGTGAGCTTCCCCTTCTTGCCAAACCGAAGGACTCCCTTCATGGAGGAAACCCTAAGAAGTACATGGTTCCCAACTTCGAAATCTAGCGGTCGTCGTCTCGTATTGGCGTAACTCTTCTGTCTGCTTTATGTTGCAAGAAGTCGACGCCTGATAATGTCGATATTCTCTGAGGTCGCCTGTATTAACTTGGGTCCAATCAAACTTCTCTTGCCAACTTCCACCAAGCAATGTGGTGCTCTACATGGGCACCCAATACTCGCCTGAAAGCTGTCGTTGTAAGCGAACTCGACATAAGGAAGACAATCATCTCAACTATCCTTGAAATCAAGCACGCAAGCTCGCAACATGTCCTCTAACACCTGGTTTACCCGTTCAGTTGCTCATCCGTCTGTGGGTAGAACGCAGTACTGAATTTCAACTTCACACCCATTACTTCCTAGATACGAGTCCAGAAGATAGATGTGAATTGCGTGTATCGATCCGACACGATCTCCATAGGCACTTCATGCAAACGTACTATCTCCTTGATGTATAGCCCGACCAAATTGTCTTCAGAGTTTGTAACTCTGATCGGGAGGAAATGAGCTGATTTCGTCAATCGGTCCACAATCACCCAAATGGAGTCATGCCCCTTTCTCGTCTTCGGTAACCCTGAAATGAAATCCATAGAGATGAAGTCCCACTTCCATTTAGCTATAGGCATAGGTTAAAGTAGACCAAGATGTCGGCGATGCTCGGCTTTGACCTGCTGGCACGTGAGACAACGGGATACGAAGTCAGCCATGTGGGCCTTCATGTTGTCCCACCAGTACGAACGCTTCATGTCTCGATACATCTTGGTACTACCCGGATGCATCATTATCTTCGAATTGTGAGCGGTTGTCAGAACTTCTCTCCTTAAGTCATGGAGATTCGGGATGCACAGGCGGCCACGATATTGCAAACCTCCATCTAAACTAACCCTCCATTCGGAGTCATCACTATCGCTCACCAGCTCTCTCATCTCGGCCAAATGCTCATCCTCTTTTTGAGCTACTATGTTCCTATCATCCACAAGTGGCCGCACACGAACGTGTGCGACGCTCGTAAATGGCTCCTCTATCGTGGGCTTCTGCTCAAAATCTCGTACGAACTCCACCATATTCCACTCCTCAACCATTAGCGGAGTTGTAAATGCTATCATTTTCTTGCGGCTCAACGCGTCTGCCACAAGGTTGGCCTTACCAGGATGATAGGAGACCTCGAACTTGAAGTCCTTCAAGGTTTCCATCCATTAGCGCTGCCTCATATTCAAGTCTCTCTGGGTGAATATATAGCGAAGGTTCTTGTGGTCGCAAAAGAGCTCGAACTCCTCTCCATAGAGGTAATGTCTCTAGAGCTTCAATGTAAAGATGACGGCCGCTAACTCCAGGTCGTGCGTAGGGTAATTCTCCTCATGTTTCCTCAACTGTCGCGATGCTAGGTAATCACCCCGTCCTTCTGCATAAGGACGTAACCCAAACCAACACGAGACGCGTCGATATATATGGTATATCTGACCCCTTGTTCTGGTAATACTAGCACAGGGGCGGATGTCAGCTTCCTTCAGCTCCTGAAAAGCTGCTTCTACCTTCTCATTCCAGGCAAACTTAAGATTCTTTCGATCAACTGTGATAACGGCCTAGAAATCTTGGAAAAGTCCCTAATGAATCGACGGTAGTAACCTGCCAGACCAAGAAAGCTCCTCACTTTAGTAACCGAACCGGGCTGCTCCCAGTCCTGAACTGCGGCTACCTTAGAAAAGTCCACAGCTATCCCTTCCTTGGATACCACATGTTCTAGGAACATGACTTCCTTCTTCCAGAAGTCGCACTTCTTGTACTGAGCGAACAACTGGTTCTTTCAGAGCGTATCAAAGACTACTCGCAGATGCTCCTTGTGATCTTTCCGACTCTTAGAGTATATCAGGATGTCATCTATAAACATGATTACGAATTGGAATAGATACGGCTGAAACACTCGGTTCATCAAATCCATGAACACGGTCGGGGCGTTTGTGAGTCCAAACGACATCACAAGAAACTCATAGTGCCCGAAGCTGGTTCTGAAGGCTGTCTTCTACACGTCCTCATCCCTGACGTGCAACTGGTGATACCCCGACTGTAAGTCGATCTTCGAGAAATACTGTGCCCCCTTCAATTGATCAAACAGATCATCTATCCTGGGCAAGGAATACTTGTTCTTCATCGTCGCTTGGTTCAGCCTACGATAATCGATACACAGTCGCTGAGATCCATCTTTCTTCTTCACAAACAACACGGGTGCTCCCTAAGGAGATACACTCGGCCGTATGAAACCTGAATCCAACAGGTCATCAATCTGTCTCCTTAATTCCTCCATCTCACATGGAGGCATACGATACATAGGCAACGAAATGGGTGTCGTACCAGGCACAAGGTCGATAGTAAAATCGATCTTGTGCCGAGGAGGTAATCCCGGTATTGTCCTGAATACGTTTGTAAAATTCTAGACTACTGGAGTTTTCCCCAACGTTGGCCCATCAACATGCTCTAGTAAGGTAGCGTAGCAACTAATGCGGTAGTACCAACTAACCTGAACTAGAAATGTAAACGTCGTGCCCTCCGGTCCATGGGCAGTCACTAGTCGGGTATCGCAATCAATCTCTGCCCTCATCTCGGTGAGTCAATCCATGCCGAGGATCACATCATATGACATAGCGGGGCAACCATCAGGTTGACGAGTATTGTTCTGCTCCTTAGGTCTATCAAACAACCTTTACACATCTTGGTGGAGTCTGAGAAGGTCCCCGTGGTGGTAAGTAGTCTCATCTCAATCATAGGACTAGCTTCCAACCCTAGTTGCTTAACTGCTGATCATGATACTATAGAGATGGTGGACCCGATATCCACCAATAAGAAAACTGGAATACCTTAAACATGTAACGTGACTTCGAAAGCCATCAGTGTTGTAACTGCTGTCTTGGATGCCTCAGCTGCAAGTGAGTGCACACGAGCCTGTTGCGGACGGTTTGGCTGCGATACCATAGGCCGTTAAGGTGGCCTGAATCGAGGTGCAGGTGGCCAAAAAGATGAAGGCGCAGGTGCTGACCGTAGAGGTGGAGCTACAATAGTCTGAGGAAGCTGATGGTTGATTCTTTGAGGCAGCGAGAAGCCGTTGTCCCTCATCCTACTGAAACAATATCTATCTGTGTGGTCCGTCCTCCTGCAGTAGTCGCACCGCAAGTCTGCTCTCCCTAACTGAGTCGGTGATGCTGCAAGCCTAGGAGGCGAATCCGTACATGGCCTCTTGCCTAGGAATGGCCTGGTCAAAAAATTAGGGCTGGCCCGAGGACCCACAGGTGCACGAGTACGGGATAGACTATCCCCGTCCCGCTCAGCTCGCAGAGACATGCTCACCAGCTCAGCATAAGCATAACTAGGTATACTAGCGCAACACATCTTCAAGCGTAACTCGGGTTGCAAACCCTCAGAAAATCATCGCATATGCATTGACTCATCAGCCAATATCAACGAAGCATACCTAGCCAGCTCCGTGAACTTGTTCTTATACTCAGCCACGGTCATCCCTCCCTGTCGGAGGCAAAGAAACTCTCCCTCCTCATTACTGTAGGTGAAAGGAAAATACTTCTCGTTGAAACGTGTCTTAAATGCGTCCCATGTCCACACGTAACCAGCAACCACAGTCCTAAGGACGCTGTCCCACCAGAGACTGGCCTCCTTCTCAAACATGAAGGTGACCAACTCCACTTGCTCCGCCTTAGTACAGTGCAGCGGTTTCAGCATCTTAGAGATGCGGTCAAGCCAATACTCGGCCTCCTCGGGTCGATGAGTACCCACAAAGGTAGGAGGTCGCAAGGGCTGAAATCACCCGAATGCGCAGCTGACACTCGTGTTCCCAGTTGGGTGCACAGGTGGTGCAAGAGGGGTCGCGTGCATATTCTGGGCAAAAGCCCATGCTATGATGGCCAAAAACTGCTGCTGGTGCTACAGCTGCTGTTGTTGCATCAGTAGCGTCACCTACTCCAACCTATCAGGAGGAGGAGCTGACTGTGGTATGTGAGGCGTCAAGGTAGACGTACGGTTCTTCTCGCGAATTGGGGGTGTATAAGGTGGTGGCCTAGTAGTGGGGCCAGTGGCCGGTAGTGAGTCCGACATCGTGTCTGTGTCGGGGCCCAAGCTGGGGTCCGTGCGGCTATCACTCAGGAGAGGTACCCCTTCAAGCAATCCACAAAGTGCTAGATGGGTAGTGTTCCGAGTAGTCCTCGGAGGCATGCCCTATACGCAACACAGGGTGCAACATGTGTTAGATTTAGCATAATAGCACCCAATTACTCAAGTGGTTTACACATCCCATAACAAAAGAACTTCATGCATTTCATTTAACTAAAATTGTCACAATACATGAGATGCCTTACATGGATCATGACAAAAGATGCATGTGAACTAATCTAAACAACTTTAAACACTAGACCACACAACCTACTCTACCATATAACCAAACCTAGTAAGACCATACATAGAAACAAAAGAAACCAGCAACAAGGCATACTAAAAGACAATTACATATATGACTAGTCGTCAGAACCCGGCGATGGTGGGGTTGCACCCTTGTCCTGCACACAACACAGGATAGTCCCCGGGGTGCTGTAGGGATGCGGGGTCCACTTTGGTTCCCCTCGATTGGCGTCGTTTGGGCCCCCAACTCCGTTTGAGTCGATTTGGGTCCCATTTTGTGTATTTTAGCTCTTTTCGGATTGTTTGGATGTGGAATAGGTAGAATTGTGGTCTATACCCGTCGATTGACAGTTTAGAAAAGATCCGGGGTCCCTGCGCATGATCACGGATGCGTACGAGCACCAATTTCGACGGTCACCTGGCGGCAAAACTGGAAATCCTATGATCATTTTTACGTTTTCTCGCCCCCCTTCTAAGTCAAAGTATGTCAGCATGCGTCGTGTGACCATAACCCAGGTCCAGTTTAATCCAAATCATACTCTGATACTAACTTGTAATGCCCTGAAAATCGGGGGTCGAGTAGAAGTTCAACTCCCGAGTTCCAACGCATCACCTATGCAACATAGATAATGATGATTAAAAGTTGTCCATGTTAGTACACTAAACATGAGTGGGATTATACTAAATCAACATATCATACCCCATAGACAGTTAAATTACGCAAGCTGAAGACCATGATAGGTATGTATAAAACATATAAGTGGTGGTATGTCTCCAGAGTATAATCATGTTCCAGGTTAAACAATTACATGTATCATTTCAAAATACAAAATATCAAAATGTGTAGGTCCGTCTACATCATGAAATCCATATAGCCCCGATGATCAGAATGCGTCCTACTTGAACTCGCCAAAGTACTGCATATACGAGAACTCCTCCTCATCGTCATAAAAATTAGGCTCCGCTTCATAAGTTGTGTCATCATCTGCAACTAAGACAGACTTTGGTTGGTGTTTTAAAACACCGTCCCAAAGTGGGAGTGAGTGATCAACTTAGTGGAACTATAAGACAAAGGTTAACATGTTATCAATTCAGTCAAGTAGTAATGATAAAGCAGTATAAGAATCATGTCCTAGATTACTCTTGTTAATGCAAAAATGGTATGCGATAATGATGCATGCCCTCACCTAAACTCCCTCAGCGACTTCATCTCACACGTTCGTGCATGGCATCCTCCCGAAACGTGAGCTTCCTCGTCAAAGCACATGCAGTGCGGTGCATGATCATGATTAGTCAAGTTCTTAATTAGGCATATTTATACAGCAGGATTGGGAAGCTAAGGTACCTCCCTTCATATCATTTACCCAAACATTGATCCATCTAGGGTTGTCAATCCTAGTTAATCACATACAAAGAACAGTTTCAGGTAGTTACGGGAGCGGCTCGTCACCTCAGCGTAGGCCTGGTTTATACTCGAGGTCACTACGGAAAAGCTCGTCGCCTTAACGTAGTCTTAGAGTATACTTGAGGTCACTACGAGCTCGTCACCTGATCGTAGGCCGATAGATCGAATATAGTGTCTTATACAACCATATTCGGCTCAGGAATCTGGGTTGCTCATTGGACACTACGGGGAGGCTCATCACCCCAGAGTAGGCCGACAGCTCGACCACGGTGTCCCATACTACCATGCCCAGCTCATGAGTCTTAGCGGATCAAACTACCAAGGTTAAACGGGCTATTCACTGGTGAGTTTGGTACCTTAGATTCAAGTAGTAGCGTCCATACATGGTGAACATACATTAGGCCAATGGGATTACTTGACAAGCTCGACTAGTACGAGCGTACATTGAATTAGTCGACATGGAGTGCAAACGCACCCCTCGTAGCCTAACCATTGTCGGTAATCATCATACGACTCAGATTCATCGGACGTATCCATCGTGGCTAAAACAGCTTGGCCACCGACAATGAACCATTACCGATTGCCTGGACTACATCGTAGCCCCAATCACACTTTAAGCAATGGCATTCACATGTGATAGTCAAAGACAACATGTGACAACCAAATCTAAACATAAATCCCATTCGAGCATTTCAACAAATACATACCACACAGGTCATCATACATAGGCATTCATCTGTAAATCACATAGTAGTAAGATAAGTTGCATAAAGGAAACTGTAACTATATATAAGGGAATTGAGAATCCTATCTCAACACCCTCAGTAAGTACATTACATCAACATTTTTTCATTCAGGCATTTTATCAAACACTTAGACCACACATATTGCATACATGTAATAAATTCGTTAAAAACACATACTATAGCTAACCCTTTCACAAGGAGTAGCCACGTATACAACGATCATGTATTAGCGATCAATAATCATAGCAAGCACGAATCATAATTCCATGCTCATTCAAACATTTTTACAAACACTTAGACTACACACTTCAACATACATGGCGTATGTTGGTCATAACATGTATTAGAGCAAATCCTTTCACCAAAGAGTTATCACATATACAACCATCATATATCCACGACGGATAATCATGGCAAGCACGAATCCAAATTCCATACTCATTCAAACATTTTCACAAACACTTAGACTACACACTTCAACATACATGACGTATGTTGGTCATAACATGTATTAGAGCAAATCCTTTCACCAAGGAGTTGTCACATATACAACAATCATATATCCACGACACATAATCATGGCAAGCATGAATCAAAATTTCATACCCATTCAAACATTTTAACACACACATGAATTACACTATATTCAACATAGTTTATATATATATATATATATATATATTATATAATATATATATATATATATATATATATATATATATAAAGAGAGGGAAACATCGTATCTAGCATGGGAAATGGCAACCAAGTCTGTTATAAATCATTAACCGTCATTGACAGCCTTGAAAACCATAATCTGAATGTTTATAGTCCACACCTTTCGCCGGTAAACTCGTAACGAACTCAGTTTGAACACTAAGTGCTCGTCTACAACACAACGACAACCTATAGTATGAAATAGGTTAGCCACATCATCATTTACTCCATTTGAAACCCTAAAACAGATTAGGGTTATGTTTCCTTACCTAATAACGAAGTCGGTATCGCTGGTATAGCGATACGAAAGCAGTAGTTAAGCACGTGGAATGGCGGGATTGAATCCCGTGAACGATCTCTAACTCTTGCTTACACTTTCTCTCTTTTCTTCTCTCTTTGCTCTCTTCTCTTTCTTAGGGTTTGGAAATTCATATTTGAAGGGAGAGAGAGGGTTTAAGGCCCTTATATAGACTTAAAACTGATGGGAATGGCCCCAGGGCCATGGTATACTTAGGTTATAGCCAAATAGTGGCTGTTTCGGTCCAACGGAGCACATCTAGAGGCCCCTTTTCTGCATACGGTATGGAGAAGGTTCCTTTATATTGGATCTAGGTCAGGTTAAGGTTTCGGTCCGATTGAATTTACAGATCGACCGCGGAGGACCAGTTTCAGTTCAACAGTCACCGACACTCGATCAGGACCACAAGTACATTGACATGTGTATGAAATTTTTCTTGATCCAAGGGTGGGTCAGATTCTGACGGTCTAAAATCTACAATTTAGCCTGCAAGCGAACAACCCAATTCACTTAAATCTGAGTTCATTTTTAAAGGATATTCGCGTTTCTCACACACTTCACCCCGGGCTCAAGTTGTACGTTTCTGGATACTATTTGGATTTGATTCCTGAGATGGTTGTCAAGCCCAGTAAAGCGGTCATAACTGTATAGTTTCGTGGTAATCAGACTTTCGACGTGCGGTACAGGTCTGATACGGAGTTTCAATGTATCCCGAGAGCAACTAGGTTTAGAGGTTGATCCTAGATTTTAGGGTAATATAGCGTTACTGATTCTACAAGTTTTGGGTCTTGCAGATCGTATTAAAGTGATCTAAGCTAATTTCAGAGATAATCTCGTTTAACACGTTGTTAATTCTCGTCTAATTTCTAAAGGATTTGGTCCTGAGTGATTTCTACCTAAGATGGAACTCGGGTCTTTGTACGGATTTTTCCGAGACGTTACAGTTATAGGTTAAGGTTTAGGGAAATGAGTTTAGGTTATAGGTTATGAGTTTAGGTTATAGGTTATACGTTATAGGTTAAGGTTTATGTTATAGGTTAAGGTTTAGGTTTAGGTTATAAGTTTAGGTTTAGGTTAAGGTTTAGGTTTAGGTTATAAGTTATAGCTTTAGGGAATTGAGAATAGATTAAGGTTTAGGTTTAGATTTAGGAAATCGGGTTCGGGTTCGGGATCGGGTTTAGGTTTGGGTTTTCAAGTTTAGGTTTGGGTTTTCAAGTTTAAGTTTAGGTTTAGGTTAGGGAGTTGAGATTAGGATTAGGTGTAGGTTTAAGTTTAGGGATTTGAGAATACATTTTGATTTTAGGTTTAGGTTTTAGTTTATAGGTTTAGGTTATAGGTTTAGGTTTAGGTTTTAGGTTAGGTTATAAGTTTAGGTTATAGGTTACAGGTTTAGGTTATAAGTGTAGGTTATAGGTTTAGGTTTAGGTTTAGGTTAGGTTAGGTTATAGGTTAAGGTTTAGGGAATTGAGAATAGGTGTAGGTTTAGGTTTAGGAAATCGGGTTCGGGTTCGGGTTTAGGTTTGGGTTATAAGTATAGGTTTAGATTATAGGTTAAGGTATAGGTTTAAGTTATAAGTATAGGTTTTGGGATTTGAGAATAGGTTTAGGTTAAGGTTATAAGTATAGGTTTAGGTTATAGGTTAAGATTTCGTTTAGGGTTGTAAGTATATTTTTTTCGGATTTGAGAATAGTTTCGGTTCCGGTTCTCGTTTCGCTTCCGGTTATGTTTCGGTTTCGGTTATAAGTCTCGGTTTTGGGATTTGAGATAGGTTTAGGTTCCGGTTTACGTTTAGGCTTAGGTTAAGGTTCGGTTTAGGTTTTGTTATAGAGGTTTAGGTTTCGGTTATCGGTTCTCCGTTCCGGTTTCGGGTCGGTTTTCCGTTTCGGTTCCGGTTCTCGGTTTAAGTTCTCCGTGTCGGTTATCCGTTTGGGTTTCGGTTCTAGGTTCTAGGTTCCGGTTTCGGGCCTTGAGTTCGGTTATAGGTTCCGGTTTCGGTTCTAGGTTCAGTTTCGGTTTAGGTTCCGGTTTATGTTTAGGTTTAGGTTTCGGTTTTGGGATTTGAGATAGGTTTAGGTTAAGGTTATAAGTTTAGGTTTAGGAAATCGGGTTCGGGTTCGGGATCGGGTTTAGGTTTGGGTTTTCAAGTTTAGGTTTAGGTTTAGGTTAGGGAGTTGAGATTAGGATTAGGTGTAGGTTTAGGTTTAGGGATTTGAGAATACGTTAAGGTTTAGGTTTAGGAAATTGGGTTCGAGTTCGAGATTGGGTTTATGTTTGGATTTTAGGTTTAGGTTTAGGGATTTGAGAATACATTAAGGTTTAGGTTTAGGAAATCGGGTTCGGGTTCGAGATCGGGTTTACGTTTGGATTTTAGGTTTAGGTTTAGGTTATAGGTTATAGGTTATAAGTGTAGGTTTAGGTTTAGGTTATAGGTTTTGGGATTTGAGAATAGGTTTAGGTTATAAGTATAAGTTTAGGTTTAGGTTTTATGTTTAGGTTAAGGTTATAGGTTTAGGTTTAGGTTATAAGTGTAGGTTATAGGTTTAGGTTTAGGTTAGGTTATAGGTCAAGGTTTAGGGAATTGAGTTTAGGTTATAGGTTTAGGTTAAAAGTTAAGGTTATAGGTTAAGGTTTAGGTTATAGGTTAAGGTTTAGGTTTAGGTTTATGTTATAGGTTTTGGGATTTGAGAATAGGTTTAGGTTAAGGTTATAAGTTTAGGTTTAAGAAATCGGGTTCGGGTTCGGGATCGGGTTTAGGTTTAGGTTTTCAAGTTTAGGTTTAGGTTTAGGTTAGGGAGTTGAGATTAGGATTAGGTGTAGGTTTAGGTTTAGGGATTTGAGAATACGTTAAGGTCTAGGTTTAGGAAATCGGGTTCGGGTTCCAGATCGGGTTTACGTTTGGATTTTAGGGATTTGAAAATACGTTAAGGTCTAGGTTTAGGGACAACCTTACACCAAAAACCAGAGTTTGTGGTAGGACAACCTTATTTCTAGAAAGATCTTTGTATCAAATCTCAAACCAAAGAGGAATACAGAAATAAACACAAACTGAACTGAAATAAATTGTAATCATAAATGTATTGTTCTAGGGACAGCCATACACCATAAAAATGGCAGGGCAACCTTACTGGAACAACTTTAAAGGAAATTGAATATCAAGCTGATAAAGGAATAGCATAAAATAAATTCTAAACTATTACAAAATTCCCACAATGCTTGAATTAAATGATTACAACATTCACCACCATACATACATCCCACAAATAAATAATTAAAGATTAGAAGTATAAATCATTCAACTACAACACAAGGGATTATAGTGGTTCGCCTGTGTGTTCACCAACTGTTAAACAATAGCCACACAGAATGCAACTCCACTCCTAATATCCTCACACAGGGGATATTAGTGTTCACTAACAAAATAGGTTTTCACAGGTTCACCCAAAACCTTTACAATTGTGTCTTTGTCTGTGGGCTTACACAATTAAAGAAAAAACCCACTTCTGAGTTTTCCTGGCTCTCCTCAGATAACCAATACAACAAGATTTTTCTGGCAAATCTTGAAAGAAACCAAAACAGAAAGGAATTTACAATTAAATGTAAAATACCTGATTATCTTCTTCGTTGTAGCAGCCCGGTAGAACCAAGTCAGAGTAGATGATTGAATGTCCAAGTTCAATGTTCAGTACTCAATTACAATGGTTCTAGTTCTAATAGATTTTAAATTAAACCAAATAAGGCTTGCCTTAATTGATTTTGATTCCAAGGAAAGGGAATAACAATTCCTCTTATCAAATTAGATTGGAATAGTAGAAACAAAATCAATTAAATAAAGATAAAGAAAGAGAATATTAAATAAGCATACTTAGCTTAGATGAAGCATAGAATTATCTCTCAGAAGTTTGACGAAGATTAGCTTGAATGGATTAATTAATTCCATTGATTCTTCTGAGATTCGTGCTCTATTTATAGGTGAGCAGATCACGTCTTCAACTGGTCTAGGGAGCTCTTCGACTAGTCGAAGAATTAACAGATATTTAAAAAAATCGGGCGCGATAAGCTTTAACCGTTTTACGACTGGTCGAATGTCTCCTTCGACTGGTCGTAGGTCACCTTCGACTGGTCGAAGAACCTGAATTTCATCGCTGGACTTTGAGTCGAAGACTTTCGACTGGTCGAAGATGCAGTCGACACTGTTCCTTCTACTGGTCGAACAGATTCCTGGACTAGTCGAAGCCTAACAGAAAATATCTGAATTTTATAACAAACTCACGACTGATCGAGGAATTTCTTAGACTGGTCGAAGCAAAGCTAAGACTAGTCGAAGAAATCCTAGGACTAGTCGAAGAACAGACCAATCTCACGTAAATTAAACATCTGACTTATGTATCCAAAATGGCCTGCTCCTAAGGTCAACCTAAGGTCAGTCAAACCTCAAACATGAAGTAAGGACATTGAAACATTAGGAACAAGTGACCTTGAAGTTTAAGCTTTGAAGTCTTAATGTAGTTAAATCTTGAAATCTTGATGTAGCTCAACCTTGAAAGTGTCTTGAATTCTTTACGAACTGCCTTGTACTCTTCTTGAAGTCTTGTATTCTTGAGTCATGTCTTGTGAGCAGTTCTTGCAGTCAAGGTTGATCTTTGTATTTGTGAGCTTTGCTTGTTCATGAATGTTGATCTTTGAGAGAGCTTCACTTATGCAAGTTATATAACAGTGATTTTGGCACCACAAATTTAACAACAGACAGGGATATAGACTATAACACTTACAGTAACATCCACTACTGTGTTACCAGTAATGCAATCAGACTGCTACTGTGTTTCCTGTGGTGTGGTCCACTTGATCTTTGGATATAGCTAATTTTTAAGATCAAGACTTAAAATTAAGTATTAAAATGGATGGATAGTGTGGATTAAGGAATGGTTGCAGAAGGGAGGAGGAGAGAGCTTGGGATGGAGAGGGGAACGGATTGGCTACTCCCCCTGACACCGTCCAATGGCTAGTGGTTGGTGCTCTATGAGCCCTACCATGATGTATGTGTTTAATTCATGTCGTCTATCTATTTTTAAAGATCATCTTACAGTAAGAGACCAAAAATGAGATATATCCAAATCTTAAGTGGACCACATTCCAAGAAACAGTGTTGAATGAGAATCAACCATTAAAAAACATTTTGGGGCCATAAAAGTTTTGGATCAAACTGATTTTTGTTTTTCCCCTTCATTTGGCCCTGTATGACCTAATCAACACATTGGATGTCAAATAAACAGTACACTGGGCCTTAGGAGGATTTTAATGATGGATATATAATAAATTTATAATTTATTTTATATATATATATATATATATATATATATATGGGAAAAGGTTCCATATGGTCGAGCTCATGGGAACTTCTCATACGGTCGAGCTGTGTAGGCCCCACCGTGATGGGTGTCGAACATCTACCTAATCAGTCAGATGTACCATTCCATGTTGGGCCTGGGGCTTAAAAATCAAGTCAATCCGTGACTTTTTTAGGCCACACCACATACAAAAGTTGAGAGGGGCTACCCTCTATTAAAATATTCATAATCATTTGTTGGGCTCACCGAGATGTGGTTCACAAATCCAGCCCATCCGTTATGTGTGTCCCAATTGGATGAGTAAGACTAAGTTTCATATGCATCAAAATTTCAGGTGAGCCCCACCAAGTGATTTTATATATTTTAGGCATTTCTTCACATGATTTTAGATGGTATGGCCCACCTAAGTTCTGTATATGGCTGATTTTTGGGATATCCCATAATTTAAAGGGGGCCCATCAAAAGCACGGTGTTGATGGTCAACACGCATCACAGTGGGGCCCACACAGCTCAACCACGTGGGAAGTTCCCATGAGCTCGACTGTACAGAACCCTTTCCTAACCCCACCCGACCCCACCCAACCCTAGCCCCCTCTCCCTTTCTTCTCTTTCTCTACCCGCCGCACGCCCGCTCACCCGACCCTCTCTCTCTCTCTCTCTCTCTCTCTCTCTCTCTCCTCCTCTCTCTCTCTCTCTCTCTCTCTCTCTCGCACCATCTCCCTCCTCTCTCCTTCTCTCTCTCTCTCTGTCTCTCTCTCTCTTTGATGGCAAAAGATCTGAAACTTCTCTCTACTAAAAGACCCGAAAACCCTCTCTCACTCCCACTCACGAAAAATTAAAAAAAAACCCTTTCCTCTAATAGATCTGAAAGTAGAGCTCTCTCTACTACTTGTTGCAAAAGTCATAGGTGTAGCACCAAACAATCTCTTTAAGGAAAGGTTAGTTTATGTAGAAACGATTTTCAATCAATTTTTTATTATTTATTTCCAAATTTTGGATGTTTGGATTTAGGAGTTTCTGATTATTTTTTTTCACTATTTTTTCTTTTAAAAAAAAAAATAAATTGAAATCGAATGTTGAGATTAGAGTTTCTGAAACTTATCTGTAAGTTTTTATATGCTGATGTAGAGGGGAATTTCTCTTGGAAAATGCAGTTGTGTCCATCTTCCATGGACAACATATTCTATCAGCAGCTGGCATTCTCAAGGGAAAGAAATGCATGGCATACCCTACTGTGAAGTTTAATGTGGTGTTGTCGGGTGCAGCATGGTTCAATCCCGAGCCAATTCATCATTGCTTCACTGACGACAATCTAGTGTCTGGAGACACCAACATGTGGAGGAAGGGACACTAATTGTTTGATGAAATTCCCAAAGCCCATGTTACACAAGCATGCACCTCTTATGTATTAATTGCAACTTCTTTCCATTAATATTTCAAATACATATTATTGGAAATTTGTCTTATATAAGATGAAATGATTGAGATTGGTCGGTTAACCATAAGAAGCTGAGCATTTGATCATTTCCATAGAAGGAAAATGGAAGAACGAAAAAAAGCCAAACTCATTTAAAATATCACGATATTAATTAAAGTTAATTAAAGTTAAATAGGCTAGTTGCAAGTTTCTTCATTTGCTCATTTGGGTTTTAAACAGCGACCAGTGCAATGGCCTATTGGTATGTCAGAGTCTCTCGAGATGTGATGTTATGGTTAGAACCACTGAGACCAATGGCTCAATGGGTCAATTGAATGCACTTAATTAGTTTGGGCTTGGAGTTCTCTCTATGGTCCCAGAAAATACTAGCTCATTAGAAAAAATATTAAAGTTGCATTTGGTTGCTCAAGTCAAATGAATTGCAATATGGTATGGTAAAAGCTTAATAACCCAAGTGATCCAGACCTATGCTTCAAGACAAGGGGTTAGTCCAAGGTTGCAACTAGTGTCCAGTAATTCATGGAGTAGCATTTACACGTTTTGTTCTAATTGTGAATTAGGATGGTGCCACACAACCTTAACCTTTCTCTATAATGAATTGAATAAATTGCAATCCTCTTCAATTGTTATTACCATTCATTCAGGAGGCCTACCTGAGATATGTTAAGTGGAACCCAAATGGTGTATTTTCATTTCATCAAACCTCATGTAGGAAATCATGCTCCAAAGCATTTGTTTTGAGTTTCTTACACAGTGATTTGAGTTGTAACTTGTAAATGATGCTAGTGAGGTTAAGTTGAAGCATTTAATATTCTAGCATGCTTATTTCACAATGACTTGGCTCTATTTTGACATTGTTGCAGGTAATCATTTGTCAAAGGATGAGTTCTTGAAATTACAACATGGATAAGAAAATCCCAAGGTATTGCTTGAAGTTTTACCCTTGAAATGAGAACTATCACTTTTATATGGATGCTTTTCAATTTTATCTGTCTAACCTACACCCTAGTCCTCAGTCTCCTTATAGGGTGTCAATGGCTTGGCTAGGCTGGGGTTAACCACCTTTGGTGCAAGTTCAACTATGGCTTTTAATGGACACCATTTTGAATAAAGAAAATACACAATGTTCATTCAACTAATTTTACTAGGACCAACAAATTGTACATGTGTTGGCCTGCCATTTGGTGATCCATAACTGTCCAAGTGATTGCTTTGAAGGAATATAGATACACTAGTAATGCAACCCTCATCACATATAATGTAATATCAACATCTTAGTCATAATCAACTTAAAATCAACCTTGTACATAGAAGGAATATAGATACACTAGCAATTTCCCTTAATATCTTCATATGGATGTTTCTTGCTTTACTTACCTTTTATGTTGTTTTTAAATGTATTAGCTCGAAATTGATGGACCAGACCCGGATGTGCGTCGGAACTATCCGGATGTTGAGCGGGGGTCCGTGGAAGGTGGAAACCGCTGTTATGACCATGATGAAGTTGTCCATTTTCTATGGACAGCATTGGAGTGGCCTGGCCATTTGGACAGGCCGTGTTTATGTATTTACTCGAAAATGTTGGATCAGACTCGGATGTGCGTCGGAGCTATCCAGATGTTGAGCGGGGGTCTGTGGAAGGTGGGAACCGCTGTTATGACCATGATGAAGCTGTCCATTTTCTATGGACAACATTGGAGTGGCTTGACCATTTGGACAGGCCGTGTTTACGTATTTGTAGAAAATTGTTGGAGTAGACCCTAGTATAACCCTACACCTAAACCTAAAACATAAATCTAAACCTACACTTATAACCTATAACCTAAACCTAAACTATATTCCCTAAACCTTAACCTAACCTAAACCTATAACATTAACCTAAACCTATTCTCAAATCCCAAAACCTATAACCTAAACCTAAAACCTAAACCTATTCTCAAATCCCAAAACCTAGAACCTAAACCTAAACCTTAACCTATAACATATAACCTATAACCTAAACCTATAACCTATAACCTAAACTCAATTCCCTAAACCTTAACCTATAACCTAATTTAAACCTAAACCTATAACCTACACTTATAACCTAAGCCTAAACCTATAACCTAAACCTAAACCTATAACCTAAATGTATTCTCAAATCCCTAAACCTAAACCTACACCTAATCCTAATCTCAACTCCCAAACCTAAACCTAAACCTAAGCTTCAAAACCCAAACCTATACCCGATCCTAATTTCCTAAACCTAAACCTTAACCTATTCTCAATTCTCTAAAGCTATAACCTATAACCTATAACTTAAACCTAAACCTTAACCTAAACCTATAACCTAAACCTAAACCTTAAACTAAACCTAAACCTATAACCTTAACCTAAACCAAAACCAATAACCTAAACCGAAACCTAAAACTTATAACCTATAACCTAAACTTATAACCTATAACCTAACCTTAACCTAAACCTAAACCTATAACCTAAACCTAAACCTAAAACCTAAATGTATTATCAAATCCCTAAACCTAAACCTACACCTAATCCTAATATCAACTCCCTAACCTAAACCTAAACCTAAACCTAAAATTGAAAACCCAAACCTAAACCTAATCCCGAACCTGAACCCGATTTCCTAAACCTAAACCTTAACCTATTCTCAATTTCCTAAAGCTATAACTTCTAACCTAAACCTAAACCTTAACCTAAACCTATAACCCTAAACCCTAAACCCTAAACCTTAACCCATAACCTATAAGCTATAACCTAAACTTACAACCTATAACCTAACCTTACCCTTAACCTAAACCTAAAACATAAACCTTAACCTATAACCTATAAGCTATAACCTAAACTTATAACCTATAACCTAACCTTAACCTTAACCTAAACCTAAAACCTAAACCTTAACCTATAACCTATAACCTAAACCTAAACCTAAAACCTAAATGTATTCTAAAATCCCTAAACCTGAACCTACACGTAATCCTAAACCTAAACTTGAAAACCGAAACCTAAACCCGAACCCGATTTCCTAAACCTAAACCTTAACCTATTCTCAATTCTCTAAAGCTATAACCTATAACCTATAACCTAAACCTAAAACCTAAACCTAAACCTAAAACCCAAATGTATTCTCAAATCCTAAACCTAAACCTATACCTAATCCTAATCTCAACTCCCTGACCTAAACCTAAACCTAAACTTGAAAACCCAAACCTAAACCTGATCTCGAAACCCGATTTCCTAAACCTAAACCTTAACCTATTCTCAATTCCGTAAAGTTATAACCTATAACCTATAACCTACAAACCTAAACCTAAACCTAAACCTTAACCAAAACCTATAACCTAAACCTTAATCTACAACATATAACCTATAACCTAAACTTATAACCTATAACCTAACCTTAACCTAAACCTAAAACCTAACCCTAAACCTAAAACCTAAATCTAAACCTAAAACTTAAATGTATTCTCAAATCCCTAAACTTAAACCTACACCTAATCCTAATCTCAACTCCCTAACCTAAACCTAAACCTAAACTTGAAAACCTAAACCTAAAACCGATCCCGAACCCGAACCTGATTTCCAAAACCTAAACCGTAACCTATTCTCAATTCCCTAAAGCTATAACCTATAACCTATAACCTAAACCTAAACCTAACCTAAACCTATAACCTAAACCTAAACCTAAACCAAAACCTATAACCTTAACCTAAACCAAAACTTATAACCTAAACCTTAACCTATAACCTAAACTTATAACCTAACCTTAACCTAAACCTAAACCTATAACCTAAACCTATAAACTAAAACCTAAACCTAAACCTAAAACCTAAATGTATTCTCAAATCCCTAAACCTAAACTTACACCTAATCCTAATCTCAACTCCTTAGCCTAAACCTAAACTTGAAAACCCAAACCTAAACCCGAACCTGATTTCTTAAACCTAAACCTTAACCTATTCTCAATTCCCTAAACCTTAACATATTCTCAATTCCCTAAACCTTAACCTATAACCAAACTTAAACCTAAACCTATAACCTACACTTATAACCTAAACCTATAACCTAAACCTAAAACCTAAATGTATTCTCAAATCCCTAAACCTAAAACCTAAATGTATTCTCAAATCCCTAAACCTAAACCTATACCTAATCCTAATTTCAACTCCCTAACCTAAACCTAAACCTAAACTTGAAAACCGTAACCTAAACCCGATACCGAACCCAAACCCGAACCCGATTTCCTAAACCTAAACCTTAACCTATTCTCAATTCCCTAAAGCTATAACCTATAACCTATAACGTATAACCTAAACCTAAACCTAAACCAATAACCTAAACCTAAACCTTAACCTAAACCTAAACCGAAACCTATAACCTAAACGTTAACCTATAACCTATAACCCATAACATATAGCCTAAACTTATAACCTTGAACCTAACCTTAACCTAAACCTAAAACCTAAACCTAAACCTATAACCTAAAACCTAAACCTAAATCTAAAGCCTAAATGTATTCTCAAATCCCTAAACTTAAACCTACGCCTAATCCTAATCTCAACTCCCTAACCTAAACTTAAACCTAAACTTGAAAACCCAAACCTAAACTCGATCCCGAACCCGAACCCGATTGATGTAATAATGTAGCCCAATCACATGGCAACAAACAAGAAAATCTTGCTTTGTTGGCAAGCATACTCGAACTCAAGCATCACAATGCATCTATTTCCATCTCCACTATCTCTTATAGCATAGGTTATTTGAGATTTGGATTTATCTCAGTTTTAGTGTCATGTCCTAACACAATATGATAATATTAATAAACAACGTGGATTTGTCACCAACATTATTCCAAGACCCATATAACTTCTCCTTATAGGAAGTTGGGTAGGGCACATGCAGCTTGAATCCATCAAAGGAGATAAGGATCACCTCTCATATGTTCTCTCTCTTTTCATTTGTTTTTTTTTTCATAGGATTGTTTGGATGAATGTATTTTATGTTTGGATGGATTTACGTAGTTTGGGTTTAGATGGATATGAATGTGAATATGATGAAGTATATTATATAACAGGTGTATATCAGGAAGAATATATTGTAATAGGTGAGATTGAAAAAAAAAAAAAAAAAAAAAAGAGAGAGACTTTTACCTACGAAATGTTTCGTAGGTAAAAGTCTCATCCACGTTTATTACCTACGAAACTTTTCGTAGGTAAAAGTATTGTGAAATATTTTTACCTACGACAAATTTTCTTTGGGTAAAATATAACACTTTTACTGATGAATATTTTCGTCGGTAAAAGTTTTTTACTAACAATCAACTAGAAACTTTTCGATTTCTGTTTTTTAAAAAATTCAAAACACCCTTTAACTACGAACACTTTCATCGGTAAAGATGGCTTTTACCAACGAAATTAGATTTCGTAGGTAAAAGTAAGAAAAATTCAAAACACCCTTTACCTACGAAAATTTTCATAGGTAAAGATGGCTTTTACCTACAAAATTACATCTCATTTGTAAAAGTAAACTTTTTGATTTTTTTTATTATTTCAAAAATTCAAAACACCCTTTCCCTACGAAAAGTTTCGTAGGTAAAGATGGCTTTTACCTATGAAAAATAATTTCGTAGGTAAAAGTAAACTTTTCAATTTTTTGTTTTTTCAAAAACTCAAAACACCCTTTTCCTACGAATTGTTTCGTAGGTAAAGATGGCTTTTACCTACGAAGTTATATTTCGTAGGTAAAAGTAAACTTTTCGACAAAACACCCTTTACCTACGAAAATTTTCGTAGGTAAAGATGGCTTTTACCTACGAAATTACATTTCATCAGTAAAAGAAAACTTTTACCGACGAAAATAATTTTCGTCGGTAAAAGTCATCTTTACCTACAAAAATTATTTTCGTTGGTAAAAACCATATTTCTTGTAGTATCCATGGGTTCTGTGGGGCACCCACCCCGAGTGACATAGGGATGAATGTGATGAGGTCGATCACCATCTTCCTCAAGGATAACTGCTCCGAATCCACGGAGCTTCTCTAGACTCCTCATAGAAACTTCTCGAATCCGCGAGGAAAGAAAGTAAGAAAATAGAAATAAATTCTAATAAATTCATAAATTAATTGATGATTGAAATAAACGAGTTCACAACCCTTTAAATAGGGATACTAAGTAATGAGAGAGAAATCAGAATCAAACTATAACTAAAACTCCTAGAATTCTCAACTTACTATAAATAGTAAACTTACTATTTATAGACAATCGTGATGTCTACTAGTGCACAAGGTTTTTGGCCAAAAATAGTAAGTGTCCTATTTGGCTTCACCAAGCTGTTCTCCTACTTATTTTAAGAACTTCTCGCGTTGGGCGCAACTCCTAAAGCCCAGCGGATGAAGAGTTATAATCAAACTAAAACTTACTATTTATAGTAAAAACAGAATTAAAATAGGGAAACACCGTCGATCTGGTGGTATTTCGCAAATTCAGCTTGTGCAAGGTGGCTAAATGTAACACCCTGAACTTTTCAATACCTGAGTATTGAAAGTTCTCGAGTATTACCATGAAATTTAACTTATTATATACATGTGTACAATATCAATCTAACTATCTTAACCTTACATCTATTCTCCAACACAACTCTGACCGTTGAGAATAATCTCCATTCATTAATCAAGCTATCTGACTGTTGATTTTGAGATAAGATCATCATATACCCAAGTATTCTCACTTGTCCATCATAACCAACCGTCCAGCCAACTATCCACCAATAGGTAAAGATATCTTACCGTTCACTTCGAGTTTGGACCACTCGATCATAGTAAACTAGCTACTTGATCTCCACATCCGCTAGTACACATGTCAAGTTAAGATTCTGATCCGTTCATCTTGTTCACCACCTATGAATATGCTTAACCCACTATCAAAACTATAATTTGAGAAACTTACACATGTGAACAAGTCACTTGAATCTAATAGTATATATGTTCTGTCTCTTGATCACTCCAAAGACCCAATTGTGATAATCCGTTTACAAAACTAACCATACGCCCACTTACATACATGATCAGAGTACTAACCATTAAGTTTTTCTATTTTTAACATGTCATCTGACCATCCATCATGTTGGTTGATATATGTACATTCCCTTAATTAGTTTGGTGAAAAATTCTTTATTCATAATGATTTAGATATAAGTTCTTTTATAAGAATTACTTAAAAACGTGCTTATAACTATGTAAAACCATTATATTTCTCAAAACTCTCATATCAGCAATAATTATGAAAATATCATTAACCTATACCCCTGAATTCTAGATCACATGGTTCTCATGATCTATTTCATGTGAAATTTTATACCATGCCTATTGTAACACCCTGGTTCTTATAACCCGAGGATAGTCGCTCGCGTACGAGAGCCCGAGCATTTACATTATAAAGTGGACTAACATACATCTAATTAGTAGCAATTCTCATAACACCAAATAAGATAACTACTGCATAAACTAAGGATATCAAGAGTAATAACAAGGAAGTTTAGTACAAGTAAATAGAAGCAAAGTGAAATCCCTCAGTTGGGAATTTTTTTTAATTACAATTCAAGTAAAACGTAAAGTATGAAACATGAAAATATGTATATCCTAAAATGTCAGTTGAGCTCCAACGGCTCAACTACATTCACATAGAGTCTTTCCTCGTCGAACTCCTCTTCAGTCGTCCCTAGGATCTCATCAAAGGGTTCTCCTTCCATCATCAGACCTGCACGTATTTGGTGCAGTCGCACGATAGGGTGAGTGATAAACTCAGTGGAAATTTTCCTCAAAGATTCATGCATATCAAAGCATTCCAACGTAGTTTAAACCAACATATCCATTCCATAAAGACTATAATATCATATATACGTACATATGCATGGATGAATGAATGTATGTTTAAGTCACAGATTTGGAGATGCACATCTAGCTGTCAAAAGAAAAGGTCGCCCGTGGTAGACTAACTATCTGGAAAAGATCATGCAAGTGAGTGCGCCCAAGGATGTCTAACCTCCTGGAAAAATATTCAGGATATACTCAAGGAGGTCCTAAAATCCCGGAAAAGCCTCATGTAAAGAGAGAGCGGCCCATAGTGGTATGAGTGCACATAATCCGTGGGTTTAACTAAAGTAATAGAACTCTTAGTAAACTTAACAGAATGTGGCTTATATCGAGCACTCGGTAAAGCTCAATGTTATGCGTGGATGTCATGTACCATAGTACCCACGCATATTCCTTAGATTTGACAAGATTACTCCTTAAATTATTGACATTATCAAATCTTAAGGTTCTTAGCAAAATATCAAACATCCAAACATGATTTTAACGTAGATCTTTATAATTCCCCTAGGCTCAATTTAGGGCTCACAAATGTGACATGTCGATCTCAAGTATGATTAAACTATTTAAAATATTTAAGAGTTCCATCTCCATCTCTTACAAAGAAGACATTCCATACATATTCTTCATTTTACCATTTATAAGATATAGTGAAATGAAATTTCAAGGCTCATGTCATGCTATTAGAAGTATATATATATTCAAGCAATCACCAATGTAACGTAAACATGACAAGAATAAATTCTAATCACATGGTTAATCAACATGGAATTTGAATAATAGGATTTAAAGCATTACTTCATGTCATTCAATACTAAGAAATTAATTCATGTTCACCATATTCTAAAATCTATCCATATACTAGATTCAAACTAAATTGGAAATTAAAGAATGTACAAAGCAATGAGGGCAATTCCTCACCTTTGGTGAGGGTACATTTTTTGCCAACACTCGATCTTGAATTCAAGAAACTTTGGATCTAATCCAACCCAAGTTGATTTTAATTGATTCCTCACAAAAGATCTATACCTAGAAGATTTAAATTTCACACTTTAAATATGAATTTAAGGATTAAGCAAAGCGAAATTAAAATAATAAACTCTAATTTCCTTGGAATTATCTTTGCTTGAATTTCTGCATTTGGGAAAATTTACTGACCTGCCTGACTTCGACTTAGCTTGCTGCGGACCGGCTGGTTGACTCAGTGAGTCGACTCAGTAGGCTAGGAGTCCCCTTCTTCTTCTCTCTTCTCTTCTCTCCCCTCTTTCCTTTCTTCTTTCTTCTTTCTTCCTTCTGCTTTCTACTTCCACTCTCACTCTCTTTTCTTTCTTTTGAGGACAAGCCCTGCAGTCTAACTCAGGCAAACATTACAGCAAACCCAATGACTCACTGAATCATTAAACTTGCAGCTGGAACTCCACTCGGTGTAGTGCCAACTGGCAAACTTGTCCACTCTCTCTCTCTATTCCTTCTCTCCTTCTCTCTCTACAAATCATCTCTAACACAACATCTCTTCAAGACTGATGAACCCAAACTCGACTCGGCAGCAGACTTGCAATAAGGACTCGTTCCCGACTCAGACCGTGTCCCTGTCTCCTGAACCTACTCTCGTTTTCCTCTTCTCTTTCTTTGTTTTCTCTTCTTCTCTTTTCATTTCTCCTTCTTCTTTAAACCTGCCCAGCTACGTCACTGGACCAGACCAGACTCCAGTCAGGCCCAACTCGGTCGAGTTGAGTTGGTGTAACACTTGCTATAACATCTCTCTTTCGATCCCATCTCTCTTCTTCTTCTTCTTCCTTTCATTATTCGCCCTCTCTCTTTCTCTATTGAAATTTCAACAGCACTCAGACCATCCCCAAGCTTAGATTCCACTCAAGACACGGCTATGACTCGAACCAAGTCGACCCAACTCGTTGTGGCAAGGAAGAACGGTGCACTTTTCCTTTCTCCTATTGGCTTTCCATTTTTGGAAAGTGTCGCCCTAAAAATAGCCTTTTTAAAGGCTATATTAATCTGTTCTAGACGGTTCGAAATTGTAACTAATCAAGGGATTAGTTACAGTTTTTAGCTTTTTAATCCGTGCCGATTTTCTATGTTAAAACAAAATCATGCTTGCATGGCCATATTCGGACTATTTGGATGGACTTCTAGGACCCTGGCCCACCTAACAGACCACTTAGATCAAACAAAGAGCCCACTCAAAAATGATGGGTTCCACCAGCCGGTTGGAGAAGAAGGTGTGGCTGATCATGGCAAAATCTCATCGGAGGGCTGATCACTTGATCTGAGGCATATGAATGGTTTGGATTTGATCAATGATCATCGTGGGGCCCACCATTTGGAGTGGCTTAAACGAAAACTCGATGGGTTCTGAGATTTCTGGCTGTGGCTTAATAGCTCGTGCATTTGCGAGTTTTTCGTGAGAACTCCTATAGGCGCATGATTGTCTAGCCGGTTGCCCTAGGACGGATGCACGAGATGCCCTCGGCAATTTTCGGAAGCCGTTGTGTGGTTGGGATTGAGCCAGCAAGAAAATACAGAAAGATTTTTTCCACATTTCCTTTGGGCGTGAAGAAAAGGAAACCCTAACTCCTGAAGTTGAGCGGCTAGGATAAGCTAAAACAGGCGGTTGAGATGGGAAGAAGTGGAGGCACGCGGATCGCCAGCACCGCAATGAGAAACGGGATTCCCGTGTTTGAAAGATGCTACACGCACATCTGTTTGCGCTGGGATTTGTGTGCATGCACACGTGTTTCATCCTATTAAAATGGCTAGGGTTCGATCGAAATTAAGTGTCGCACCGGATGGACGGCTCGGATCATTCAAGTTGATGATGATGCTGGACCCAAATTCAAACCGATGAACCCCATTCGTCGTTGGCGAGAAAAGAAAGAAAGGAGAGGAAATCCTCCTCTCTTTTTTTTTTTTTGAATTTCATTGGGTTAACGACTTGTTGACCCAAACTATAGTTCGGTGCACAGCGAGTGCACCACTTGTAGGTGTGCCTGTAGTCTTAGAGTGGGGTCCATAGAGATGTATGGTGCAATCTACACCGTCCATTTGATTTTACTTGTCTTGTAAAGACATCTATCCATTTATTAGGCAATTCACATACATAGGTGGACCATATTTATTGAAATATCAGCTGTTAAGTGGCCATTTCGTCTATTCAATGGTCAAATCAGTTCTAATTTGTACATTAAGTGTACTAGCAGTCCACTTACAATATATTTTAATTTTCCTGAAATCATCTCTAAGTCTATTCTTAGATTAGGGTGTTTTGGCAATGTTTGGTTAGATTCCAAACCATCAATTTGTCATAAATCGATGATCAATAGGTTCCTCGGTATTTTAAGGTGTATGTGTATAGCTGGACTCCTAGATCAACGGTCAGATTTGCTTTGAATCGGAGATGAAGTGACCACGGGGTTTCTTCCCAAGGATCCATGGTTGGATGATTTGATTAAAGCGAAACAAATGATCATTTAGTCCCTTTAGGATCCTACGATGTAAATGCAGGAGTAAACCCTTAGATCGATAGTCAATTCACGTAACTTACAGTTAGATTGTTTATAAGTCATCAATTTATGATTTTATGATCTCATAGGATTATTCAAGTGAATTTGAATGATTGATTTAGTAATCATTTGTTGACGGCCCTAGTAGCTCTACTATCCATCCAAGTGGACTTTAATGTTTGACTAAACATTTAGATTGCTTGATTAGTGTGATTAGGCATGTTGAGGCATAAAGAGAGAGAGAGAGAAACACAGTAAGAGTTCATTGTGCACAGATGATCATTGTGCGCAGATGATGATGTGCACCGAAAGGAGTCAATCCGCATAAAGGAATCCGCACAGTGGAGTTCGTACAAAGGAATCCGCACAGTGGAGTTCACACATTAAAGTTCGCACAACGGAATTCGCGCAAAGGAGACCGCACAGAGGGGAATTAGCGCATAAGGGATACTGTACAATGATTCCGTGGCATGTTCACACATGTGAGAGGGCTATAAATACCCCATGACCTCTTAAGAGGGGGTCATTAGCATCTAATCAAGGAAGAGGAAAAGATTTTGAAAGGAGAGAGAGGTAGAGTCCTCACTTATTGTGTGGAACAGGTGTTGTGCGGCGCACAATGCTATTGGCGCACAACAAGAGGGAGCGCACAACACTGCCGAGCGGGCAACAGGTCGGACGCACAACAAGCTGAGCGCACAACAGCCCAGTGCACAACAATGCTCAGCGCACAGCAGTGTTCAGCGCACGATAGTCTCTAGCATACAGCGCTTCCAGCACATAGTGTCTTAGTGCATGATGCCCTTATGCACAATGCCGCCAAATATTTGTTTTATATTACAAGTCATGAACATTCTATTTTAGAATCAAAGGAGAAAAAAGGATGTAAAAGAATGTGGAATGAAATAATGATGTAATTATCTTCTTCATCTTCTTTTGTCTATCATTAAGTGAATGAAATTCCTAAATCGAATGCATTTGTTTCTTGTTTGAAACAAAATGGCGACTCTGCTGGGGACTTCTCATATTCACTTAATATTAACTTAAGAACTGTACGAAAGACAATCACAACCGTTTAAATGGCGACTCTCAATGGTAACATCCTACCTTTCATCTCCAAAATAGAATATGACTTAATTTAAGTACTAACTTTTGTCATTTTGTAATGTGGAGGATTCAAGAGAAAGGATATTGCAACCAACCAATCGATGGCAATCGTTCAGAGGAATACAGTTTTCTACTTCACTACAACAGGGTTCATTATGGAGTATGCTGATAAACAAACTGGATGCTGCAAAGAGAAAGAGGTGTCAAGCAAGCGTATAGAGCCACGAGCAGCTGCCACAGTCATAACTGCTTCACCATTAGCACAGGAAGAAAGAGATGACTGGATCATCATCACTCGTAGAAGGACAAGGACCCGAAACATCACTGTGGCAGGAACGAGTTCACCACTGAGAAGAGCTAGGGGACCGATAACGCGAAATACAGCCAGGAAACATCCTGAACTTGCTCCACTGGTAATTTACCCTACGCAAGCATGACTCCTTCAGCAGCACAAGATTTCCCTGCTTTGCCTGTTAAGAGCTCCCGGTGGACAAGAGAGCAAAAAGGAAAGGCTTTACTAATAAGCCCACCGGATCCACATCACCAATCTTTGTCTCCTTAATTAGCCGGCTACTCCAGAAATGCACAAAGATTATGTGAGTTTCCTCTTTCGACAACTCCTATAATGTTAATGCACTCCCATTCGGCCTCGACTACTGCCTCATCAGGGAATGGAGAGGTTACCGTTCACATGGCAGGATCGAACCAAGGGTCTTCCCCAATTACAGAGGATCGCATCACTATGATGGCAGAAGCACAAAAAGCATTAATGGAGGAATGTAGGAACCTCCGGTAAGCCTTGGGGACTCTTGCGTATAATATGGCACGAATGGCGGCACCCCCAATGACTAATAACATAAACAAACGAGAACAGCACCCTGAAGGGTCACAGCAGCCACGGACTGGGTCACATGGATCTTCCCCTACGATGAGAGAATTAACACAGGAAGTGGTACGACAGGTTGTCGAAGAAGCAGTCAAATTAGAAAAAGAACGTGAGAATACAGGCAGATTTAGATATCAGACGCCATACCCAAAAGAAGTCTAAGATATTTCGTTCCCAAATAACTTCAAGCATCCGTATTTTCAAAAGTTCAACGGGGATGGGTCACCAGAGGAACATCTGATACATTTTATTACGAGCATGGGGAATTTTTCTACAGTGTCGCAGTATTGTCTCCAGTTTTCGGGTCTTCTTTAACAAACAAAGTGTTCAAATGGTATTCCAACATAGCACCTGGGTCGATAAGGATGTGGGAACAAATGCAAGACGTGTTCATGTCAAATTTCTTCTCATCAGAATGAAATGTCAGTATCACAGAATTAGCTTCAATAAGACAGAGAGAGGGAGAGCCAATAGAAAAATTTATAGACAGATGGAAGACCTTGGGGGCTTCTTGCAGGCGATTGCCAGAAGAGAAAGAGCAGGTGAAGATGTGCCTAAACTCCATGGAAACAGGGGTAGCATTCGGTCTCAACAGTGTCTACATCAGGACTTTCCGCGACCTGGCCACGAAAGCTCACGCTTTAGAACTGATGACTCGAAAAATGCCGGTGTTCAATTATGACCTGGTACGAAGAGGACCTCAGAAGTTGTTCATGAACATGGTTGGACATGAAAACGAAGCCATGACGCAAGAGAATACAAAAACCAGGATACGAGAGAAGCAATGGGTAAAAGGATAGAAAGGAAAGAAGAGCCGAACCGCCCCAGGGGAAGGTTTTATGATAATAAAAAAACCTCATGATCGTTGAACCCTCATGATCGTTGAACGCTCATGAGGGTTTTGCGTTCGAAAAGGAGGATGTACTGCCTATGATGAATCAACTGTTGAAAGCAGGGACAATTGAGCTGCCCATGTCGAAGTGACCCGAAGAAGCATCCAAGATAAAAGAAAGAGACTTCTGTCATTTTCACCGCATAAAAGGACACCCGACAGAAAATTGTTATACATTGAAGTGTATCATACAAAGAATGATAAACAGGGGGGCAATAATAGTCGAAAGAGAGAAAGAAAGAGATATAGGAGCAACAACAAATGTGCTTACCATTCGAGAGAACTACCAAGGAAGAACAAGGGCAGATAACTAGGAATTAGGAGAGAAAGTTGCAGTGATTGCTCTGCGATCAGGGAAAAAGATGGCCAGCCCACCGAATCCGAAAACCGAAAAGTCAAAAATAGGAACAGTTAAGAATCATGACAGCAGTAGCGATAGCAGCGAGAAAGAAAAGGGAAAGGAAACAAAGAAAGTCAATTATGATGTCATAAGCCATTTGAAAGTATTCCGGCTCGGTTGAGTGTCTACAATGCTTTGAAATTGTCAAAAGACTCCCGACAGAGCTTGATTAAAGCCTTATCTGATGAAGACATAAGGGGAGTGCTACTAATCGAGATGGAGAGTGAGGGGCGAGAAGATTGCATGTCAATTATTTCCTTCTCCGATGATGACCTAGTTTGTGACAGGGAACATAACAGGCCATTAATGATAGAGGGTCACATTGGTAGAAAATAGGTGAAGGGAATAATTCTCGATAACGGGTCTGCTATAAATCTGTTGCCGTTGATGATGCTGAATAAATTGGGCTTTAATCAAGATGATACAGGGCTTTAATCAAGATGGACAGCATGCACTCGGCAAGATCACCATAACATTGGAAGTAGGAGAATTAACTACGAATGTTATTTTTCACGTCATAAATGCAATGACGACATATAATCTCCTCTTGGGGAGACCATGGATACATCAGTATGGCAATATACCTTCTACGTTACATCAGTGCTTTAAATACTGTAAAGATGGGGTGCAACACAAAATACTAGCTGATGCGAAACCATATACAGAAGCTGAAGCTTTTTTCACAGATGCGAGTTATTATGATGCATTCGCCAGTAAGGAAGAAAAGAAGAATGATGAGAACAAGGCCCCAGAAAATGTTTGTATGGAAATAGTAGAAGAAAAAGAAATGAAGTCGCTTATAACAGAAAAGGTGAAAAAGAAGTTGTATTTTGTACCGAAGCATTTTCGACTGCCAGGACAACCACCATTAACATTATTGTCGCCAGAGCAATTGGAAATTCTCCAGTCAAATTACACAGTACCGCTCCCGTTGCTGAAAGGAGTAAACCATTTCCTCTCATCCCGAAAAGATTTCATGTTAATCCCAGCGCAAGATATCCAGAGCTGATTGAATTCTATGCTCCCTCTGAAGTGAAGACGGAGGAAGCATTTGACAGTGGTGTGGGAAATGGAAGATTAACACTTAAAGAGCTTGAAAGATATAGCCCGACGAGTCGAAAAATCATGAAGAAAATGGGCTTTGATCACGAAGAACCCGTTGGCTTAAATTATGGGAAAGGAATTCAGGTTTCGATCGGGGTGAATCAAAAGAAGCGAGAAAAATTCTGAGGACTGGGGGTAGAGGCTTCAGTGAACATGGTAACAATTGACCAAATAGAAGAAACGGACCTTGAAATAATTAGCAAGCCTGAGACAGCTCCAAAGCACATGGAGGAGGGGGGGCAGCCGACAATTGATAATTTGAGAGAGATAAATTTGGGAACAGAAGAAGAACCGCGGAATACGTTCAAAAGTGTCAGTTTATCAGAAGAAGAAGCTAATCAGTATGTCAGTCTTCTGAAATAAAGTAAAGACGTCTTTGCTTGGACATACGCAGAAATGCCGAGTTTAGAGCCGATAGTAGCAAATGCACCGGTTAAATATCTTTAAAGATAAAAGACCCACCAAGCAAACACAGAGGCGGTTTCACCCAGATCTGGTCCCCAAGATAGAAGAAGAAATAAGCAAACTAATAAAGGTCGGATTCATTAGAGAAGTCAAATACCCTAAATGGATATCGAATATAGTCCCGGTAAAGAAGAAAAATGAGCAGATCAGGGTTTGTGTCGACTTCAGAGATTTAAATGAAGCATGCCCAAAAGATGATTTTCCATTACCGATCACTGAAATGTTGGTGGATAGTACCACGCAATATGTTGTCATGTCCTTCATGGACGACTACACTAGTTACAATTAATCAAATAAGGATGGCACCTAAAAACGAAGAAGCAACAGCTTTCAGAACTCCCTTAGGAATATATTGTTACAAAGTTCTGCCGTTCGGTCTCAAGAATGTGGGTGCGACATACCAAAGGGCGATGCAAAATATATTTCAAGACATGATGTACAATTATGTTGAGTGTTATGTGGACAATTTGGTGGTTAGGTTAAACCATCATGAGGAACACCGTGAGTATTGGGCTTCAGCTTTCCGCCGAATAAAAAAGAAACAATTAAAGATGAACCTAGTCAAATGTGCATTCGGAGTATCGTTAGGAAAATTTCTTAGTTTTATGGAGAGACACAGAGGCATCGAGATCGATCCGGAAAAAGTTAGAGCTATTTGAGATATGTCACCCCCGAAAATGTTAAAAGAGTTGAAGAGCTTGCAAGGCAAGTTAGCATATATCCGCCACTTTATCTCAAACCAGGTAGGAAGATGTCAGCCGTTTTCTCATCTGATGAAGAAAGGAACAGAATTCATATGGGACAAATCCTGTCAGAGCACCTTTAATTTGATAAAAGAACTGTTAAAACAGCCTCCAGTATTAACAGCCCCAGTGAAAGGAAGACCTCTCATCTTGTATATATCAGCAGCCAAGAATTCATTAGGATCCTTGTTGGCACAAGTGAACGAAAATGGGAAGGAAGCAACACTCTATTATTTAAGTCGAACTTAGATAGGTGCACAATGCAATTATACACCAATTGAAAAAATATGCTTGACATTGGTATTTGCAGTCTAGAAGTTACGACATTATTGTCTGTCCCATGACATAACCTTGATATCTCGAGTGGACCTCATCAAGTTTTTAATGATAAGGCTGATGTTGTCGGGAAGGCTAGCAAAGTGGATGTTGCTTTTGTCAGAATACGCGATTACATATGAGCCGACAAGAGCAGTAAAAGGGCAGGCAGTGGCAGATTTTCTGGCAGCCCATCCTGTGATGAACTGCAAAGACATCTTTGATGAGTTTCCTGACGAACAGGTCATGATGACAAAATTGCCAAACGTGTGGCAAATGTTCTTTGATGGAGCGGCCCGAGCAACAAGAGCAGGTGCCGGGGTGATATTCATCACCCCCCAAAGGTGATTTGTTGCCTTACTCTTTCACGTTGGGCACCGCATGTACAAATAACGAAGCTGAATATAATGCCCTTATCATTGGGATGTAAATAGCAAACAAGTTGAAGATAAAAGCGTTGTGAATTTATGGGAATTTTAAGCTGGTTATAAATCAGTTGACGACTGAGTTTGAAACAAGGAAACAAGAACTTCTGCCATACTGTCGAAGGGCGCAACATTTATTGCAACAATTCCTGAACGTTGAAATCAAGCATATACCACAGTACGAGAACGCGAGGGCCGATGCTTTGGCCAGTTTAGCCGCGGCGCTATCTTGCCCAGATTGAAGCCCCCTACAAGTAACAATCGAAGAAAGGAGCCTTCAGCAGAAATAATCAGTGAAACAATGGAAGCACTCCCTATATCATGTTTACAAGTGACAATAAATGATTGGCGTCAACATTTCATTGATTATCTCAAGTATGATATCCTACTTGGAGATTAAGAGGTGAAGTTACAGATTAAGCAGAGAGTGAAAAGATTCATTATGTGTAATGAGGGATTATATAGAAGGTCCTATAATGAAATACTGTTGCGATGTCTAAGTGAAGAGGAGGCAGGTCAAGTGCTGAAAGAGGTACATTCTGGGGAATGTGGGGCGCATCAGGCTGGGAGGAATTTGTTCCACCGACTACAATGGATGGGATATTACTGGATGACAATGTTTAAAGATGTAATAGATTACACGAAGCGATGCCATGAGTGTCAGATTCACGGGGACATTATACATGTACCCCCTGAAGATCTTCATCAGTCAGCTACTTCCTGGCCTATTGTCACAAGGAGACTCGATGTGATTGAAATGGCCAAGCTATATGTCCTAGAGGGGGGTTGAATAGGACTAGGCCAAATTTAAAATAATTACAGCGGAATTTAAATAACAAGATAGCCAAATAAAGTAAATCAATTCACAATACTAAAATGAATAGAAACCTCAATAAATAAGTATTAAGAGATTGATACAAAAGTTGTTCTAAGGACAACCTTACACCAAAAACCAAAGATTATGGCAGGACAACCTGATTTCTAGAAAAGTCTTTGTATCAAGAACTCAAACTGTTGAGAAATAAATAAATTCAAACCGTACGGAGGAATAAAAAGCAATTTCAAATATTGATTGTTCTCAGGACAACCATGCACCAAAAAAATGGCAGGGCAACCTTACAAGAACAATTAAAGAAACTGAAGCTCAAACTTAATAAAGGAATAGCAAGAAATAAATTGCTGAAATTTAAATCTAAACTATTACAACATTCCCACTGAGCTTGAAATAAAATGATTACAATATTCACAACCACATATACATTCCTAAACTAAAAATTAATGATATGAAAATAAAGCACACATCCACACAACACAAAGAGTTATAGTGGTTCGCCTGTGTGTACACCAACTGTTCAACAACAACCACACAGAATGCTACTCCAATCCTAATATCCTCACACAGGGGATATTAGCATTCACTATGAAACAGGTTTTACAGGTTTACCTAAAACCTTCACAATTGTGTCTTTTTCAAAGGGCTTACACAATTCAAAAACCCTCTTTTCTAAGATTTTTCTGGCTTAACCTTAAATAAAACCAAATAAAGTAAATTACACAAATTGTAAAATACCTGTTTTTCTTCTTTGTTGTAGCAGCCCAGAAGAACCAAGTCGGAGTAGAGATTTGAATGTCAAAGTTCAATGTCTAATACTCACTATATAATGGTTCTAATTTCTAATAGATTTTAAATTAAAACAAATGGGCTAGCTTTAATTGATTTTGATTCCAGAAAAAGGAAAGATAGCATTCCTCTTTTCAAATCTAATTGGAATACAAGAAACAAAATCAATTAAGAAAGCTAAAGAAAGAAGATATTAAATATGCACACTTAGCTTAAACAGAACACAAATTTATCTCTCAGAAGGCCGAATTTTAATTGCTTGAATGATCTGTTTTATTCTGAGATTCATGCTCTATTTATAGGTAAATAAATCACGTCTTCGACTAGTCTAAAGAACTTTACGACTGGTCGTAGGTTCAACAAAAGTTTAAAAATTTGGGCGCGTAAGATAAGACGGTTTCACGACTGGTCGTAGGGCACCTTCGACTGGTCGTACGGCACCTTCGACTAGTCGAAGGTCACACACGACTGGTTGAAGCTAAGGGCAAATCATCGCTGTAGTTTGAGTCAAAGGTTTGCGACTGATCGAAGAACCAGTCGACACTGTTCCTACGACTAGTCGAACAGTCCCCAGAACTAGTCGAAGCCTAACAGAAAATTTCTGAATTTTATAACAAACTTATGACTGATCCAAGAAATCCTTAGACGAGTCTAAGCAGTGCTAGGACTAGTCAAACAAAGTCCAGGACTAGTCTTAGAATAGGCCAAACTCTCTTATATAAAATATATGAATTATGTATCCAAAATGGCCTACTCTAAAGGTCAACCTACGGTCAGTCATACCTCAATAGTGAAGTAAGGACATTGAAACTTAAAGACACACGACCTTGAAAGTAGTGAAGCTTGAAGTCTTGATATAGTTCAAACTTGAAAGCTTCTTGAGATCTTGAAATTGAACTTGAAAGCTTCTTGCATTATCCTTGTCTTTTAATTAAGTCGAACAAACTCACTTCCTCGAGTATTGACTTGAGAGCAGTGCTTGTCCATCAAAGTTGATCTTGAGTAGACCTTTGACCATCACATATGCAAGCTTCCTAACAGTGTCTTTAGCACCATAAATTTGACAACACAAAGGGCTATAAACAATAACACTTACAATCTCCCCCTTTGTCAAATTAGTGACAAAACACACTTCCAAGATATGTTACAGAACACAGAATATCTAATTAACGAATCATGCACCAGTTGTTATCAACTGACACAGTAACATGAACTTGTAAATTAGTATTTATCAACTGGCACAGTAACATGAACCTGCAAATCAGTATTCAATAGTCCACATCTGTACATAACTCCCCCTTAGTACATAAAATACATAAAACCTATCCATTCTCTATACATATAAGACATATCCAAGCAAGTGAACATATCCATTCTCCCCCTTTTTGTCATAAGAGGACAAAGGAAACACCGAACAGATAGACTAAGGAGAATAAATTAGAGAGATAGATGAGAGATAACAAGACAAGATATGAGATAATAACATAATCAACTAACATAATTCATAAACTGAGTTAAAGCAAAACTAGCACAATAGTAGTAAAGTTATTACAAATTAGATAACATAAAAAAACTAATCTGAACCAGATGAAGGAGCAGGGATAGACGGATCAAGTTTATGCATCCCCTTGTTCAAGCGCTTAGGATATTTCCGCATATACTTGAAATGTAAATCATTAGTAACAGACATGTTTTCAATCTTAACATTTATATTCTCAACCTTATCTTCCAATGCATGTAGACGAGCATCAAAGTCAGAAGGCTCATAATCTAGATCATTTGTAGAATCGGAATCAAGTTCTTCAAAAATATCATCCATATTAATATCACTAGGAGGAAGATTAGCATCATCTTCCTCATGATCAGCTTCAGCATTGGCAACACCATCACCTTGACCTGGAAGCATTTCCAGCTTCATCTTATTTAGGTTAGAATTGTTAAATATCAGATGATAGATAGGGGCTTCACCAACCGGCATATCGACTAACATATGAGTAGCCAACACCGTCATCAAATAAGCAAAAGGAATGTCACCGTGACCAGGATGGAGACAAAAATTAAGAATGAAGTGACAAATCAAGGATCGTAAACAGATAGACGTACCACTGGCAACAACATGAAGAACACGAACCATGAAGGAAGTCAATTCAGATTTATTACCCGATCGAGGATATAAGTTAGACACAAAGATTCTGTGAAGAACTCTGTATTTGGGTAACAAATACCTAGAGGGAATCGCATTCCCTTTATGATTCCATTGACCATCCAAATTGCATAAATCTCTAGTGAGTAGACATTTTTCAGTTTCTAAGGGTTTATCAGATAAATTATGGATAGGAATGCCCTCATCATTCACAGGAATATCCATAAGAGCTGAAATCAAATGACGATCAATGTCAAATGGTCCTTCTCTAGTGGCTATTTTAAAAGTTAAACTCTCTAGTGAAAAATCACATATACATGCGAACATGGACTGTGCAATGGACCGGTATGCTGGCCCACCCCAATGTAATAAGTTATCCCAACCTACAACTTGAAGCAAAGGAAGGATATCAAAAGGAGAAACATGATTAATAGAAACTTGATGTTCAACAATAACATTGCGCAATCTGATGTCCCGAACATAAGACGGATCATCATCGGGAGTCCGAAGATGACACTTAGTGAGAGGGGCTGATCTAGAAGAAGAAGAAGGACCACTGGATGTTGCCTTTTTCCCTCTAGATGCCATTTGCAACAAGGATTTCAAGAAAGTGAAGAGTGGCAAAGGATTGAGAAGATGGTTTTCTCAAAACAGATTTTTCAAAAGGAAAAACCCCAAATCACAACGAAATAAGAAATAGACAACTTCAAGAGAAAAATAGAAGTAATCTAGACACAAATCTATAAGAAATAAGCAAATGAAACACTAACCTTGAAGGATTTGGAAGGTGGGTTCGACTGGTCGAGCGTTGACTAGTCAGAGATGAAAGAAGAAATGAGGAAGAAGGTGATTTCCCCCAAATATAATTCAATCACCGCGATCTACGACTGATTGTGGGTTTTCTTCGATCGGTCGTGCCACGACAGGTCGAGGAAATCCTCGACTAGTCGAGTACCACAAAAAAATCACATTTTCATGCATATTTCAGAAAATTGGAAATTTAATCTAGCAAATATATGCAATATGATACAAATAGGCATAAATAATCATTTTAGAATGCACATGCTAAGATCAAATTTCATTTTGTTAAACCTTCTTTTGTCGAGCGGTTTAGTGAAAATATCAGCACGTTGATTCTCGGTAGGGATATACTTCAATGATATTTTCTTTCTTCTACTAAATCTCGAATATAATGAAATCTAATATCAATATGCTTAGTATGAGAATGCTGAATTGGATTTTTCGAAATATTTATGGCACTAGTATTATCACAATATAATAACATAGAATCCTATTTAATTCCATAATCACTTAGCATACGTTTCATCCAAACAAGTTGTGTACAAGCATTACCAGCTGTGATATATTCAGCTTCAGCTGTTGAAAGTGATATAGAACTTTGTTTCTTACTAAGCCAAGAAACTAAACAGTTTCCAATATAAAAACAACCACCACTGGTTGATTTTCTATCATCAAGATTACTAGCCCAGTCTGCATCCGAGTACCCAGCTAATTGAATACTAGTCTCATGTGAATACCATAGACTGAGATTAACAGTACTAGTGACATAGCGTATAATCCGTTTGACCGCAATCAAATGTGATTCATTAGGTTCAAACTGATATCTAGCGCAAATACCAACACTTAGAGCAATATCGGGTCTACTAGCAGTTAAATATAGTAAACTACCAATCATACTCCGATATAATTTCAGATCCACATTTTTACCTGTAGAATCTTTTGAGAGTTTCAAAGTTGTACTCATAGGAGTATCAAAATTCTTACCATTCTCAAATCAAAATCTCTTAATCAAATTCATAGCATATTTAGATTGAGAAATGAACATTCCATCAGGTTGTTGTTTTACTTGTAACCCAAGGAAGTAATTCAATTCCCCAACCATGCTTATTTCAAATTGAGATTTCATCAAATCTGCAAACTCAATAGTCATGTCAGTTCAAGTAGATCCATAAATGATATCATCTACGCAGATTTGAACCATTAAGATATCTTCGTTATGTTTCTTAACAAACAATGTTTTATTAACACTTTCCATCTGAAAGTTATGACAAAGTAAAAACTTAGTCAATTTCTTATACCATGCTCTGGGAGCTTGTTTTAGACCATAAAGAGCTTTTTTAAGACGGTATACATGATCAGTAAACTTAGGATCTTCAAACCCTGTAGGTTGTTCAATATAAACTTCTTCATGTAAATCACCATTTAAAAAGGCGCTCTTTACATCCATTTGAAAAATTTTAAACTTTTTAAAGCATGGCATGGATATAAAAAGTCTGATTGATTCAAGACGAGCAACTGGGGCAAAGGTTTTATCATAATCAATACCTTCAATTTGAGTGTACCCTTGTACAACTAATCTTGTCTTGTTTCGAATAATATTCCCAAGCTCGTCAGATTTATTTTTTAAAATCCATTTTGTTCCAATAATATGTTTATCTTTAGGTCATGGAACAAGATACTAGACATCATTTCGAACAAATTGATTAAGTTCTACTTGCATTGCAACAATCTTGTTTTCATCAGCAAGAGCTTCTTTTACGTTAGATGTTTCTATCTGGGATGTAAAACATACGTAATTACATATATCCTCAAGTTGTCTACAGGTACGAATACCAGTGAGAGGGTTTTTAAGAATCTATGTAGTTGGATGATCTTTAACAGTCCTCAGATCAGAATCAGTCTGATTAGATGAAGTATTAGATTTATCAATTATAAGAACTTCATCATTATCTGAACTTGAGACTGGTGTGTTCAAGTGATCATTAATGACAACATTGATGGACTCTTGAATCACACCGGTCCTTTTATTCAGAACCCTATAAGCTTGACTGTTTAAAGAGAATCCTAAAAAGATCCCTTCATCACTCTTTGTATCAAACTTTCCCAGATTTTCACAATCTCGTAAAATATAGCACTTGCTGCCAAAAACTCGAAAGTATTTGACAGTAGGCTTTTTATCAAACCACATTTTGTAACCGTTTTATTATTACATTTACTAGTGTAAACCCGGTTAATGATGTAGCAAGCTGTATTGACTGCTTCAGCCCAAAGATTCTCAGAGAGCTTTATACTATTCAACATGACATTAGCCATTTCTTGAAGCACTCTATTTTTTCTTTCAACAATACCATTTTGTTGAGGAGTTTTGGGTGCTGAGAATTCATGTAATATTCCCTGGTCACTACAGAAATTCTCAAAACTGCTATTCTCAAATTCAGATCCATGATCACTACGAATCTTACCGACTTGAGAACTCTTTTCAGTTTAAATCCTTTTGAGAACCTTTTTCACTTCTTCAAGGGTTTCTGATTTGTCCCTTAAGAAGACAACCCATGTATATCTGGTAAAATCATCCACTATTACCAAGATATATCTTTTACTACCTCGACTTTCTGTCCTTGTAGGTCCTACAAGATCCATATGGAGAAGCTCGAGTGGTCTTAATATGGTATTTGAATTCACCTTTTTGTATGAGTTCCTTGTTTGTTTGCCAATCTGACATTCACCACATATTTTATCCATTTTCTGTAGTTTGGGTAGACCTCTTATAAGTTCTTGTTTGCTCAATCTATATAGATTTCGGTAGTGTACATGTCCAAGACGTTTGTGCCACAAATCAGTCTCGTCTGTATGGACCATGTAATACAATTGATTAGATGAGCTGGATTCGCTTACAATATAGCAGTTTTTAGATGTTCTTCGTCCAGTTAATATTACCGAGCCTTTGTTATTTAGTATTTCACAGCTTTGATTAGAAAAACGTACAATATGGTTATTATCGCACATTTGAGATATGCTAAGCAAGTTATGTTTTAGACCTTCTACATATAAGACATTTTTGAATAAAGGAAGGTTATAAAGTTGAACCGTACCTTGGCCCATAATCTTGCATTTGCTGTCATCACCAAATGTGACTGAACCATCAGTCATGTCTTTGAGATCGGTGAATAAACCTTTATCACCAGTCATATGCCTTGAACATCCACTGTCTATGTACCATTTAAAGTGGTTTGTAGCTTTGAAAGCAGTGTGAGCAACCAAACAAGTGACCTTTGGAACCCATTTCATAACCATTTTGGGTTTAGGTGGGTAGTTGGTCTTCTTTCGTTTGTAAGAATTATAAGTATGACCTATTGAGTTAGGCTTTAGAAGCTCCTTAAGTAAATCAACTATTTTTTCAGCCAAAGGGTTTTGGTTTTGTTTTTTATAATTGAAATAATTACTTTTAGATTTTTGAAAAGATTTAGAGTTTTTAAAAAAACATTTGATCTCTCCCTTTTGAGTTTAAGGTCTCTCCCTTTACAAACTTGTGAGGAGTGTTCTTCGGTTTAGAAGGAATACTCTTATCAAAGCCTAGACTGGATCGATCGCCACATTTTCTCGATCCTGATAAGAGTTTTTCTAATTTAGGATCACCTTGGGCATATTTCCAGGTTTCCTTTAAACTCAAGAGAGAAGAGACTTCATGTTTTAGTTGTTCGTTTTCAGATTTAAGATTTTCAATCTGGGAGGTTTTAAAATCCAAATCACATTTTGTCTTTTCAAAACAGTCTGAAATATGGGACTTTTTTAAAACAAGATATTCATAAATTTCTTTGAGTTTAGAAAATTTCTCTTTTTGAAGTTTCAATTTCACAACAATTTTACAATTTTCCTTGTATAGGGCATTGTAGGCATCTTGAAGATCATCTTTATTTTCACATTCACTATTCAGATTTTCTTCACTTGTAGAGTCATCGTTATCTGAAAAAGTGAATTTTGTTAAAGTCATAAGAGCTTTAACTTCATTGCCTGACTCGTTTTCTGAATTTTCCGATTCAGAAGAGACTTCAGAATCAGAGGACTCATCCCAAGTAGCCATCATATTTTTCTTTTTCGATTTGCGCTTGTTAGGACATTTGTTTGCCAAATGCCCATACTCATGGCAGTTGTAGCATTGACTGTCTTTCAATGACTTTCTTGATTTAGTCTTGGGTTTCTTTTTATCATATGCTTTTTGAAGATCAACCCTCTTTTTACTTTTAAAGATCTTATAAAACTTTTTCGCTAAAAGGGTCATATCATCTTCAGAGTTTTCTAAATCAGAGTTTAAATCATTTTCATGAAAAACATTTTTAGAAGTTTTTAAGGCAATAGATTTACCTTTTGGAGCTTTAAAGGTTAACTCATAAGTCTGTAATGAGCCAACTAATTCCTCAACCCTCATATTGTCCGTATCACGAAGTTACAGGATTGCGGTTACTTTAGAATTAAATCGTTCAGGAAGTGAGCGTAATATTTTAGCACATATCTTGCTTTCAGGGATTTTATCGCCTAGACCCCGCATAGAGTTTACAATGTCATTCGATCTGGTATAGAAGTCCATAAATATTTCATTTTCTTCCATACGTATTTCCTCAAATTTAGTTGTCAGGATTTGTATCTTAGATTTCTTGACAATTGAAGTACCCTCGTGTGTCATTTCTAATATATCCCAAGCTTGTTTTGCAGAATCACTGGATATAATTCTTTTGAATTCATCAGGTGATAGTGCACATGTAATTACATTTAGTGCTTTAGCATTTGTACTACTCTCACTTTTCTGAAGTGTGGTCCAAGAAAAATAAGCCATTATTTTAGTTGTTTTTGAACCATCAATACCAGTCACTTCAGTGGTAGGAGGGGTCCATTCATTCATTGTGGCTAGCCACACATTTTCATCCATGGATTTGAGGAAGATCCTCATCCTGGCTTTCCAATAGGCATAATTGGTGCCACCGAAAGGTGGAGGCCTAGTGACTGAATGGCTATCAAAATTTGACATCTTATATAAAGCTTAGATCGTTAGCTCAGGAAATAAATCCAAGAATAACAATTAAAAATGAGTTATTTGGCTCTGATACCACTTAAAATGGCCAAGCTATATGTCCTAGAGGGGGGGTGAATAGGACTATGCCAAATTTAAAATAATTATAGCGGAATTTAAATAACAAGATAGCCAAATAAAATAAATCAATTCACAATACTGAAATGAATAGCAACCTCAATAAATAAGTATTGAGAGATTGATACAAAAGTTGTTCTAAGGACAACCTTACACCAAAAACTAAAGTTTATGGTAGGACAACCTGATTTTTAGAAAAGTCTTTGTATCAAGAACTCAAACCGTAGAGAAATAAATAAATTCAAACTGTACGGAGGAATAAACAGCAATTTCAAATATTGATTGTTCTCAGGACAACCATGCACCATAAAAATGGCAAGGCAACCTTACAAGAACAATTAAAGAAACTGAAGCTCAAACTTAATAAAGGAATAGCAAGAAATAAATTGCTGAAATTTAAATCTAAACTATTACAATATTCCCATTGAGCTTGAAATAAAATGATTACAACATTCACAACCATATATACATTCTTCAACTGAATAATTAATGATATGAAAATAAAGCACACATCCACACAACACAGAGTTATAGTGGTTCGCCTGTGTGTACACCAACTGTTCAACAACAGCCACACAGAATGTTACTACACTCCTAATATCCTCACACAGGGGATATTAGCTTCACTATGAAACAGGCTTTACAGGTTCACCTAAAACCTTCACAATTGTGTCTTTTTCAAAGGGCTTACACAATTTAAAAACCCTCTTTTCTGAGTTTTCTTGGCTCTCATCAGATAACCAATACAATGAGATTTTTCTGGCTTAACCTCAAATAAAATCAAATAAAGTAAATTACACAAATTGTAAAATACCTGTTTTTCTTCTTTGTTGTAGCAGCCCAGAAGAACCAAGTCAGAGTAGAGATTTGAATGTTAAAGTTCAATGTCCAATACTCACTATATAATGGTTTTAATTTCTAATAGATTTTAAATTAAAACAAATGGGCTAGCTTTAATTGATTTCGATTCCAGAAAAAGGAAAACTAGTACTTCCTCTTTTCAAATCTAATTGGAATACAAGAAACAAAATCAATTAAGAAAGCTAAAGAAAGAAGATATTAAATATGCACACTTAGCTTAAACAGAGCACAAATTTATCTTTTAGAAGGTCAGATTTTAATTGCTTGAATGATCTATTTTATTCTGAGATTCGTGCTCTATTTATAGGTTAATAAATCACGTCTTCGACTAGTCTAAAGACCTTTACGACTAGTCGTAGGTTCAACAGAAGTTTGAAAATTTGGGCACGATAAGATAAGACGGTCTCACGACTGGTCATAGGGCACCTTCGACTAGTCGTAAGGCACCTTTGACTGGTCGAAGGTCACACACGACTGATCGAAGCTAAGGGCAAATCATCACTGTAGTTTGAGTCGAAGGTCTACGACTGATTGAAGAACCAGTCGACACTGTTTCTACGACTAGTCGAAGCCTAACAAAAAATTTTCAAAATTTGCAACAAACTTACGACTGATCTAAGGAATCCTTAGACAGGTCGAAGTAGTGTTAGGACTAGTCGAACAAAGTCCAGGACTAGTCTTAAAATAGGTCAAACTCTCTTATATAAAATATATGAATTATGTATCCAAAATGGCCTACTCTAAAGGTCAACCTACAGTCAGTCATACCTCAATAGTGAAGTAAGGATATTGAAACTTAAACACACGTGACCTTGAAAGTAGTGAAGCTTGAAGTCTTGATGTAGTTGAAACTTGAAAGCTTCTTAAGAACTTGAAATTGAACTTGAAAGCTTCTTGCATTATCCTTGTCGTTGAATTAAGTCGAACAAACTCACTTCCTCGAGTCTTGACTTGAGAGCAGTGCTTGTCCATCAAAGTTGATCTTGAGTAGACCTTTGATCTTCACATATGCAAGCTTCCTAACAGTGTCTTTGGCACCATAAATTTGACAATACAAAGGGCTATAAACAATAACACTTACAATTATTGGCCCCATAAATCCACCGTCGTCCAGAGGAAAACAGTATATACTAGCAACAACGGACTATTTCTCCAAATGGACAGAAGCGATTGCGTTGCAAAGTGTTAAAGAGAAAGATGTTGTTAATTTCATTCAGCACGCAATAATATATCGCCATGGCATCTCAAAGAAAATCATCCCATACAATGGCACTCCTTTCAAGAACAGGGGCATGAAGAAGTTGTCTTAAGTTCAAAATTCATCAGTCGTTCTCAACACCCTATTATCCACCAGCCAATGGGCTAGCAGAAGCATTCAATCAGACGATTGTAAAAATACTGAAGAAAATAGTGAACGGGAATAAGCGTGATTGGGATGAAAATTTGCAGGAAGCTCTATGGGCCTATAGGACCACTCATCGTACAACAACAAAAGCTATCCCATATTTGTTAGTTTATGGTGTAGAAGTCGTCGTGCCAATCAAAATACAAGTCGCTTCACTAAAGGTAGTAGTGCATCAATCAATTACAGATGACAAGAACTAAGAATACAGCTGACAGAGTTGTATCTGCTTGATGAAAAAAGACTGGCAGCTCAGAAGCGCTTGCAGTTATATCAGGCCAGGATTTCTACTGCCTTCGATAAAAAGGTTAAACACCGATCTTTCAAGAAAGGGGATATGGTTCTGATGTTAAATACCGATCTTTCAAGAACAGGGGGCAAGTTTGATCCCAAGTGGGATGGACCGTATATCATAACTGAAGTCTACTCCAATGGAGCATACAGAGTAATAGATCAAGACGGACGAGGCATAAGTATACCGGTCAATGCTCGCTTCATTAAGAAATATCATCCCTAGCAGTGGGAGAGATTTTAATCTAGAAGATTATCAGGATAATACTTCTACATCAAAAGGGGGTAATCACAGATGAAATGGTGAAATAGCCTTTAAAGGCGGAGCCTTGTATTCTTTCTTCATGAATGATGAATAAAAGGCAAATTTTCAAGCATATTAGTATTGTCAAAGTCCCAGCCATCGTTGTCATTATTGGTTATTCACTATCGACAAAATCCCCACCATCGCTGTCACGACTGGTTACTTATCAAAATTGATTATTATCGCCAAGCTGATTGGATATAAAGAATAGATATCATCAGATTATCATGGGCAACAGCAAGCTACAGCGATATATCAATTATTGATTCACTGTCTAAGGCAGCCTAGCCAAGCCTTATACGACCAACTATGCGTAAGACGTATATATTATCCGGGATAGCAGTGTGGAGCCAGCGGCCTTAAAAAGCCCATACATGTCACATCACGTACATAGCCATGCGGGCAGCGGATGGAGCCAGTGACAAAAAGCCTCAAAGGCCAGAAGTCCTCAACGACCAATCACGCATGAGACCAATGTCGTTTGTAAGCTCTCCGACAACTTCATAGACAAGGATGAAAATATCCTCTTGTGAATGAGTCCGAACTTACAGATGAAGGAAAATGGGGAATAGAATAAGACCCCCTAGGTCCTTGGCTTAATTTCAGTATTAACTCATGAGGAAAGGGTTTCAATAAAAATACCCCTTCATTGATGGACTGGCGGCCCTGGACTTGGTACCGAAGTTAGCCTTGTGCGCCCCGTGAACTCTAAAGAGTTTTTGTGGCCAACCATGCGCGTAAATACCATTGAGTTCATGGCTCTAATAGCTTCATTGGGCCCCTCTGATGGACCGCTGTTTGTGAACTCCTTGGCCGCGATAAGTCCAGAGAACTCATGAGAGTTAGAGAGACCATTTACATAACACCCGACTCCAACTATTTATGAGTCTAAAAAACTGTAATTGCTCCACTACTCAAGAGCTTAAACTATGTGCAAAGCTAACTAAACTAACTTTGAAATGAAATAGTTCCGCCCATTGAAATAAAACATCACATAGGATCGTTGTACAATGCATAAATATAAATAGTAGAAATAATGAAGCATGAGAATGAAAGTGTTGCATCAACATGTATCCCAAAATCAATGATTGTATTATCAAGAATGCATTTGCTCTGAATAAAACACCACAATCTGTTTATGTATCACAACGTAAAAGAAATTTATATGAAAAATACAATCCTTACAAATCTACAACTATGCTTAATACTGCTACATAACGCTGCGATTCTTCTTTTAACTGAAATTGTGCCACAACGGTCATGCATTCAGCCTCAAGAATGACTCTGACTTTCTCAAGAACACCAACCAGTTCTGATTCCAAAAAGGCAGCAGACTCCCTATTCTTCGTTTGTCCAGCTTGCTCAATACCGACAACTAGAGTATTCGTATCAAGCTCCTCCTTGATTTGACGAATTTAAATCTTCTGCTTCTTTCTGACCCTTGAGTAGCAGAATATCTCTCTCAAGAATAATGATTTGATCATCAATGATCACCTTATTTCTATCGGAAACTTTTAACTTCTCGTGAAGAGATTGACTAACAGCATCGCAATTAGCAAGGACATTATCTAAACGAGAGAGTTTCTCCTTAAGTAATGCCAATTCTTTCCGACAATTCAAAATTTCTGAAGCAATGACTATACTTCACGCTGCTTCTAAGTTTTTGGTGGAGTCATAAAACTGTGACAAGGAGTCATGAAGAGACTGAACATTGACGTGTGCTAGACGAGCCGAATGGGTAAGAACGGCTAAGGCACTATCCAAAAAGGGCCACTAGGTTGGATCTTTAAAAACGCTGATAATAACAGAGATTGCGTTCTTGAAAAATTGCAGCATAAGAGGGGACACCTTTTCCAGTGAGAGTCTATTAAAAGCTGTGGCTACTAAGTTAGACCCTTTAGACCCACTTGGAGTTGGCACAACCAAAGCTTTTAAAAAAAAAAATAGAGAGAGAGAAGAGATTATGAGTTCAAAAGAAGATATATATATATATATATATATATATAGGAGATACAAACCCTGTCTGGGGGCAGCAGTGGAAGTAGCTTGAACAGAACATGTTGCGGGTGCTGCAGATCTGGGTGCTTTTGTAGTCACAGCAATGTTGAAAGAAATCTCCTGAGCCCTTACCGTACTCGAGTCAAGAGTAGTCGGAGTTGGGTTGTCAACCGGATCAGAGAAGAATTCTAAACTTTGGGCTACTAGCTGGATAGGAGGAGGATGCACAATAGGAGATTAATCAGTCTAAATGGGGGCATCAAATGTTGTGGTGACTATTGGCAAGGTTTCTCCTGTGCTGTGAGGAAGAAGTACATTTCTCATTGTTGCTTGAATTTCTGATGATTGAGCCTCTGTATCCCTTAATGTTGATGTTTCAGGAGCAACTACATTGGCGATTTCCACAATACATGGAGAATATGAGGCGTCAAAATAAAGGAAGATATTCGCGCCGGGAGAATAACCAGATTCTCCATATAATCGAGTTGCTCCTCTTTTAAGGAGGTCACTGTGATCGGATGAGAGGCATCCAGACAAGTGATTAGAGCATCAGGAAGCGGAGACTCTGCTCTAACATCGCCTTCTTCTTCAATATCCACTTCAGCATCAGTATCTTCATTTAACAAAGCATCTCCCTCATTGGTTAAGCTCGTGGGAGAAGATGTATCGTCGCTTGCAGTATTGGCTGAATATTCTGATGAACTGTCTTCCTTCGATATAGTTTATTTTCCCTTATAAGTAGTCTTCACGGGGAGAAGACGTGCACTTCGAGTAGGAGAAGGGACCTATTGTGCCAAAACTTAAGGAGACAATGACTTGGCATGTGAGCGAGTCATAGGAGATGTAGTTATAGTAATCAGATTTGTGGCAGGAGAAGCTATGACTGTAGCACGACTTGCTGTGGTTGCTCATGGTCCATGACAGGGATAACTGCGGTGGTTGTATGTTTAATAGTGGGAGAAATTGTAGAAGTGATGGGGTCTGTAGTAGGAGGAATGATGGGATCAGGGTGTGTAGGATAATCTCCTCCTTCAAGAGTAGGGGAAGGCAGAATACCGCCTGTAGTTTCAAATTCATCTCGAGGAGTGGCCAGTCTTTATCCCCATTTTATCAAATCCAAAGGAGAACCAAAAGCAATCCATCCTTCCAGAGTATTCGGCAACTTTATTTCTCTTATGGGCTCTTCTATGGAAAATTTACGACGAAGTTGTCCTGGAACAGCGGCCTAATCTTTCTCGTTAAAATATTTGATCCCTTGCTCCAGCCAATAGTTCCTCAAGCGTGGAGGAGGAACCTAGATAGGCCGATCCACCAGAAAACAGTTGCGCACCAAGTAGTAATGATGCGCCCACCACCGCATCCAGGAATATGAAGTCATCACTTGATGATTATATCCTGGGAGAAGAAATCGAGAGCTGAAATTTTTTGTTAAGAGCTGCTTCCATATTAAAGCCTAATTATAGGGGCTGACTCCATAGCTTCTCATTGTACGCATGACTTCCTCCCCTGCCTGGGGCATAGCTTGATCATACCCAAATTGTCTGGCAAATCGACTCGGATAGTACGGTTCTCACCAAAACTCTACACCTCGCATGAGAAGACTGCAAGAACGAATACAAAGAAAGAAGGTTCTCTCAATGGGTTTCAAGTTATTGTTATCCTTAACATCTCTGTCTTCAGATTGGTAATCCAAATAGAAAGGGAAGAAGTCAATGGATTCCGTGTTGTCAATTTTATCCACTATCCAGTCAATCCCCTTCTTTATCATCTTTCGCTTCAAGAAATGTCGTAGAGGTAGATGATCGGGATGGACATAAGCCTTCTCCGGGTCACCATAAGTCCAAGGAAAATAAATGCAGAGCCAGTCGAAGAAATATTGCCATGGAGTGAAAGAAGATGAAACTCTTATTGCTGGACTTGAGCAGTGCGCCGCAGCATGACCAAAATCTCTATATAACGAGCATAACACAGGAGGGGCCAGAGAATTTTTTTTTTCTACCTTCCACCATTGCGCCTACCGCCACAAATAAGGTTAGTCGAATAGAGTCTGAGCTTTTGGAGCTAGAAAATACAACTAAGCTTAACCAGTAAGCCAAGAAAGCAGCTAACTCAGTTTCAGTGGTGAATTCGGCTGGGCCACTTATCTTTTTGCGATAGGCTTCCAATTCGGCACAATGGCTGCCAGGGAACATGAAAAAGGAGAAGAAAGATGCATTAACAATTTATATCTATAGGCAAATGTTGTCTGAAAGATAAGAAAAACGTTAGAACACGTACATCAAGTATCGGAAAAAATGTGCAAGCCATTGAAGAGAAGATATCTTATGAACATCAGGGAAATAAGACGTTTCACGGAAAAATTCGATTGTTGATGTTGAAATATTAGGCGTTCTGTTGGGAGCAACATAGGCGAATTCCTTATTCATAGGAAAGTATTCATCTAAGAAAGATCCAGAGATAGGCAGGCCAACCATCTTATATAGATCCCACAAAGTGATGCTTACTTCCCCAATCGGAAGGTGGAAAGAATTTGTATTGGAGGACTAATATTTTAGAAAGCCCTTATAAATCAACGTGTCCTTTTGGAAAAACTCTGAGGTGGCTTCTATAGCATGATATATCTTTGCTGTAATCAGAACATCTTCGTACTTCTTCAAGATCGTCTTGGTCCGTGCCTACGGATGATCAGTCCAAAGACCTCGTGTCCTGAATTCTTCTTTACCCCATAGGGAATCGCGATCACGAAAACTCTGTTGAATCGTTTCAAAGAAATGAGTGAGGTATAAGGCGTGGGGGTTATAATAGGGTGTGAGGAAGCTCATGTATGTTATCTGCCTAGTCTTTTGGACTAAGCCTTTCTTCGTGAGAAAACCTTTGAGGAGTTGCGGCTCCTTGATCACCCAATTTGACACGTATAGGAGTCTGTTTTGTGTCATATAGTCGGTCGGTTAACTTTGAATTATGGACCGGTGGCGTTGGAGATGTAAAGGGATAGCAATAGTCTTGTCTTTGTAGGGGTTGCGAAATTTGATCCCATCGGCACTTAACTTGATCGAATCCCAGGCATTCTGGAAATGCCTCTGGTTGTGTTCCCGAATCTTTTCCTGAAAAGCTTCATCTTTACTCTTTTCTCTTGTTTTCTTCGAAATCGCCGGAGCGGGAGAAGCTTCAGCAGCAAAAAGAAGAGTGTAGTCTGTGCGAAAATTGGTTGTGGACTTCAACAAGTTGTCTCAATCAGATTCTTGTCCTGTAGTAGGGGGTCCTTCTATCTCCCTCATTAGCAGAGCTGTGTAGATGTGGTCAGACAGGCGCTGAATGCGATCAGCAAAGTTGATAATGGTAGGAGTTGGTTCTTTGAAGAAGGAAGAGTAACCTTTAGCAGACCTAGGTCTTTTCTGACTATGGGTTTCAGTTGGTTGTAAGTTAGAGGACCCAGCAGTACTTGGGGAGGCAAGAGGTCTTTTTGAGCTAGCCATCGAAAATCTACACGAGAGTCGGTAAACAAGTTAAAATCAGGGAAAGAAGTTTGTTATGTTTCCAAAAAATTAAAGCAGAGGTGTAAAAGCTTGCTGAGAAAAGGGCAAGTGAATTTAAAATAAAGTCTAAGTCTGCATTTTGCGCAAATCGCTATGCACTACCTGTCCTTGCGCGCTAAGTCCTGTTGTGCGCAGAGTGGTGTTGTGCACAGAGAAACGTTGTGCACAAGAGTGCGTTGTGCGCAGAAAGGCTCGACGGGCAAAGGGGGTGAGGCAGGCGGAGAATGAAGTGAAGGGGAAGAGTGGAGATCCTATATTTATAGACTAGCTCTCGCCCGTTATGCGGAAGTCGTTGTGTGCAATTTGTTATGCACAACTTGATGAGCGCAACTCATTACACGCTAGAACGTTGTGTGCCAAAAATTATATGAAACGCACAACGAAGAAAAGGAAAGCAAAATTTGTTAGAATAATTGAAATATTGATCCTACATTGTTTATTTTGTAGATAAAAATAAAAAATGCAAGATCAAGGGGCATATGTTAAGGCATAAAAGAGAGAGAGAAAGATAGCAAGAGTTCATTATGCGCAGATGATCATTATGCACAGATGATGTTGTGCGCCGAAAGGAGTCAATCCGTACAAAGGAATCCGCACAATGGAGTTCGCACAAAGGAATCCGCACAGTGGAGTTCACACATTAAAGTTCGCACATTGAAGTTCGCACAGAGGAGACCGCACAGAGGGGAATTGGTGCACAAGGGATACTACACAATGACTACGTGGCATGTTCACACGTGTGAGAGGGATATAAATACCCCATGACCCCTTAAGAAGGGGTCATTAGCATCTAATCAAGGAAGAGGAAAAAAATTTGAAAGGAGAGAGGTAGAGTCCGCACTCATTGTGCGGAACAGGTGTTGTGCAGCGTACAATGTTGTTGGCGCACAATAAGAGGGAGCGCACAAAACTGCCGAGCGCACAATAGGCCGAGCGCACAACAAGCCGAGCGCACAACAACCCAGTGCACAACAATGCTCAACGCACAACAATGTTCAGCGTGCAATAGTCTCTAACATACAGCACTTCCAGCACATAGTGTCTTAGTGCATGATGCCCTTATGCACAATACCGCCAAATATTTGTTTTATATTACAAGTCATGAACATTCTATTTTGGAATCAAAGGAGAAAAAAGGATGTAAAAGAACTTGGAATGAAATAATGATGTGATTATCTTCTTCATCTTCTTTAATCTATCATTAAGTGAATGAAATTCCCAAATTGAAAGCATTTGTTTCTTGTTCAAAACAAGGCAATGGATCACTTTACGGGATGTTGTTGGCTTGATGGACTGTATATTTGATGACAAGTCTCGATATTAAAATGAATGGTTTAATTGAAGCATGATTAAGTTACATGTTGATCTCGACATCAATTGCTCAATTAGACCCATTCTATGATTACGATGAGAATTAATCAAGTCAATTTATGACCAAGTTGAGAGATTGGTTTATGTTTGTAACTGTATCGATTATGGGCTGGTTCACCATTGTTGGTGTAGTCTTATGTTGAAAGGTCAAGGGTTAATTCAAAGTATCTCGCAGATACGTTGTGGGTTGTTTAGTCTGAATCTAATGGTCAAGATGGACAGATTGCAGATTACTGGATGGAGGTGTGTGATGATTTACACCTATGCATCATAAATTAACCATAGACATCAAATTTCAGCCATTAGATCATTGTAAAAGTGGCCCAATTGACAAATCATCCCCTTAACCGTTGATTTTAGTGTCCATTGAGTACATAAAGGTCATGGATAGTCGTAGTAGGATATTTCCCTTCATATGAATGACTTGGATTGTCCATCATATGGACCAAGTGTGAAATATGAAGACCCCACTTTGATAGGCTTTTCCTTAGACACAAAGTTATCCTTTCGAGGCTTATCAACTCCTTATAAATCTAGATCTTCCAATTTAACCACTTCCTTCCATCCATTGCAACTCAAATTTGGACCACACTTTGGTCTCATATGACTACGAGGTTATACAAAATTTAGGCCCTGATCTATGATCTTACACTGTTGAAGGTTAAAGCTAGTTCCTTCATTTTGTACAAAAGGTGAAATTTTAGATTTAGGCTTTTTCCACCGTCAATCAACTACCAATTTTTTTCAACCGTTTGCCTATCCTGACTACACATTTTTTTCAAATTGGGCCTTGATCATTAAGTGTGGACCGTTAATTGAAATCAAGTTTGTTTTAGCACCCATTAGGAGAATTTTCAAGATAAGCTAATCTAAATTTCGAATCACTATGAAAATCATATACCCCGGCTCTATTCGATGACCCTGACATAATTGAAGAATTAGATTTAAAGAAAGATCGTCAGAAAAGGAAAAATTGGAGAAACCCAATCCAAGTGGGATGTGAAATACAACCCTCTCACAAGCCCACTTTTTTTAAAAGGGGTGTGTGTTCCCCTCTCCACTTAGACGCCCAATCTCCAACGCCCAAGGAGAAAGAGAAAGAGAAAGAGAAAGTAAGAGAATAGAAAAAGAAAAAGAATGAGAAGCCTAAACGTCATCTTCCTTCTTCATATGTATGGTGTCTCCCTCTTGCTCAAGCGATGTCATGATTCGTGAAAGCTTTTCATATAGAAGCTTTCCTACTTGGATATCTACCTAGGGTTTAAATCTAAGGCTAAGGCGAGGAATTCTTTTAAGCTAACCTTAATTTAAGTTGATGTAATTTATCTTGCCTCTTTCATGCTTTACTTTCATGTTACTATGATTCTCTCCTTGAAATTGTTTGATTTACCACCGACAATTATTTATCCTTTGGGAATGATGGTTAAAATATGATTTTAATTATGTGTGATCCTTATTAATTTATGTGGGACGATAGATACAAGCCTTGCCCTTACCTTTATCAATTTTGTTGAGTTAGCCCTTACTACTCTCCTCTTTGTTGAGTTAGCCCCTGCTCTCTCCTCTTTGTTGAGTTAGTCCTTGCTACTCTCCTCTTTTGCTAAGTTAGTCATTGCTACTCTTCTCTTTTATTGAGTTAGCTTATTACTACTCTTCTCATTTATTATGTTAGCCTTGTGCTGCCTCCCTTTCGACTTGGGCATGTGCCATGGAATTCCAAAACTCTCATGACTCAATCTATTTCTCTATCGATGCAAGTGATGTGTTAAAGGTATCACAACTAGTGATTCAAATATATATCGTGGACGTAATACGTTACGGGTAGTGACCCTCTTGGTCGGCACGTAATTCAGTAGGTTGGTTGCCGTGGTGCACAATCGATGTAAGTAAATCGTCATGCATGTTACATTACTTCTCGGGATTGGATGTTACAAATAGTTGCTCCATGAACACATCGTGTCACGTAAATCCCTCAATCGCGTTGTTATGTCGCCTTAAAATGATCGCATAAATCCACATTAACATTGCACACGCTGACGAATCTCCGTACTATGAGAATATGGGGCAAGTCAGATATTTTGAACTACTTTCCACATTATGATAATGATCAGTACATATGATGAGCCACACACACTTTGCTAGGCATGCATTCATATGTATGGGTTGTGCATACTGATATCCCTCTTAATGGTGGAGTACGAGGCATATCAGAACTCTTACATTACTTTTACGAATCTCTTGAATTATTGTCAATCTTAAAGGATAACCATCGCTATGAGTAGGGCATTGACCGTCTCCAACTACACAGATGATGCAGGTGATGTACAGATTAAAGACCTAGAGGACCATCTTCCTATGAAAAATTATACTGAATGAATAAGAAGATAGTTTTATGATTTAGTTTTATATTTCCACTGTAAACTCAATAACGAAATAAGTCTCATTAAGAGGGCATTTGATAATTTTTTGAATTCTTTTACTCTAATGAAATGATAAATACAGTTGATTTACACTCGTGAATGGTAAACATCGTGAATGTATTTGGATGTGATCTAAATGAAAAAAAAAAAAAAGTGTGATTTTAAAGCATCCAATTTATTTAATTATTAACACCTGGTTTTCTTAGGCATGAGTATAAAATCTAACCCTGAAAATTCGGGATGTTACACTAAAATAGCTCGGTCTACCCCAAAATCATATATTTTATGCCCGATATATCATTCTGGATTGTACGCTCGATTTAAGGTCTGACGGTCCGTATCACTTATGTCGTCAACCTGACCTTTTCTGATCCATCTTGGCCATGTAACTGTCCAAGACCCGCTCTACATCAATCCCCTCCACTTTAAAAGAACTCGTCCTGCTCTAGGTTATGATACTCTGACAGGTCTGCGACGTTGAAATTTCATGAGATCGCCATGTCATTTAGAAGATCAACAACATAAGCGTTGTTATTGATCTTTCGGATGATTGGTACCGGTCCAATCTTCTTATTCTTCAACTTGTTATACGTCCTGGTTGGAAATCTTTCTTTGTACAAATGGACCATAACGTGGTTGCCCACCTCGAACACTTTTTGTCACTGATGCTCGTCACGCCCCAAACCTGGAGATCAGACTCACAGGAGTCCCCGATCGCCGAATCCGGTGCCGACAGCCTTTGTAGTACCCCATTCTTGGCTCCCAGCGTCTATACGCCATATTCCAATCCTGGGATCCTACAAGGAGGATTTTCTAACGTACATTTTTCTCGTAAGAAGCATAACCACAAGTTTACCCAAATCACAAAGGCAACATCATCATCATCATATTCACTAATATAAACATTTGAATGCAATGCTGAAAGGGAAATACATATGTAAAAATTAAAGCTCCAGAAGTCAGCTACATGCTCCAAGCTCCACGCTATTGCAACCTAACATCACCTGTACGCATCTATCGTGCATAAGCTAATAGAAAGCTTAGAGGGTAGTGTAAGTGTGTGCACAAGGTAAGTACCAAGTATTTAACATAATGCCATAATCATACAATATTGGAAATACTGGTAAGATCATGAATCATACGATATCAAAGTAAAGCGGAAATACTGACAAGTCCATGAGTCAAACAATATCAGAGTACGAATATAGATCAGCTATGCAAATAATGAGTCATAAAGAGACAAATATCAGATGTCGAAGATGCAATGCAATATACAATTCCTGATGAGTTCACGAATACCGTCAGCCGTACCGAGACCAAATAAATGTAGAAACACAGTAACCCAAAATGCCATATGTCGGGGATGTAATGAAGTATGCGGTGCGAATGGAATGACCATGCTGGTGTAACGCCCTGAAAATCGGGGTCGAGCATAAACTCAACTCCAGAGTTCCAACGCATCACTTATGCAATGAAATGAATGATGATTGAATGTTGTCTGCATTAGTGCATTGAACATGAGTGATATTAAGCGAAAACAACATATCATACTCCAAAGACAAGTGAGATAGCAAGCGGAAGACTGTGATAGATAAATAAAATATATAAACTGTGGTGAGTCTCCAGAGTGTGATAATGTTACCAGGTTAATTCATTACAAGTACAATTTCAAATTATACCAAATTGAGGAAGTGTAATGTCTTCTATCCCAAGTACCATAGCCCCGTCAATACAATACCAGGTCTTCATAGACCTATCAGAGAATTACATGTAGGAGAACTCCTCCTCACATCATAGTAGTCCGGCTCTGCTCCATAAGCATCGCCATCACCTAAAACTCAACAAATCTGGTTGGTGTGTACAACACCGTCCCGTAACGTGGGAGTGAGTGATCAACTCAGTGGAACAATAAAGAATAAGTTAACATGTTATCAATTCACTTAAGCAGTAATGATAAAGCAGTACAATCAAACACTCCTAACTACTCTTATTAATGCAAGTATGAATGACATGATGAATGCCCTTGCCAAACCACCCTCATGCGACACCATCTTATATGCGTTCATCCCTCAGTACTCCACATCTACCAGGCACAAGCAGTGCGATGATGAGCATGATTACCGAGTAGTTATTAGTCCTTTCAAACAGCAGGATTGGGAAACTAAGGTACCTCCCTTGTATCATTTCCCAAACATGATCCATTCTAAGGTCGTCAGTCCTAGTTAATCTCACACGATGGTGTGTTTCTAGGTTGCTGCAAAGGCTGTCAGGGCTGTTACACGCATTCATTACACCACTCCCCCATCACCTTTTTAACGGTTCATCACTAAATTGATATAGGCCTAGTTCATACTCTATACACTGCGGCAAAACTCGTCGCCTCACCGCAAATTCAGAGTATGCTCGAGGTCACTACAAAGGGTTGCCAGGGCTGTTGCTCGCAATCGTTGCACCACTCCCCCATCACCTTATCAATGTAGGCCGACAGCATGAATATAGTGTCCCATACCACCATAATCGGCTCACGAGTCTGGTTGCTCACTGGTCACTACGGGGAAGCACGTGGCCCCAGCGTAGGCCGACAGCTCGACCACGGTGTCCCATACCACCATGCCCGGCTCATGAGTCTTAGCGGATCGAGGTACCATGGTTAATGGGATTTCACTGGTAAGTTTGGTACCCTAGGTTCAAGCAGTAACGTCCAAACATGGTGAACATACATTAGACAGATCGGGTTACTTGACGAGCTCGGCTATCTCGAGCACACAACAAGTTGAACGATATGAAGCACATAAGCACTTCGTGTGGCCAATCACTATCGTCAACCGAAGTACGACTCGGGTTCGTCGAACACATCTCACGTGGCAAATGAATCTCAGCCACGAATTCAATCCCGTTACCGATTGTCTGGACTATAATCATAGCCCCAAACACAAACAGTCCATGAGCAGAAGCATGTAAAGTAAAGCAGAATAAACGAAGTAATTCAAGTATGTTGACAAGCATGTCATAAAACATGTAATAAGGCACAATATAAACAGGAAATACAAACACCTATATTTCATAAGTAAGCGGTTAAATTAAATAAGCAACATGGAGGAAATCATATACATCTCTAAGGTAGTTGAGAATCCTGTCTCAACACCCTATTAAACTTAATTCGTCACACAATTTCTCACACAGGCATTTTAGCAAACACTTAAAATACACTCCTTTAACATACATAGTGAATATTAGCAAAAACATGTATTAGGGCGAACCCTTTCGCCAAATAAGTATTTTATCCATATATAATATATTCATACAGCAAATAATCATGGCAAATATATTTCCAAAAATTATACGTATACGGTACTTTCTACAAATACCTAGAAGATGTAAAATTCCATATTCTTCATCTTTAATCGAAACGGAAAACAGACAACACTTTGTACATGTGCAATTGCATGCAGATCATGAATCTATCATTATCTAACATTGAAAGCGTTGAAAACCATAACCTATATACCTAAAGTCCGCACCTTTTGTTGTAGAATCGTAACGGAGTCGATAGATTCGCTAAGCTTTAGTATTCGGTAGTTTGGTAACCTATAGAACGACATAGGTTAGCTATTTCATAACCTACAACTATCAAAACCCCAAAACAAGTTAGGGTTAGGGTTTTTTACCTAGAAATGACGCCGGAATCACCGGGAAAGCGATGAGAAGGAAGTAGTTAAGCACGTATACGGCAGGCAAGCATGGCAGGGAGATGCTCCCACTTCTCTCTCACTTTCTCTCTCTTTTCTCTCTCTTTTCCTAGGGTTTTTCTCAAATTCGTATGGCTGAAATGAGAGAGGGTTTAAGGTCCTTATATAGCCCAAAATCTCACCAAAATAGACTCCAGGTCAAGGTACACTTAGGTTATAACCAAAGCGGACCTGTTTCAGCTCAACGGAGCACTTCTGGCGGGCCCCCTTGAGCCAAAGGTCGGACTTAAGCTCACTAACACTGGATCTACATTAGTTAAGTTTTCGTTTTAGTCGGGATTCCAGATCGCAAATGGCGGACCAGTTTCAGTTCAACGGTCAGTGGATCTCGATCGGAGATTCTGAGTACATGGATATGTTTGGGGAAATATCCCTGATCCGAGGGTGTAATTTGGCATGATTCTGACGGTCTGGTTGCTTAATACTGATCCGCAAGTGAGAGGTGCCAGATTTCATAAATTTCTATTTTATTTTGAATTAATTTCACATTTCTCACACTCCCCGCTCCGAGCTCAAGCAAATAGCGCTAGGACACTATCTGGATTTGATTTCCGAGATGTTTGTCAAGCCCAGCAAGGCAGTCCTAATTCCTTAACTTCGTGTTAATCGGACTTCCGACGTGCGGTCCAGATCTGATACGGAGTTTCGAGATGCTCCCGAGAGCAGCCGGGTAATGAGATTGATCCTAGATTTTTGGGTACCCTAGCGTCAATGATTCTACAAGTTTTGGGTCTTGCAGATCGTATTTAAAGTGATTGGTGATAATTTCACAGGTACTCTAGTTTAACACTGGCTAATTCTCGCCTAATTTCTAAAGGATTTAGTCCTGAGTAATTTCTGTCTGAGGTGGTACCTGGGCCTTTGTAGTTTGTATATAAAGTAATCCAAGTTATAATACTTAGCTAGTTTAAGATAGTGTCTAAGGTGAAAGTACTTAGAAAAATTGAAAGAACAAGGTGGTGAAGGGTGGGATTTGTAAAGGAAATGGGTTCAAAAGCAGTTTTAGACTTTGAGATTGAGTTCTGACCAGTTAATAAGGTGTTAGGATCGACCCATTACCTAAGGACGTCTAATCCCAGGTTGGCAAAAATCCGGGATGTTACAGCTGGAGTGTGAAATCGGGATGATAGTACGTAGTATCGCAGGTTACGGGGTCCACCACAAGGACTTCTATCCAAACCAGTCTCATACCTAAATTTGGATAGTCATACTCAATGTGGTAAACTCCTGATCTCAGGTTAGTCGTGCGCCCAACCGAAATCCTGACCATGCGAAAGTACACGTAACAATTAGTTGCGCACCACCAGCCCGAGTGGATACTGAATGAATGAATGAATGAGTATACAATTTCTCCTCAATAAGTCCACATATCAGTACAGTTCCTCTTTGGGATCATCACCGAGGTCTAGTACACTCTACATGCAACCGCTGCCCACTGACGCTCGACCATGCAAGTGGAAGAGACCTCATCATCCGCCTGGCCAGTAGTCAGCCAATATCTACCCGGTACGTGGTTAGCTAACCCATTTACAAGCTGGTCAAACTCAGCCTAGCTATGCCCCCTACCCTTGGACAAGTAAGGCCACACCCCCTCCCAACCGACCACGACACATGGGAGACGTAGCCTCCTGGTATTTGGCACTCGGCACTCATGTATCCACTCAGTCTCGAAGTTGGGGTGTCCTCTGGTACCAAGAGGGTTTAGGAATTTTCATCCGGGGCCATCTATGGCAGCCCGATGCTACTAATAGATTTTCGGTGTCTCATCTGGCCATCCATGATATGCGACATTCGGTCGCATCGAAGTCGAGCCGAATTAACTTTCGATTGCAGCCGAACTTATTTAAAACGTATCTAAATTCTGTCTCCTTTTGTTGACATCGAGCCTTCCTTCGATGGCACCAACCATCACTCAGTCACAACTAATAGTCGAGCCAAATTAACTCTTAAAATCAATGTTTGTCACGCCCCAAACTCAGAAAATGGGCTCACAAAATTTCCGATCGCCGAATCCGGTGCCGACAGCCTCCACAGTACCCCATTTTCGACTCTCAATGCCCATACGCCAGATTCCGATCCTGGGATCCTACAAGGAGGACTTTCAGTATGAATTTTTTTTGTAATGGAGCATAACCACAAGCATAACTAAGTCATAAAACAACATCGCCACATATCCACTATATCAAAAACTTTAAATACAATGCGAAAATGGAAATACAAGGTGATCAAAAACTCCAAAATAGTCAGATGCGCAGTCCTGCCTCAGCGCTGCTGCTGTCCGACGCTACCTGCACGCAACGGTCGTGCATAAGCTTACAAAAGCTTAGAGGGTGGTGTAAGTCTGGGCGCAAGGCAAGTGACAAGTATCTAATATCAAATTAATGCAAAAATATGTGGTAAGTCCATGAATACAACCAACCCTACCAAGGCTATGTGATGCAAGGCATGAATGCTATCGGCCATACCAAGGCCATGCGATTCGAGGCCTATGTAGTCAAATGTCATATGCGAGATGCAATACAAGCATGTCAGTACTCATCAAGTACACATATCAGTATAGTTCCTCTCTGAATATCACCAGGGTCTAATACACCTCACACTGATTGCCTCCTCCCTAGTTGCACAGTCAAGCAAGTGGAAGAGACCACACTGTCCGCCTGACCAGTAGTCTGCCAATACCTACTCGGTTCGTCGATAGCGGACCCATTTGCGAGCTGGTCAAACTCAGCCTAGCTTATAGCCCCCTCACTCGGGTGGATAAGGCCACACCCCCTTCCAACCGACCACGACACAGTGGGAGACGCGGCCTACTGGTATTCGGCACTCGGACGCTCGTGTATCCACTCGGTCTAGACGTTGGAGCATTTTCTGGTACCAAAAAGGTTCTGGGATTTTCACCCAAGGACATCCTAAGTACCCACAATGCTAGAGCCAATATTTCCGGTATCCGATACGACCATCCACGATGTGCTTGTGGAGGCCACGGCCCTGATGTCGGTAGGGTGTGCAGTCATCAAGTCACACATATGCGAAATGCATGAGTCACATCGTCAAATCATGCAGCAATCTTGTGCGTACCACGCGATCATGTAGGGCACTCCGTCTAATAAGGAGTCCCGTAAATGTCTCAGCCCAATGGCTTATGCTATGATCAAACATTCCTCATATCAAGCATACATATGATGCGTATGGGCATGAATCATGGAGCTATACTAAGCATGTTATAAAGTTGTGAACTATCCTTACAATACAGATGGGCCTAAACGGTCTGCACACAACAAGTATGGGCCTATCAATGGGCCCTAGGGAGATTTTATAATGCGGACATTTAACCAACATTATTCTTACAATGTGGACGTCAAATCAACATTGCTTCCAAGGCATGGCCCGCCATAAAACATCATTACACAAACCATGAAGGAATCACACATTGCAATGGATCCTAAGGACATCCTGTTGGTCCTCGACCTATGGGCCTCAGATACATCAAATGGGCCACCTCATATGGGCCTTATATAAATCAAGTGGGCCGCATCAATGGGCCTTTATGTACATTGCAATGGGTCGTAACTCATGGGCCTTTGAATACATCACAGTGGGCCTCGTAGCATGGGCCTTTTGTATATCAAATGGGCCACCTCATATGTACATCAAATGGACCACAACCAAATAAGAGTGGTGATAATGATTTCCACCATTTAAAGTTCCTAAGGCCCACCATATGTTTCCCATCCAACCTGCTCATAAATTATCATAGTGATGATGAAGGGGAAACAAATATTAACTTAATAGGAGACTATTATGGCCCTTAGAAATTTTGAACGGTGAATGTCATTGTCCATTACTTAAATGGTGGAGTCCACTTGAACTATGGATGTAACTCATTCTTTAGCCCCATGCCATCAAATGAGCTTTCAAAGGGGCTGGATGGCTTGGATGCATTACATGCCTCGTGGTGGGGCCCATAAACATGGCCCACCAATTAAATGGATGGTGTGGATATAATATAGACACCAAAGGTGGGGCCTACTAGCCGCCCACCAAGTGCCTAGATGGCATGTTAAAACACATATGGGGTGGTGCCCACCGTCCACTGCTGTGAACGGTGTGAGCAAAACACATACATTATTGTGGGCTCCACCGTCCGCCTGGACAGTGGCAGTAAGACACATATATCATAGTGGGTCCCACGTGGGGCCCGCCATAATGTTTTTTTTTTCATCCAACCCGTTCATAAGGTCACGTAGACTTGGATGAAGAGTAAAAAACAAATTTCATGTTCACCAAAATTTCTGGACCACAAAAAGGTCCTAATGGTAGATGTTTGATCAACACTGTTTCCTATGATGTGGGCCACCTGAGCGTCAGATCAGCCTGATCTTTGGAGGGGGCCCACTTCAGGGAGGGTCCCGCCAAATGAACGGTGTGGATATCAAACATACATCATGGTGGGGCCCACGACAGGGGCCGTGGGTCCCTGCCTTTCGTCCGCCCGCCAGCAGTAGGCGCTGCTTGCGCCTTTGACAGCAGCAGCATCAGCTGCTGCCTATTATATATATATATATATATAAAGTGGGCCCTGCTCAGGTGGGCCACCACACGGCTAGGTGGTGTGGAACAACACATATAAAGTGGGCCTCACCTACAAATGACTTGGATCCAATACATGCTTCATGGTGAGGTCCATCCAAGTGGGCCACACGGCCAAATCATCACACACAAAAATAAATACATAAAAAGAGAGGGAGAGAGAGAAAGATAGGGGTGGGACACGTGTGATGGAGGGACCGTGGCACTGTGGGCCCTCCGTTCCATGTATACAATCATATATCAAGTGGGTCCCAATACATGTGGGCCCACCAATCAAAATCAACGGTGGAGATCCGTTCTTCACCGAAATAGAAGGTCTAGATGACCCTATTTATGCAAGGAAAATAAACATCATGATGGGGTCCATGGAGAATGGCCCCATCATGGAATGATCATGAGGATCAAGGTGGGCCATCAGCCACATCTTAGGGTCCAAATGAGATCTATACCATTGATCGGTAGGCCTCACTTGCCCCATCATAAAAACATGAAAACTAGTCTATTGAAGTACCCACCATTCGATCTTCTCGGTCCATTGGAAAGCCAATCTCTTTGTGTCTCACTTTGATGGTGGAAGATGAGGTTTGAATGGTTAGGATGATGGATTTGGGATGGAAAAGTGAGCCATACACAAACTCACTTTTCTCTCTTAGGAAAGCTTGGACGTAGGTTTTTTTTTGTTGCTTGGAATTGTGTTGAAAAATGAGAGAGAGAGAGAGAGAGAGGATTGTAAGAGAAGTGAGGGATGGGTGCGATGGGTGAAAGGGTGAATGATGTGTGATGTGTACTTGACATGTATGATTGTGTAAGAGAGAGGGTGAGAAAGAGTTGACTTGGTGGTTGCTTAGAGATGGGGTGAAAGGTGATGTGTACTTGACATGAAGTGATTGATTAATTGATGGGACATGTTGTAGAGATTCTCTTGGGATTGCAAAAGCGCGGTGTTTTCTCAAAATAAACACTGACTCACATCTTTTGACCTTGGTATCGGATCGGTGCCTAAGACGGGGCATCGGAACCGCGGCAACGGTGTGGTCGCAATGATACAAGTCTCGGATTAAGCCAACTCAAATCTATAGGATACGACTTAGGGTCGATCGCAAACGTTGGTTATACGTCGCAAGTTGCCGAAATTCGACGGGAAGGATCGCGGAAGTCGACAGAACAGTACGGACTAGGATACGGGTCTTAAAATGTTCCTTGCTTAACTATTTTTGGCACTTTCGGTCGGACCAAATAGTCTGTTAATTCTATTATTTGACTGTGTAATTTTTTAGACTTTCTCTACCTTTGGCACTTGATTTTCATGGATCTTTGGCACTTGAAATCTTCATCTTTTAGTCTCCAAATCTCCAATCTTAATTGCCTTTAAGTTTGATCTCTTTTTAGCTTTAAATCATCCATTTAAGCACGTATTCAACTTTATATCCACAATTACCTCGCATATGGAAAGCATATCTTATTAAATGAATTTATCACTTGAATGCATGGAAGAACAATGAATATGAGAGGCTAAATGTGCATTATTTAAGTCTCAACACACACCCCAACTACCATTTTGCTAGTCCTGAGCAAAACATGCAAAATATATTTTGAAACCAAACGAATAGATTCCTATAAACTCAAGCAATTCTAAAAACAATCAAGATTATAGAAATTCAAAGACATTAATGGAGAGCACAACTTTCACTTAAACTCTAGCACTTGGTAAATATCTTAATCAAGTTCAAAGCATTAATCTTATAATTGAAAATTTCTAACATTGAGTTCCATGGGTGCATAGTGAAATCTAGACTTAACACAACCAAAGGTTTAGCTCTCTACTTTCATGATTACATTGACAATTAAAAGAGTATTTAAGATAACCAAAACTCGCTTTACAGTTCAACATTTTACTCTTCCATCTTTTGATTTTTTTCATCAATGGATTTCACACTATTATTAAGCTTCTTCTTCTTTTCTATCTAATCAAACATTCCTTTTCATATTTCTTATTTTCATAGACACTTCAATAAGTAGCCCTTTCGACAACGATTATTTTTTTAGCTGCGTATCATTTTTTTCTCTTCTTTTCATTGAACGTGATGGACAAATTCCTCAAGCTTAGCTCTTATCATTCTCAATGATCATCAAGTTAACAATTTAGTATCCAACTTTGAAACTTTAATGTATAAGCTAGATGTGACATGTGAATTATTTGACTCAATCAATGTTTAAACTTTCCAATCAAGAATTAATAACTTCGAACTCAACTTTGAAATCTATCAAATAACTAGAATATAGGCTTAAATCATCAACATTGGGGTTTTGTCATTCTAATATCTTGATTATTTTCAAAATTATTTAAATTCATGAAAAAAAATTAAAAATTGAAAAATTTTAGTCCTATTTTTAAAAAAAAATCAGTATAATTTGAAGATTTTTCAAAGGAAACCCTACCCCCAACCTAATTTCTACATTGTCCTCAATGTAAAAATATATGCAATAAAAGTAAAACGAAAACAATGAAATTGTAAGCAAGTAGAGGGTAGAAAGTACTTGAAAATGACGAATATATAAGTGCAAGCATGAACTTCTTTTCAATTGTTGTTTCAACAACTAAACTAAACTACCAAAGCAACTAATCCTAAGAAAGCAATTAAACTCATAAACCTAAACTAGTCAATCCTAGTATCTCAATAAACTTTTTAACAAGATCATCTATAAACCTACTTTATAGTGATCTTAGATGTCTTGGAACATCGACGTCCAAAGAAATCTGCGAACCTCATTAAAAATTTTCTTTATGTTGTCGTATTTGGTATCTCGTACCAAGACCTAAAGATAAACACATCATTGGAACAAAATGGATTTTCAAAAATAAGTCTGACGAGCGTGGAAATGTAATTAGAAATAAGGCTAGAATAGTGGTACAACGTTATACTCAAATTGAAGGAATTGATTTTGATGAAACTTTTGCACCAGTAACATGTCTTGAATCTATCAGGCTATTTATATCCATTGCATGTTTTAGAAAGATAAAGATCTATCAAATGGATGTGAAAAGTGCTTTTCTAAATGGCGATTTACATGAAGAAGTCTATGTTGAACAGCCAATGGGTTTTGAAGATCCCAAAAATACTGATCATGTGTATCAGCTTAAAAAGGCACTTTATTGATTAAAACAAGCACCTAGGGCATGGTATGAGAAACTAACAAAATTTCTTTTAAGTCATAATTTTCAAATGAGATCTGTTGATAAAACTCTGTTTGTTAAAAAACATAATGATCATATCTTAATGGTACAGATTTATGTTGATGATAACATTTATGGATCAACTTGTACTGACTTGACTACTGAATTTGCAGATTTGATGAAATCACAGTTCGAAATGAGCATGGTTGGGGAATTGACTTATTTCCTTGGATTGCAAGTAAAGCAACAACCTGAAGGAATATTCATTTCTCAATCTAAGTATGCTTTGAATCTAATCAAGAGATTTAGATTTGAGAATGGCAAGAATTTCGATACTCCCATGAGTACTACCCTGAAACTCTCAAAAGACTCTAATGGTAAAAATGTTGATTCAAAACTTTATCGGAGTATGATTGGTAGTTTGTTATATTTAACTGCTAGTAGACCTGATATTTCTCTAAGTGTTGGTATTTGCGCAAGATATCAATCTGATCCAAAAGAATCTCACTTGATTGCTGTCAAGCGGATTATTAGATATATCGCAAGTACTGTAAATCTCGGTCTCTAGTATCCTCATGAGACTAGTGTCCAATTAGCTGGGTACTCGGATGCTGACTGGGCTGGTAATCTAGATGATAGAAAATCAACCAGTGGTGGTTGCTTTTACATTGGCAATTGTCTAGCTTCCTGGTTTAGTAAGAAACAAAATTCTATATCACTTTCAACACCTAAAGCTGAGTATATCGCAGCTGGTAATGCATGTACACAGCTTGTTTGGATGCAACGAATGCTAAGTGATTATGGAATTAAACAGGATTCTATGTTATTACATTGCGATAATTCCAGTGCGATAAATATTTTAAAAAATCCTATTTAGCATTCTCGTACTAAGCACGTTGACATTAGAGTTCATTATATTCGGGAATTAGTAGAAGAAAAAGTTATATCTCTGGAATATATTCCTACCGAAGATCAACGAGCTGACATTTTCACAAAACCTCTCGATAAAAGCAGGTTCAAAAAGATGAAATTTGATCTTAGCATGTGCATTTTAAAATGATTATTTATGTCTACTTGTATCATAGTGTATATATTTGCTAGGTTGAATTCCAATTTTTGAATAATTTGCAAGAAATATGAATTTTTGGACATTCTTCGACCAGTCGTGAGTATACTCAACCAGTCGAACTTCGACCGGTCGTATATATCCACGACCAGTCGTAGATCTCGGGAATCACTTAAAATTTGGGGATTTTCCTTTCTTCCTCATTCCATTTTTTCTCTTCAAGGAGCGGAGCTTCGACTTGTCGAACCCACTGTTCTTGTTCTTCAAGGTTAGTGTTCTATATACGTTTTTCTTGTAGATCTGTGTCTAGATTGTTTACTTTTCTAGCTTGAAGCTTTCTATTTTGGATTTCATTGAGATTTGGGGTTTGGATTTTGAAAAATCTGTTTTGAGTAAACCCACTTCTCAATCCTTTGCAACTTCTTATTTCCTTATTATCGTTGTTGCAAATGGCTCCTAGAGGTAGAAAAACTACTTCTCGTGGTCCTTCTTCTTCCTCCAGATCGACCATTATCACTAATCGTCATCTTCTTATTCCCAATGACGATCCATCTTATGTTAGGGACATTAGATTACGTTGAACATCCTGTTGATGTTAATCATTTTGCACCTTTTGACATCCTTTCTATGCTTGAAGCTGTAAGTTGGATTAACTTATTACATTGAGGTGAGCCAGCATACCGGTCCATTGCCCAATCCATGTTTACATGTATTAGTGCTTTCTCACAGGATGATTTAACTTTTAAAATATCTACTAGAGAAGGGCCTTTTGACATTGATCGTCATTTAATTTCAGCCCTTATGGACATTCCTGTGAATGATGAGGGTATTCCTATCCATAACCTAACTGATAAACCCTCAATTTCTGAAAAACGTATGCTCACTAGAGATTTGTGCAACATGGATGTTCAATGGACACAAAAAGGGAATGCGCTTCCCGCAAGGTATTTGTTACCCAAATACAGAGTTCTCCACAAAATCTTTGTGTCTAATCTGTATCCTCATTCGGGTAATAAAACTGACTTGACCTTGTTTGTGGTTCGTGTTATCCATGTTATTGTCAGTGGTACTCAGATTTGTTTACCATCCTTAATATGTCATTTCATTCTTCAGTTTAGACTTCATCCTGGTCATAATGACATTTCTTTTGCCTATTTAATGACTGTATTGGCTACACATATGTTAGTCGATATGCCGGTTAATGAGGCACCTATCCATCATCTGATTTTCAACAATACTAATATTAATAAGATGAATCTGGAATTACTTCCTGAACAAGGTGGTGGTGGTGGTGGTCATGAAGAAGTTGGTGATGACATTAATATGGATGACATTTTTGAGGAACTGGATTCTGATTTAACAAATGATCCAGATTTTGAACCATCTGATGTTGATGCACGTCTGAGTGCATTGGAGGATAAAGTTGAGAATATAAATGTAAAGATGGAAAACATGTATGTTGCTCATGATTTACAATTCAAGTACATGTGCAAATATCTTAGGCGATTGAACAAAGGCATGTACCAACTTGATCCCTCTATTCCTGCTCCGTCATCTGGTTCTGGTTCTGATTAGTTTATATGAGATTTCTGGTCTGTAATAACTTTATAACTTAGCACTAGGTTGACTGATTTTGAGTTAGATACTATCTTTGTTTTATTCTGGGTATTTGTTCTATGTGAAACTATGCTAAGTATCTCTATCTCTGGTTTTTGCTATAATCTCATAACTCCTCATGTTTACTCTCATATATTCATTTATTTAGTTCTCCTTTATTGTTGTTTCCTTTGTCATATTGTGACAAAAAGGGAGAGAATGGTTTGTTCTTAATGATGTGATTGTGAGAGGAGTAGCATTGGTTATGTTACTCAGGGGGAGTATGTTTGAACTAGTTGAATGAACTGGTTGAATGTTGAATGTTGAATATTGAATATTGATTTGTAGGTAAGCCAGTTGATATTGACTGGTTCATGATTCTTTAACCAGTTGTTTTACTTTATGTTTATCTTGGTTATGTGTTTTGTCACTAATTTGACAAAGGGGGAGATTGTAAGTGTTATCGTTTATATCCCTGTCTGTTGTCAAATTTGTGGTGCCAAAATCACTGTTATATAACTTGCATAAGTGAAGCTCTCTCAAAGATCAACATTCATGAACAAGCAAAGCTCACAACAAGCAAAGCTCACAAGTATGAAGATCAACCTTGACTGCAAGAACTGCTCACAAGACATGACTCAAGAATGCAAGACTTCAAGAAGAGTACAAGGCAGTTCGTAAAGAACTCAAGACACTTTCAAGGTTAAGCTACATCAAGATTTCAAGATTGAACTACATCAAGACTTCAAGGCTTAAACTTTAAGGTCACTTGTTCCTAATGTTTCAATGTCCTTACTTCATGTTTGAGGTTTGACTGACCTTAGGTTGACCTTAGGAGTAGGCCATTTTAGATACATAAGTCAGATGTTTAATTTACGTGAGTTTGGTCTGTTCTTCGACTAGTCCTAGGCTTTCTTAGACTAGTCTTACCTTTGCTTCGACCAGTCTAAGAAATTCCTCGATCAGTCGTGAGTTTGTTACAAAATTCGGATATTTTTTGTTAGGTTTCGACTAGTCCAGGAATCTATTCGACCAGTCGAAGGAACAGTGTCGACTGCATGTTCGACCAGTCGAAAGTCTTTGACTCAAAGTCCAGCGATGAAATTCAGGTTCTTCGACCAGTCGAAGGTAACCTACGACCAGTCGAAGGAGACCTTCGACCAGTCATAAAACGGTCAAAGCTTATTGTGCCCAATTTTTTCAAATATCTGTTAATTCTTCGACTAGTCAAAGAGCTCCCTAGACCAGTCGAAGACGCGATCTACTCACCTATAAATAGAGCACGAATCTCAGAAGAATCAAGGGAATTAATTAATCCATTCAAGCCAATCTTCGTCAAACTTCTGAGAGATAATTCTGTGCTCCATCTAAGCTAAGTGTGCTTATTTAATATTCTCTTTCTTTAGCTTTATTTAATTGATTTTGTTTCTGCTATTCCAATCTAATTTGATAAGAGAAATTGTTATTCCCTTTCTTTGGAATTAAAATCAATTAAGGCAAGCCCTATTTGGTTTAATTTAAAATCTATTAGAACTAGAACCATTGTAATTGAGTACTGGACATTGAACTTGGACATTCAATCATCTACTCCGACTTGGTTCTACCGGGCTGCTACAACGAAGGAGATAATCAGGTATTTTATATTTAATTGTAAATTCCTTTCTATTTTGGTTTCTTTCAAGATTTCCCAGAAAAATCTTGTTGTATTGGTTATCTGAGGAGAGCCAGGAAAACTCAGAAGTGGGGTTTTTTTAATTGTGTAAGCCCACAGACAAAGACACAATTATAAAGGTTTTGGGTGAATCTGTGAAAACCTATTTTGTTAATGAACGCTAATATCCCCTGTGTGAGGATATTAGGAGTGGAGTAGCATTCTGTGTGGTTGTTGTTTAACAGTTGATGAACACACAAGCGAACCACTATAATCCCTTGTGTTGTGGTTGAATGATTTATACTTCTAATCTTTAATTATTTATTTGTGGGATGTATGTATGGTGGTGAATGTTGTAATCATTTAATTCAAGCATTGTGGGAATTTTGTAATAGTTTAGAATTTATTTTCTGTTATTCCTTTATCAGCTTGGTATTCAATTTCCTTTAAAGTTGTTCCAACAAGGTTGCCCTGCCATTTTTATGGTGTATGGTTGTCCCTAGAACAATACATTTGTGATTACAATTTATTTCAGTTTAGTTTGTGTTTATTTCTGTATTCCTCTTTGGTTTGAGATTTGATACAAAGATCTTTCTAGAAATAAGGGTGTCCTACCATAAACTCTGGTTTTTGGTGTAAGGTTGTCCTTCGAACAACATTTGTATCAACCTCTCAAGATCTGAATTTTGAGGTTGTTTTACTTTCCTGCATTGTGATTTATTTTGGCTATCATATTCTTTTTAATTCCGCTGTTATAAGTTTTATTTAGCATAGTCCTATTCACCCCCCCCCCTTTAGGACATATAGCTAGGCCTTTTCAACGTTTACCATTGAAACCCTTTTTGGGTCAGAGGAGTTTTGGATCTATATGAAATTTGTTTTTCATCTTAATCCAGGTCTTTGTGACCTTATTAACAGATTAGATGGAGAATAAACGTTATGGTGGGCCCCACGTGAGACCCACCTCTGTGAAGTGGATTGGTCGGAGTACCGTACAGCAGCTGTATAGCTGCTGTATTAACGTCAGCAAGTTCTGTGGGTTTGTAACCCACCTCGTTGTATAATCCACGTGGTCCAGATGGTGGGACCCAGGTGATTTATGCATTGTATCCTCACTGTCCAATCCAACAAGGATGGTGGGACACCATCTAATATATGTGTTTTATTCCAGCCATCCATCATCTGGACAGTGGGACACCACGTGATGTACGGTGGGGCTCACATTGGTATATGTGTGTTATCTCAGCCATCCGTTACGTGGACTCCATGATGTATGTGTTATATCCACCGTCCATCTATAGGGACCACACGTGATGTGTGAGTTTTATCTGTACTGTCTATTTTGCTAGGGACCCCATCTATATTGCTACTGTTTTGATATCAATAAGTTCTGTAGTCTGACATAAGGTATGTATTATATCCCAACCGTCCATGTGGGACCCACTCCACACATGCTACACGTGTGGAGGTGGGGCCCACTAGATGTATGCATTGTATATTTACATCGTCCATTTTGGACGGTACCATGTGGGGCCTACCATTAATGCATGTCTTGTATATCTTCGTCGTCCGTCCACCTGGCTGGTGTGACCCACCGTGACGTATGTGTTTCATACAGACCATTCATCTGCAGGGCCCACCTATAGCGTGCAAGGCTCACCTACAGCATCTAGGGCCCACTTGCTGCATATGCAAGGCCCACCTGTGATGTATATTTGAGGCCTACCTGCGATGTATAATTAAGGCCCAAGTGATGCGTGTAAGGCCCATGTCATGCGGCCTAGGTGATGTATATAAGGCCCATTGGTGTGGCCCATATGTCGTGGCCCATTGTGATGTATTTCTGGCTCATTTGGTAAGGTCCAATGAGATGTATTTCCAGCCCATATGGTGTGGCCATTGTGATGTTTTGTAGCCCATTTAATTAGGCCCATTCTGATGTGTATTAGGCCCATGGGTTGTGGCCCATATGATGTATCTGAGGCCCATGTGCAGGGCCCACCTGTTGTGTATATGAGGCCCTTGAGTGAGGACCGATGTGATCTATATACAGCCCAGGTGCCGAAGCCCATTGTGATGTATATGTGGCCCTTGAGTAAGGCCCATTGTGTTGTATATTAGGCCTTTGTGTGAGGTCGTGGGCCCATTATATGTTTGGCTCTATGTGGGCCACTGCTTGGGAGCAATGTTAGTTAAATGTCCACATTGATGGGCAATGATGGTTTAATGTCCACATTGTGACCTTTCCTTAGGCCTTGTTCAGTCGATTGTGTCACGCCCCAAATCCGAAAATCGGATTCACTGGAATCTCGATCACCGATTTCGGTGCCGACAACCTCCATAGTACCCCATTCTCGGCTCCTGGCGTCATTACGCCAGATTCCAATCCTGGGATCCCACCAGGAGGATTTTCCAATGTACATTAAACTCATAATAAGCATAACCACAAGCATACCCAAATCATAAAGGCAACATTATCATCACATTTTCACTAATATAATTATTTAAGTACAATGCTGAAAGGAACTCCATAAATCAAAAATCAAGCACTAGAAGACCGCCGCACGCTCCAAGCTCAACACTGCTGCAACCTAACATCACCTGTACGCATCTATCGTGCATAAGCTTATAGAAAGCTTAGAGGGTGGTGTAAGTGTGTGCACAAGGTAAGTACCAAGTATTCAACGCAATGTCATAATCATACAATGTCAAAATAAGCGCAAGGTCATGAATCATACGTTATCAGAGTAAGTGAAAATACTGACAAGTCCATGAGTCAAGCAATATCAAAACACGCAATACAGATCAATTATACAATTGAGGAATAATATCAGAATACGCGATACAGATCAAATATACAATTAAGGAGTCATAAAGAGTCAAATATTAGATGTTGTATCTAAACCATATAAATGAAGAAACACGGGTAACCCAAAATGTCATATGCTGCGAATGTAATGTAATATGCGGCGCGAATGGAATGACCATGCTGGAGTGTGAAGTCGGGATGATAATACGTAGTATCGCAGACTATAGGGTCCATCACAAGAGACTTCTATCCAAACCAGTCCCATACCTAAATTTGGATAGTTAGACTCAATGTGGTAAACTCCTGATCTCAGGTTAGTCGCACGCCCCAACCGAAATCCTGGCCATTACAAAAGTTTACATAACAAATAGTTGAGCACCACCAGCCGAGTATATAGTGAATGAATGAATGAGTATGCAAAGCCTGCTAAATAAGTCCACATATCAGTACGGTTCATCTCTGGGATCATCACCAGGGTTTAGTACAATCCAAATGGCACTACTGCCCTCCCAGCCGCACGGTTCAAGTGAGCGTAAGAAACCTCACTATCCGCCTGGCCAATAGTCTGTCAATACCTATTCGGCACGTCGATAGCGGACCCATTCATCGAGCTGGTCAGATTCAACCTAGCAACGCCCCCTACGCTCGAGCGGGTAAGGACACACCCCCTCCCAACCGACCACAACACAGTGGGAGACGCGGCCTCCTGGTATTCAGCACTCAGGCGCTCATGTATCCATTCGGTCTCGACGTTGGGGCGTCCTCTGGTACCAAGTGGGTTTTAGGGATTTTCACCCAGGGCCATCTATGGTATCCCGATGCTAGAACAAATTTCCGTTGCCCCATCTGTCCATAACGATATGCCTGTGGAGGTTACAGCCCTGATGTCGCTAAGACATGCAGTAATCAAAATGCAAGATGCATGAGTCATACAATCCAGTCATGCATCAATCATGCGCATGTTGTGTGCTCATGTGAGATAACCTCCGCCTATCAGGGAGTCTCATATCATCCTACCCAATGACATATGCAATGGTCAATCACATCTCATAACAAACATGCAGATGATGCGTGTGGGCATGTATCATGATGTTATGGTGTCACATACTCATAATCGGTATCAACGATCGGCCTCGACAATGTGAACATTTAACCAATATTGCCCCCAAGGAATGACCCACATAGAGTTAAACATATAATGGGCCCACAGTCTCACAAAAAGGGCAAATATACAACACAATGAGCCTTACTCAAGAGCCACATATACACAACAGGTGGACCCTGCTCATGGGCCTAATCCATATCACAACGGGCCTTGCCCATAGGCCATGAATACATCACAATGGGCCTTGCCCATGGGCCATGAATACATCATAATGAGCCTTGCCCATGGGCCTCAAATACATGACATGTGGGCCCTGCACATGGGTCTTGAATACATCAAATGGGTCATGCATCATGGGCCGAATACATATCATAATGGGCCTTGCCCATAGGCCACGAATAAATCACAATGGGCCTCATCACATAGACCTCATTTTTCTCACATTAGGCCTTAAACACGGGCTGCATATACATCACACAGGCCGAATACACCTCACTACGGGTCGCATATACATCATATAGGTCTTGATAATCGGTCACGATAATCGGCCTTGGTCGCAAGGCGGGGTCCATATGTGGACGACCGATGATGGACCAAGCAATATCAATGGGGCCCATTCGTTTGGGTTAACCCATTAGAGAATGATGAGGATGGGCCTTATCAGGCCTAAGGAAAAGTCACAATGTAGAATCTAACCATCACTACCCAACAATGTGGACATTTAACCATCATTACTCCCAAGGAATGGCCCACATAAAGCCAAATATATAGTGGGCCCATGGCTTCACACAAAGGCCTAATATACATCGTAAAGGGCCATAATACATTGCATAGGCCTTACCACCTGGCCATAAATACACCACAATGGGCTACGACCCATGGAACTCAATATATAGTAATGGGTCGCACTAATGGGCCTCACACACATCAAGTGGTTACATCAATGGGCCGCATTAATGGGCCTCACACACATCAAGTGGGTTACATCAATGGGCCGCATTACTGCGCCTCATACACATCAAGTGGGTTGCATCAATGGGCCGCACTAATGGGCCTTATACACATCAAGTTGGGCCTCGATAACTAGGCTGGAAACATATCACAATGGGCCACAACATACGGGCCGGGAATACGTCATAATGGGCCTCGACCCATGAGCTGAAAATACATCTCAGTGGGCCTTACCAAATGGGCCATAAAGACATCCTAATGGGCCACAACCATGGGCCTCTAACATATCATAATGGGCCTTGCATAAATGGGCCGCACTAATGCACAATAGATAGGCCCTGCACATGCAGCAGATGGGCCCCACCAGATGGTTAGTGTGGATATGGAATGCATACATTTAGTGGGTCACACATCCCACGGACGTTGTGAATAAAACATACATCGAGGCTGGCCCTATATGACCTGGATGGTTAGGATGGAACATATGAGGTGGGCTCTACTCACGGGTTCTAAATACATTACAATGGGCCTCGACTCACGGGCCCCAATACATCACAATGGGTCTCAACCCATGGGCCCTAATACAACACAATGGGCCTCAACCCATGGGCCTTAAATACACTACAATGGGCTTTACCAAATGGGCTGGAAATATATCACAATGGGCCTCAACACATGGGCCCTAATACATCACAATGGGCCTCATCACACGGGCCTTGAATACATAACAGGTGGGCCCTGCACCTGGGCCTCAAAACACGCAACAGGTGGGCCTCGCTCATGGGTCAAAGATACACCATGATAAGTCTCATGTATATCAAAGTGGGCCTCTCGATTGGGCCACAAAATATATCAAAGTGGGCCCGACGGATGGGCCACAAAGTACATTAAGGTGGACCTTACAGATGGGCCACAAAATACATCAAATGGGCCTCACGGATGGACTACAGAAAAAAAATACATCAAGGTGAACAATCTACCCACATGTTCAAATAGTGGACGGTGTCGATATACATCAATGTGGGGCCTACTGCCAACAAAGGAGCAGCTAGATGGCAGTTGCACAGGCAGTTGGCTGCACTTAGGAAGGCAATGGTGGGTACCACGTAGGGCCCTCCACCATGCATATATTATATAGTATATAATATATAATATATAATATATTATTTAGTAGTGGGACCCACAGCACTTTCTGTCGTCATATGGCAGTGGGTCCCACCATCAAACAGATGGACGGCATGGAGGGACATATACATCATTGGGGTCCCACCGTCCAGTGATGTGGACGGTGCAGACAGAACACATGCACCATGGTGGGTTCCACCGTCCCACGCTGTGGACGGTGGGATAAAACACATACATGACAGTTGGCTCCACCGTCCGCTTGGACGGTGCGAATGAAATACATACATCACTGTGGGTCCCATGTGAGGCCCACTATAATGTTTCTATGCCATCCAACCCGTTCACAAGGTCACGCATACCTGGATGAAGAGTAAAAAACAAATTGCATATTGATTCCAAAACTTTTGTAGTGGCCCAAAGGGGTTCCAAGGGCAGACGTTCAATCAACACTGTTTCCTATGATGTGGGCCACCTGAGCGTCAGATCGGCCTGAGCTTTGGAGGGGGCCCACTGCAAGAAGGGGCCCACCACATGAACGGCGTGAATGAAGAATACACATCATGGTGGGGCCCACGGCTGGGGACCGTGGATCCCTGGTCGTCCGCCCGCCAGCGCAGGACGCCTGCGCGTCCTCTCTCTCTATCAACAGCAGTAACAAAGCTGTTGTGTTTTATTATTTATTTATTTTATATATTTTTTGTTTTTCATATATGGGGCCCACAACAGGACGATCCAGTCCATCTGTTGTGTGTCCCACGTAGTGGAGGGGTCAGTCCAAGTTTCAAATGCATAAAAATTTTAAGTGGGCCCCAGCAAGTACTTTTATATGTTTTAGCAAGTCTTCACATGAATTTTGACGGTGTGGCCTACCAGAGAACTGGATTGACTTTATTTTTCGGCTCAACGCCTAAAATGAGCTGGGGAACGGAATGGACGGCTTGGATTAGAAACATATATCACGGTGGGGCCTGCATGAGCAGCCCACCCAAAAATCTAAAAAGGCAACTGACGTTAATATATATATATATATATATATATATATATATATATATATATATATATATTGTTAGCTTGTCAGTACACACCCATGTCAGTACACGCACTTCACATTAGCCACCCTCACGTCCAGCGTCATCTAGGGACACTGGACAACATGGATAAACACAGTGGTGGGTCCCACACGGACGTGGCCCAATTTCATCAAGGTGGGTCCCACATGAATGTGGCCCACCTAATTTAAATCAATCTGATACTTGTGTGTTTCCACCACCATAAGGTAGGGTCCACATGATTTGGACGATTTGGATAAAACATACATCAAGGTGGGGTCCATCCAAGTGGGCCACACATCACATAAAAATGAGAAGGAGAGAGAGAGAGAGAGAGAGAGAGAGAGAGACAAGCACCCACCTTAGACTTCTCCTTCTTCCACCAATGATGCTAGAGCTCCAAATGAACAATTTCAATGGTTGGGATCACACTTGGATGGTGGAGATGGGAGATAATAAGTGGGCCATACAAAGCTCCCTCTCATGTAGCTCTCATGAACGAATTTCTTGCTTGGGAGAAAATGAGGAAGAGAGAAGAGAGACAGAGACAGAGATGTAAGAGAGAGAGGGATGGGTGATGGATGGGGTGAGAGACGGGTGATGGGTGATGGGTGTACTTGGGTGTAAGAGAAAGCTTGACTTTGGGGTTGCTTGGGGATGGGGTTGTACTTTGACATTTGAGGTGATGTGTACTTGATTGATGGGATTGATGGGCTTTGATGTGATATTCTCTTGGGTTTTACAACGCGCAGTATTTTTCCTCGAACTAATTGCAGGCCCACATCTCCTGGTCAGGGTATCGCCTTGGTGCGCGAGGCGCGGCATCGGAACCATGGTGAAGGCGCGGTCTCCCGGGTACAAGTCTCGGGTCAAGCCGACTTTGCAATACGAGACATAACTCAGGGTTGCGCGCAAACCCTGATAACAGAACGCGGGTTGCCGGAATTCGACCGGGAGGACAGCGGAAGCCTACAGAACGGTACGACCTAAGATACGGGTCTTACAGCTCTCCCCTCCTAATAAAAATTTCATCCTCGAAATTTACAGAACAGACAAGGGAAGAGGAAATATCATCAAGTATATAAGTCAAGGCACAATCAATCTACCAAAGGATGAAGATAGCGCTCTCTAATCTCAACCTCGCCCTCCCAAGACTCATCATCAACATTATGGTGACTCCACTGAACCTCAGATCCTGGATAAAAAACGATCGAAGTTGGAATACTATGCAGTCTCATAATCTCAACGGTAGGGAGCTATATCAGAAAACCTCTAGGTTATTCGAACTCGGGAGTCTAATTATTCTAAGTTCTTAAGAATCATACGGTATAAGGTAGCTATTAGCAGATATGTGACATTATCTTCAGGTATTCCCAAGTTATGCTATGATACCAACTTCTGTCAAGCCCCAAATCCGAAAATCGGATTCACTGTAATCCCGATAACCGAATCCGGTGCCGACAACCTCCGTAGTACCCCATTCTTGGCTTCTGGCGTCCATACACCAGATTTCGATCCTGGGATCCCACAAGGAGGATTTTTCAATGTACATTTAACTCATAATAAGCATAACCACAAGCATACCCAAATCATAAAGGCAACATTATCATCACATTTCCACTAATATAATCATTTGAGTATAATGCTAAAAGGAACTACATAAATCAAAAATCAAGCTCCAGAAGACTGCCGCACGCTCCAAGCTCAACACTGCTGCAACCTAACATCACCTGCACGCATCTATCGTGCATAAGCTTATAGAAAGCTTAGAGGGTGGTGTAAGTGTGTGCACAAGATAAGTGTCAAGTATTCAACGCAATGTCATAATCATACAATGTCGAAATAGGCGCAAGGTCATGAATCATACGTTATCAGAGTAAGCAAAAATACTGACAAGTCCATGAGTCAAGCAATATCAGAATACGCAATACAGATCAACTATATAATTGAGGAATAATATCAGAATACGCGATACAGATCAACTATACAATTAAGGAGTCATAAAGAGTCAAATATCAGATGTTGTATCTAAACCATATAAATGCAGAAACACAGGTAACCTAAAATATCATATGCCGCGAATGTAATGCAATATGCGGCGCGAATGGAATGACCATGCTGGAGTGTGAAGTCGGGATGATAGTACGTAGTATCGCAAACTATGGGGTCCATTACAAGGGACTTCTATCCAAATCAGTCTCATACCTAAATTTAGATAGTTAGACTCAATGTGGTAAACTCCTAATCTCATGTTAGTCGCTCACCCCAACCGAAATCTTGGCCATTGCGAAGTTCACATAACAAATAGTTGAGCACTACCAACCCGAGTGGATAGTGAATGAATGAATGAATGAGTATGCAAAGCCTGCTCAATAAGTCCACATGTCAGTACGGTTCATCTCTGGGATCATCACTAGGGTTTAGTACACTCCAAATGGCACTGCCGCTCTCCCAGCCGCACAGTCCAAGTGAGCATAAGAAACCTCACTATCCGTCTGGCTAATAGTCTACCAATACCTATTCGGAACGTCGATAGCGGACCCATTCCTCGAGCTGGTCAGACTCAGCCTAGTAATGCCCCCTACGCTCAGGCGGGTAAGGCCACACCCCCTCCCAACCGACCATGACACAGTGGGAGACGCGGCCTCCTAGTATTCGGCACTCGGGCGCTCATGTATCTACTCGGTCTCAACGTTGGGGCGTCCTCTGGTGCCAAAAGGGTTTTAAGGATTTTCACCCAGGGCTATTTATGGGAGCCCGATGCTAGAACAAATTTTCGTTGCCCCGTCTAGCCATCCACGATATGCCTGTGGAGGCTACGGCCCTAATGTCGCTAGGGCGTACAGTAATCATAATGCAAGATGTATAAGTCATACAATCCAGTCATGCATCAATCCTACGCATGCCGTGCGCTCATGTGAGATAACCTCCGCCTATCAGGGAGTCTCATATCATCCTGCCCAATGACATATGCAATGGTCAATCACATCTCATAACAAACATGCAGATGATGTGTGTGGGCATGTATCATGATGCTATGGTGTCACATACTTATAATCGGTATTAACGATCGGCCTCGACAATGTGGACATTTAACCAACATTACCCCCAAGGAATGACCCACATAGAGTTAAACATATAATGGGCCCACAGCCTCACACAAAGGCCTAATATACAATACAATGGGCCTTACTCAAGGGCCACATATACACAACAGGTGGACCCTGCTCATGGGCCTAATCCATATCACAACAGACCTTACCCATAGGTCATGAATACATCACAATGGGCCTTGCCCATGGGCTACGAATACATTATAATGGGCCTTGCCCATGGGCCTCAAATACATGACATGTGGGCCCTGCACATGGGTCTTGAATACATCAAATGGGTCATGCATCATGGGCCGAATACATATCACAATGGGCCTTACCCATAGGCCACGAATAAATCACAATGGGCCTCATCACATAGACCTCCTTTTTCTCACATTAGGCCCTAAACACGGGCTGCATATACATCACACAGGCTGAATACACCTCACTACGGGTCACATATACATCATATAGGTCTCGATAATCGGTCACGATAATCGGCCTTGGTCGCAAGGCGGGGTCCATATGTGGACGACCGATGATGGACCAAGCAATATCAATGGGGCCCATTCATTTGAGTTAACCCACTAGAGAATGATGAGGATGAGCCTTATCAGGCCTAAGGAAAAGTCACAATGTAGAATCTAGCCATCACTACCCAACAATGTGGACATTTAACCATCATTACTCCCAAGGAATGGCCCACATAAAGCCATATATATAGTGGGCCCATGGCTTCACACAAAGGCCTAATATACATCGTAAAGGGCCATAATACATTGCATGGGCCTTACCACCTGGCCATAAATACACCATAATGGGCTACAACCCATGGAACTCAATATATAGTAATGGGTCGCACTAATGGGCCTCACACACATCAAGTGGTTACATCAATGGGCCGCATTAATGGGCCTCACACACATCAAGTGGGTTACATCAATGGGCTGCATTACTGGGCCTCATACACATCAAGTGGGTTGCATCAATGGGCCGCACTAGTGGGCTTTATACACATCAAGTTGGGCCTCGATAACTAGGCTGGAAACATATCACAATGGGCCATGACATACGGGCCGGGAATACGTCACAATGGGCCTCGACCCATGTGCTGAAAATACATCTCAGTGGGCCTTACCAAATGGGCCATAAACACATTCTAATGGGTCTCAACCCAGGGCCTCTGACATATCATAACGGGCCTTGCATAAATGGGCCACACTAATGCACAATAGGTAGCCCCTGCACATGCAGCAGATGGGCCCCACCAGATGGTTAGTGTGGATATAGAATGCATACATCTAATGGGTCACACATCCCACGGATGTTGTGAATAAAACATACATCGAGGCTGGCCCTATATGACCTGGACGGTTAGGATGGAACATATGAGGTGGGCTCTACTCACGGGTTCTAAATACATTACAATGGGCCTCAACTCACGGGCCCCAATACATCACAATGAGTCTCAACCCATGGGCCCTAATACAACACAATGGGCCTCAACCCATGGGCCCTAAATACACTACAATGGGCTTTACCAAATGGGCCGGAAATATATCACAATGGGCCTCAACCCATGGACCCTAATACATCATAATGGGCCTCATCACACGGGCCTCAAATACATAACAGGTGGGCCCTGCACCTGGGCCTCAAAACACACAATAGGTGGGCCCCACTCATGGGTCAAAGATACACCATGATGAGTCTCATGTATATCAAAGTGGGCCTCTCGATTGGGCCATAAAATATATCAAAGTGGGCCCGACGGATGGGCCACAAAGTACATCAAGGTGGACCTTACAGATGGGCTACAAAATACATCAAATGGGCCTCACAGATGGACTACAGAAAAAAATACATCAAGGTGAACAATCTGCCCACATGTTCAAATAGTGGACGGTGTCGATATACATCAATGTGGGGCCTGCTGCCAACAAAGGAGCAGCTAGATGGCTACTGCACAGGCAGCTGGCTGCACTTAGGAAGGCAAAGGTGGGTACCACGTAGGGCCCTCCACCATGCATATATTGTATAGTATATAATATATAATATAATATATTATTTAGTAGTGGGACCCACAACACTTATTGTCATCATATGGCAGTGGGTCCCACCATCAAACAAATGGACGGCATGGAGGGACACATACATCATTGGGGTCCCACCGTCCAGTGATGTGGACGGTGCGGATAGAACACATGCACCATGGTGGGTTCCACCGTCCCACGCTGTAGACGGTGGGATAAAACACATACATGACAGTGGGCTCCACCGTCCGCCTGGACGGTGCGAATGAAATACATACATCACTGTGGGTCCCATGTGGGGCCCACCATAATGTTTTTATGCCATCCAACCCGTTCACGAGGTCACGCATACCTGGATGAAGAGTAAAAACAAATCTCATATTGATTCCAAAACTTCTATGGTGGCCCAAAGGTGTTCCAAGGGCAGACGTTCAATCAACACTGTTTCCTATGATGTGGGCCACCTGAGCGTCAGATCGGCCTGAGCTTTGGAGGGGGCCCACTGCAAGAAGGGGCCCACCACATGAACGGCGTGGATGAAGAATACACATCATGGTGGGGCCCATGGCTGGGACCGTGGGTCCCTAGTCGTCCGCCCGCCAGCGCAGGATGCCTGCGCTTCCTCTCTCTCTCTGTCAGCAGCAGCAGCAAAGCTGCTGTGTTTTATTATTTATTTTTTTTATATTTTTTTATATGGGGCCCACGACAGGACGATCCAGTCCATCTGTTATATGTGTCCCACGTAGTTGAGGGGTCAATCCAAGTTTCAAATGCATAAAAATTTCAAGTGGGCCCCAGCAAGTACTTTTATATGTTTTAGCATGTCTTCACATGAATTTTGATGGTGTGGCCTACCAGAGAACTAGATTGGCTTCATTTTTCAGCTCAACGCTTAAAATGAGCTGGGGAACGGAATGGACGGCTTGGATTAGAAACATATATCACGGTGGGGCCTGCATGAGCAGCCCACCCAAAAATCTAAAAAGGCAACTGACGTTAATATTATTATATTATATATATATATATATATATATATATATATATATAATATATATATATATATATATATATATATGTTAGCTTGTCATTACACTCCCATGTCAATACACGCACTTCACGTTAGCCACCGTCACGTCCAGCGTCGTCCAAGGACACTGGACAGCATGGATAAACACAGTGGTGGGTCCCACACGGACGTGGCCCACATTTCTCAAGGTGGGTCCCACATAAATGTGGCGCACCTTATTTAAATCAATCTGATACTTGTGTGTTTCCGCCACCATAAGGTAGGGTCCACATGACTTGGACGGGTTGGATAAAACATACATCAAGGTGGGGTCCATCCAAGTGGGCCACACATCACATAAAAATGAGAAGGAGAGAGAGAGAGAGAGACAAGCACCCACCTTAAACTTCTCCTTCCTTCTTCCACCAATGCATGCTAGAGCTCCAAATGAACAATTTCAACGGTTGGGATCACACTTGGATGGTGAAGATGGGAGATAAGAAGTGGGCCACACAAAGCTCCCTCTTATGGAGCTCTCATGAACGAATTTCTTGCTTAGGAGAAAATGGGGAAGAGAGTAGAGAGAGAGAGATGAAGAGAGAGAGGGATGGGTGATGGATGGGGTGAGAGATGGGTGATGGGTGATAGGTGTACTTGGGTGTAAGAGAAAGCTTGACTTTAGGGTTGCTTGGGGATGGGGTTGTACTTTGACATGTGAGGTGATGTGTACGTGATTGATGGAATTTGATGTGATGTTCTCTTGAGTTTTGCAACGCGTGGTATTTTTCCTCAAACTGAATGCAGGCCTACATCTCCTGGTGAGGGTATCGCCTTGGTGCGCGAGACGCGACATCGGAACCGTGGCGATGGCTCGGTAGCACGTGTATAAGTCTCGGGTCAAGTCGACTTTGCAATACGGGATGTGACCCAGGGTTGCGCGCAAACCCCGATAACAGAACACGAGTCGCCGAAATTCGACCGGGAGGACCGCGGATGCCTACGGAACGGTACGGCCTAAGATACAGGTCTTATAGATTGTCGAGGCCGAGTATCGATGCCGATTCCAATTTGTCGAGGCCGATTGTATAGGCCAATTCCGATTGTCGAGGCCGATTGTATAGAACGATTCTGATTTGTCGAGGCCGATTGTATAAGCCGATTCTGATTGTCGAGGCCGAGTATCGAGGCCGATTCTGATTTGTCAAGACCGATTGTATAGGCCGATTCCTATTGTCGAGGCCGATTGTACAGGTTGATTCCGATTGTCGAGGCTGATTCCAATTTGTCGAAGCCGATTTCGATTGTCGAGGTCGAGTATCGAGGCTGATTCTAATTGTCGAGATCGAGTATTGAGGCCGATTCTGATTTGTCGAGGCTGATTGTATAGGTCGATTCCGATTGTCGAGGTTGAGTATCGAGGCCAATTCCGATTGTCGAGGCCGATCGTATAGGCCGATTCCGATTGTCGAGGTCGAGTATCGAGGCCAATTCCGATTGTCGAGGCTAATTGTATATGCCGATTCCGATTGTCGAGGCAGAGTATCGTGGCCAATTCCGAGTGTCGATTTCGATTGTTGAGGCCGATTTCGATTGTCGAGGCCGATTTCGATTACCAAGGCCGATTGTCGAGACCTATGTGATGTATATGCAGCCCGTTTTTAAGGCTTAATGTGATGGATATGAGGTCTATGTAATGAGGCTCATGTGCATTTGAGGGTTAGGCGATGGAGTCCATTGTGATGTATATTAGGCCCGTGTGAGAGGCCCATGGTGATGTGTATTAAGCTCTTGAGTGAGGCCCATGATGTTGTATATTAGGTCCTTGTGTGAAGCTATGGGTCCACTATATGTTAGGCTCTATGTGGGTCATTCATCGAGGGCAATGTTGGTTAAATGTCCACATTGTCGAGGTCGATTGTCGATGCCAATTATTGATACCGATTATGAGTATGTGACAGAATAGCATCATGATACATGCCCATACTCATCATCTGCATGTTTATTGTGAGATGTGATTGACCCTTGCATATGACATAGTACATATGGTTTATGAGACTCCCTGATAGGTGGAGTTATCCCACATTAATGCACGGTATGCGCAGGATTGATGCATGATTGGAGTACATGACTCATGCATCTTACATTGTGTGATTGTGATTATTGTACGCCCTAGCGACATCAGGGCTGTGACCTTCACAGGCATGTAGTGGATGGCCAGATGGGACACCTGAAATATTTGGTTCGAGTATCTGGACACTTTGGATGTCCGTGGGTGCAAGTCTCTAAACTCCCGAGGCCAGGAGTCGCCTCAACGTCTAGACCGAGTGGATATATGAGCGCCCGAGTGCCGAATACCAGTAGGCCACGTCTCCCACTGTGTCGTAGTTAGTTGGGATGGGGTGTGGCCTTATCTGCCCGAGTGAGGGGGCTATAAGTTGGGCTGAGTTTGACCAGCTTCCAAATAGGTCCGCTATCGACGAGCCGGGTAGACATTCGTATACTATTGGCAGGCAGGTAGTGAGGTCTTTTCCACTCGATGGGCTACGCTGGTTGTTAGGGCAGTACGCAACTTGGAGTGTACTAGACCCCGGTGATGATCCTAGAGATGTACAGTATTGTTATGGGAACTTATTGAGCAGGAGCTGTGCATATTCATTCATTCATTATCCACTCGGGCTGGTGGTGCGCAACTATTTGTTACGTATACCCTCGTAATGGTCAAGATTTCGGTTGGGGCGCGCCACTAACCCGAGATCAGGAGTTTACCACATTGAGTTCGACTATCCAAATTTAGGTATGAGACTGGTTTAGATAGAAGTCCTTTGTGGTAGACCCCATAGCCTGTGATACTATGTACTATCATCCCGACTTCACACTCCAGCATGGTCATTTCATTCGCACCGTATATTGCATTACATTCACAGCATATGACATTTTGGGTTACTATGTTTCTGCATTTATACGGGCTAAATACGACTGACGATATTCGTGAACTTACTATGAATTGTTTATTGCATTGCATCCTCGGCATCTGATATTTAGCTCTTTATGACTCCTCATTTGCATAGCCGATCTGTATTGCTTACTTTGATATCGTATGATTCGTGATCTTGCCAGTATTTTCGATATTGTATAATTATGGCATTGTATTGAGTACTCGGCACTTACCTTGTGCACATACTTTCACCACCCACTAAGCTTTTTATAAGTTTATGCATGATAGATGCATGCAGGTGGCGTTAGGTTGCAACAGCTTGGAGCCTGGAGCACACAGCGTCTTCTAGAGCTTTAATTTTTTATATATGTATTTCTCTTTTAGCATTGTATTCAAATGTTTATATTAGTGGATATGTGATGATGATGTTGCCTTTGTGATTTAGGTATACTTGTAATTATGCTTCTTATGAGACAAATGTACGTTAGAAAATCCTCCTTGTAGGATCCCAGGATCGGAACTTGGCGTATGGGCGCTAGGAGCCGAGAATAGGGTACTACGGAAGCTGTCGTCACCAGATTCGACAATCGAAAATTTTATGAGCCCGATTTCCGGATTTGGGGCGTGACAATAAATCTCCTTCTCTCTGTAGCCGAGACTCTTACTTAGATGTATGCGAGCATAAGCCAATCAGGAGAGTTATGATCTCCCAGCCGTGAGGTAAATCTACATACTTTATTCAGCCATGGGTAAAAGTGAGCATAATCAGCTTAGTGACTATCTCAATTATTTAAACATACTCTTTTTTACTATCTTATAAAAGAATTGTAAAACAAGTAAAATCAATGCAACCATATACACCTTGTAGTGCACCAACTGAGTGGTGCCCACGTGAGACTCCTCTCTCTCATGGCGATGGGCTGCACCGGGACGGAAGGGGCGAGCCCTGCGGATGACGTTCACAGCTAATTTGGTGAATTACGACAAACTCTCATTCCATTTTGATACTAATGGGGAAGTTGTTGATAGTTTATGACTAGTTACGTCATCTAGTTATTGTCATTCTGGGCCGTGGGCCATCTATCTTGATGGGGTCCACCACATGTTCAGTCTAAAATCGCTATCTTGTATGAGCATTGGACTGGAAGTGGTGCGGATCCTATCAGGCGAGTACCTGACCGAGTTCTGCTGGTTCTTTACCCTGGAGCCTATCTTAACGTATGTGTTGTATATCCTGCCGTCCATCAATATTTCCAAATCACTTCAGAGCATGGCCCCAAAATGAAGCTGATCCAAACCTAAGTGGACCCCACTACAAACTTCCCAGGACTCACCTTAATGTTTATCTGCCATCCTATCCTTTTATAGGGTCAAACAGACCTTGATGAAGGGAAAATATAAATATTAAGTTGATGCGAAACTTTTGTGGCCCACAAGAAGTTTTTAAAGGTCAATCACCGTTCTTTCCTGTGGTGCGATCCACCCGAGATACGATCGACTACATTTTTTGGCCCATGATTAAAATGAGCTTGCAAAATGGATGGACGGCGTGGATACATCTCACATTCATCATGTTGGGCCTACGGTGAAAACTGGCGTTACTGGGTTATGTCCCGACCGGACTGAATCCGCGCCCCGATGGAAGATAGGATATATGAGCGATTCAATGGTGACGACTCTGGTGAATCATTTCCTGAAAAGACGAGATTTGACCTTTCCAACAACCCCGTTTTTGTCCTTTCATATTCTAGATACACAAGGTCAGTGAATCCGGACCATCCATGTGGTGGGCTATACTATGGGTGGCCCATCGTAACAAAGGCACACCGACTGGAGAATGCTCGTCACCTGATTAATAAACCTTTTCTTTATGGAAGTGGACCGTTGATCTTTTTAATATGAATATGGTATATCGCATTTTCGGTGTGGTTTCTCTCCATGGACCATCCAAGGAAGGGCCCAGCTTTTGAATGGACGAGATTAACCGACAGTTGGACATCTGAACGTTGGAGTAGCAAGCAATCAAGAACGGTTAGTTGGGGAAGGTGCTCAAGAGTCAACCTCATTCAAACGTGGGAATCTTTGTACAGAAAAGGATACCTATTCCTGCAAGTACGATTTAAACCATAATCTCAATGCTTGGTTAAATTTATAGCGTGTATGTGCGTGATCCGGACCATTAATTTTTCATACCCCAACTTGTATGAATCTTTTCTAAAGCGGCACTTTTTCCTGATTATCAAGTGATCCACTAATGTATGATGAAAGTGGACAATTAAATGGGGTGGATCAACGGTCAGAAGAATTCCTTTGATGTAAACTTGCGTACTATATATCATGAAACAAGACTGGTTTTTACTCCAATACACACACACACAGCCTAACCCAACCGACGAACGGTCAGGATTTCCCACCCACACGGAGAGAAGGAGGAATCAGAAATCCTACACTCGCGAGTAGCCACAGCAGGGTTCATCTCTCTACCGGAGGTTCCCGTCCGAACAAGCATGCTAATGCTAAGTCTATCACGCCGGTGCACTTCTGTGGTACTCCACTGATCGCACGTGACATCCACTTAAACATGTGAGTGATCCAATCTGCTTATCAGGAAGGACCACACTAAAGAGCGCTCAGAACAAAAAATCAGGCACGACCTTTAATCATGTACCCCACACATGTATAAAAAAAATCAACGGCTGAGAAAAATTAACCCATCTCCACATTCAACATACACATGCCTCCCAAGATGATCAGATCAACCTGATTCATAAATTTCAACAAGTGAGGCCCACCTGATAAGCAGCATGGACCATTCACACGTGTGAAAATACGCACGTGTGAACTTAAAATTTGGCTGTCTGAAATCAAGCACCAACCCAGCTGGGACCCTCACTCACGTAACACCGAACCAACCGCTCCGCTGTCCCTCTCTCACTCTCTTCCAATCAAAAGCAGAAGACGCTTAGAAAACAAGGCGACTCGCAACCACCTCTTCTCTCTCCAAAACCCCATTTCTTCAATCCCTTCCCTTCCCTCCCTCTCTATCTCTTCCTTGGATGGTCGAGGGCTACCCAAAATGAAGCTCTCCACATTGCAGCAGACCTGCAACACCCGCCGCACAAACAGCTTCCGTGCTCCCGCGGCCCTTGAATCTTCTACCGTCGATGGCATCTTCAAATCCCCAGCTTCCTTCTTCTGGCTAATCCTCCACACCCTCTGCTGCCTC